>CM052549.1:40623448-40673022 GCA_028533065.1 Trachops cirrhosus | reverse complement strand
CAAGGCACATCATAATTACATTAGCCAAGGTAAAAATGAAGGAGAGAATCCTAGAAGCAGCAAGAGATAAGGGGACAGTCACCTACAAAGGAGTTCCCATCAGACTGTCAGCTGATTTCTCAAAAGAGACCTTACAGGCAAGAAGGGGCTGGAAAGAAGTATTCCAAGTCATGAAAGGCAAGGACCTACATCCAAGATTACTCTACCCAATAAAGCTATCATTTAGAATTGTAGGGCAGATAAAGTGCTTCCCAGATAAGGTCAAGTTAAAGGAGTCATCATCACCAAGCCCTTATTTAATGAAATGTTAAAGGGATCTATCTAAGAGAAAGAAGATAAAAAACATGTACAGTAAAATGACAGCAAACTCACAATTATTAACAACCACACCTAAAACAAAAACAAAAACAAACTAAGCAAAGAACTAGAACAGGAACAGAACCACAGAAATGGAGATCACATGGAGGGTAATCAACAGGAGAGTGGGAGGAGGAGAGAGGGAGAAAAGGTACAGAGAATAAGGAGCAGAGATGGTAGGTAGAAAATAGACAGGGAGAGGGGTAAGAACAGTATAGGAAATGTAGAAGCCAAAGAACTTATATGTATGACCCATGGACATGAACTAAAGGGGGGAATGTGGGTGGGAGGGAATGTGCAAGGCGGAGGAGAGAGAAGGGGGGAAAATGGGACAACTGTAATAGCATAATCAATAAAATATATTTAAAAAATAAAGAGTATGAATCTAATGTAAAATGTTTAATACATGCAGTACAGTTTTGATGCCTTTATTGAAAAATGTCAGAAATCATACTTTGTATTTAAGTTGGTAAGAAATCTTTCATGAAGCTCAAAACAAATATAATCAAAGGGGTAAGTAAAACTGTTTTTAAGTCCATACTTAGGTAGGCAAATATTTGTTCAGACCCTAAATAACCTCATCATTTTCACAACTTTTAAAGGAGATAGAGAAGAAGATGAGAATATTGAAAGAAAGCACTGAAGAATTACGCAAAGAAATAATGCAGAAGAAATTAGAAATTAAAAATCTACGGGAAGATTTCACATCTAAGCAGAAGCAATTACTAAAGGAGCAGAAGGAACTAGAGGAATTGTTGGAGTATCAGGCCAACCTAAAGGTGTGCTACTTACAGTTCATTCATAGTCAGACGTTGTACCTGTGCTGACATAAAAAAACATGAGTATCAAGTTTGACTGCATAGATTTAGACAAAGAGGAGCATCATCACACAAACTGCAATGTTCAGCATTGTGAGTGAGCCAATCAGACTCAACCGGGACTCTGGCAATTCACAAAAGTCTTTAGAGGGCTCAGCAGTATCATTGTAATTTAGAGGCCCAACCCAAGGGAAGGCCTCTCTAGACTACACCAAGCATTTTTCAATATTAGAAATGTGTGTTACAAACACAATCTCTTCCTTGAACAGGTCCCAAATTTTCTAACCTCTTATGTATATTTCCATTACCTTATCCTTGTCTGTTTGATTCCACTCTACTTCCCTCTCACCATGCAAGTGATGAGGGGCCTGTATTTTTGTTGTAGGAGATAATTTAAATTCCTTTTACTTTGAAAAATGTGTAATAACTCTCAAAAATTTAAATAACCTAGAGCTCTTTTAAAAATAACATCTGATACTCTTTTAGCTCACAGGACAATTATGATACACTGTGACCTCTTTTTCCTTATGAGTCTTGGAGCATTTGGCCAAGATACTACCTGGAATTGGGAACTAAACAGTGATGGATTTATTAGGAGCCCAGTGAAGTTAAAGCCACAGGACCCTCACTTGCATGAACCTCTTCCACAGCCCCGTACCTAATTCAGCATTTGTAATTTTCCACTCTTTTTCTTAAAGAGCCACCACCCCCCAAATTGTACATGTTTCAGCCTCACAAGACTTGGATCTGCCCCAGGACTGAGCAAGATCTCAGGGAGAAATGCACACACTGCAGTAATATGTTCAATCTCCATGCATGTTTTACCCCAGGCTCCAAAGTCCACTGTGATCCTCAGGCAGGGACGGTCCCTCCCATAATCATGCTATGTACATGAGATTCTTGAGGCTAAAACTGAAACTTCTATGAACCTACAGAGCATAGTGCAAAGTGGTATTAGACAAAATCAGCTTCCGATCTTGGCCTTGACACTTGCTAGCTGTGTGACCTTAGGAAAATTACTTTGGTTCTCTGAGCATGAGTTTAGGCAGGGTTCCCTAGAAGCAGAGCTTAAGACAAGCATTCAAGGAGAGAGTGCTTTATGGACCTTACTCCCTGATAAGGGAGTAAGGGAAGCAGGATAGAGCTGGGAGAGATACAGCCAAAATATGGTTTCAGGAGAAACTTAGTATCAACAGGATCCCATGGGGAGTTAACTCTTGACCATGAATTGCACCACAGAGGCTGTTTCACCCAGAGGCAGGGGGGATGGGCTGTGATATCACCACATCAATCAGTGATTTCACAGCCCGATTCCCACCTCCTTCCACCCGCTCTTCCCCAACAAGTCAGCTCTGCTCAACTGTTGAGAACAAGCATGAACTGTGAGAGGCCGAGTCCTGCAACCTCTGATGGACGGGTATACCTCCATAAAGGGAATCTGGGCCAACCACCACCTGTATTTCTTTGACTCAGCTACCTCGTGTTTGAAATGGTAGCAACCATAACGAGAGTGTAAAGTCACTGTGAGGATTAAATAGAATAAGTAAAGCACCCTGCATAGAACAGAACAGTTAGAGTTCTACATATAGTAGTTCCTTCTTCTCTCCTGTTTAACTTGGTTATCTTAACGGCTTCTGGCCCAAGACTACATAATTATGGTTCTGTTTCTTTACTAGGATGAAGTGGTTCACCATCAATCCCTTCCTGTACAAATTGGAAAAGAGATAGAAAAAACAACACGCAAAAAAGTGTATGATTTAATATTTTTTTATTTTTAATCCTTCCCTGCCTTCTCTTCCCCCAAGTTTTGTGTACACACTAAAACAAGAATATTAACCACTGACCACATCAGATTACTGTTATAATTTTTAGAAATATTTTCATTTGTTTCTGTATATATCAAGTTCATTAAAAAGAGAAGTGCAGCATATTACTATCATTTATAACACTCATTTATGTCTTAATTTTGGGACAATATTCCCTTTCCAATTTATAAATCATATCTTTATGGAGAAGTCCAATTGTCTTTAACAGAGGTATTCAAGGGATAAATTATTTGAACTGTGTAGAATTTCATGGTTTGGAAGTATGTCAGCCAGCCAGAAGCCTGAAGCCCAAATGATAGGAACTCTTTGCCACCTACTCACATGTGTAAGCGCCACCCTCCCCCACACACCCATTCATGCAGCATTCAGGATAGATTTGGAGGCAGAAATCACTGAGGAAATTCTCCAGGTTTAGAGGAACTAAAAAAATAAAGATAAGTGAAGACACAAAAATTCTGGAGAAATAATATGATCGCTCTGGTAACTGATCTCAAAAGAAGAATGCAAAAAGTAGACACTAGTAGTGCTTCTAAAAGCCAAGCCCACCAGCACCAAAGTTGAGAAATTCAGGTCAGTTCAGGTCAGAATGAGGGTAGAACCCCAGGATCTGGAAAGAAAGGGTGGGCTAGACAAATCCCTGCCCTCAGTGGCTCTCAGTGGAGATACCCTCTGGACCCACTCCTCAGTGGTCTTCACTCCACTTCTGAGATCACTGAATGTATGACAAGCTCTTCTGTTGCCTGATGAGGAAGTAAAAATAGGTCAAGACAGCATGGGCTCAAAATAAGGCAAATGTATGTGTGTGTGTGTGCATGTGTATGTATGTATCTGTAGGTACACACATGTATATGTATGTATATATGTATCCCTTACAGAGAAATGGAAAAGAAAAAAGTTGTCTTGGATTGTGAACTCAAAGAAATAAATGACTCCCTAAAGAAAGTCGAAACCAAAATTAATGCTATAATGGAAGAGAAGGAAGATGTGATAAAAGAAGTTGAAGGCAAACGAGCCTTACTTGAAGTCAAAGAACGAGAATATAACCAATTGGTCAAGCTGTTGGAATTAACCAGAGAGAATGAAGCAACTTCATTAACTGAGAAGTTAGTTATATGTTTGTCTGTCATCTAAATTTTTTTCAATTTATACAGGGTCCAGCACAAATAATACCCCTTTTTTATGACAAAATCATAAGCATGCACTTCTATAACATAACAATATCACACTCAAGCACACCATATGACATTTTAGGTGAAATGTTCAAATTAAAACTATAAATTATTACACCCATATTACCCTACCAGCCACACTCAAGCAGGCCTTCTGCCAGACCCTGTATACGAGGATTCAAAACAATCTCAAACAGATTTGTCTTTTATAGAATTTTTCACTAAACATTTTTATAGAATTTTAAATCAATTTTTGCCATTAATAAAACATATATTAAATAAAACATTTAGAAGTATTTTTTTCCATCCTTTATTCATTGTTTTTCCTCAATTTTCTGTGACCAAATCTTATGGATGCTATCTGTTATATTTTGTAAGTTCCTGAAATATGCCTTCAGAAAATTATATCACTGAAGAATACTATGGTTGAGGGACTTTTTTTCTACAAATGAATGGTATTTCTGAGGTAATTATGTTTTTTTCCAAATAGGAGCAATTTAGTGATATGGTTTCCTGAGAGTGTTACTTCCTAATTTTAAGTAAGATTTCAGGGAAATTGTGAGCCTCTGTCTCTGCCAATCTGCTAATACCATTTGGGGTTTTTATAAGACTGTGGCATTAAATGATACTGACTTGCAAACAAAGTTGCTTTGGGCATTATACACAACTTGATTCTAACACAAGAATAGTTTTCTGCATATATGCTGAGCATCCTATCTTTAAAAACATGAAGGGCAGCTGATGACTAACCACTTTCATTTTGTCTCCTTACCTGGAACAGAGGGATCTTGGATCTCAATTTACGAAACTGTGTCATTGACAAACAGAACTACCACGATGAACTTTCTCGGAAGCAAAGAGAGAGAGAACGAGATGTTCGAAACTTGAAAAAGATGGAGCTACTCTTGAAAGTGTCCTGGGATGCCCTAACTCAAACTCAAGCACTGCATCAAAGGCTTCTATTAGAGGTGGGTGCTGCACACCACTCAGTGCTTTTTGAAGTAAAAACATTTTAAGAAGTTGTTTTTATTAGAAAAAGAAGAGGAAAAGAGAAAGAACAGAGAAAAGGTCATTTTAAAATGCATCAAACCTATAATACAGTCTACAGTCCTAAAGTGCTTTTCTGTTTCTGTTTGCTATCCCAAGACTACAGAAATATCTTGTTTGGATCTGGCTTCAGCCTGGTGGGGGGAAGCAGTGGGCCATTCAGTCACTACAGGGTAAGACCAAGTAAACCACCATCTTTACCAGTTGAAAGAGGTCCAGCATGGTGTCACTGTAGACTATCACAGTCTGGGACTAGATCAAATCATGTCAATGTGACTGGTCGGCTGGCCTGCACCTCCAACAACAGGAATCCAATGTTTAGGCTACCAGGCTAATTCTGTGCAGTATTAGAGAGCACTCCAGTCAGAGAATGATCAAGACAGATGTCACTCTCTGCTCCCAAGTGATTGGTTTTGGTCCTGTTGCGTCTGATTCTCTTGTTTCTCAGGTGGTACTACTTGTGCTAATTGACCAAGCACTGCTGAAAGGCTTCATCTTTGTGTTGGACCTTGGCCAGTGCTTCCTTTGGTTAAAAAAAAAATGAGAGAGAGATCATTAATCTCTGAAACAAAGCACTGGGGTGTATAGAAGCCATATTCATTCTCTTGAGTATTGTCATGCTCCCTGACTTATGGAGATTCATGGTCTCAGAAATGTAAGCAGAGGTTTCCAACTGTGGTAGACACTTCTGACCCTAACCTAAACCTAGGGCTCCTCTCCTTCTGCACACATGGAAAGCTTATAGTTCCTTGCACCCTTTGCAGTTGAACAGGATCAAATGACTAGTTATGGCTGATGGACCATGGGCAGAGGTGACACATGTCACTTCCAGCCTGGGGCATCTAATTGCCAGTGTGAGACCCTCCAGCTCATTTTCCACCTTTTGTGGCATTTGTGGAAGTATGTGATGATGTGGAAGTGTTGCAAAATGGAAGCAACCAGGAATGCTGAGCTAACAGTAGTCTTGGGAAATTGTCTTGATTGACCACAGGCTTTGCCAGAGCAAGAAATAAGCTGTCTTGGTTTTGAGCCATGATGTCTGGGGGTTGTTTATTTCTATAGCATAACCTAGCCCATCCCAGCTGAAAGACCAACCTTTAGGAAGGTGTGAAAATAATTGGTGAGGGTTATGATTGTTACAAATGACTAGGTCTTGGCCTTGCTGATGGCACTCATAGACTCTACTTTTCTATCTCAGTGAGGTGAGATGTGCTTTTTACACTTTTGAAAAACAAATAGAATAGTATAGTTATTTATGTTTCTCATATACTTCTAATATTATAACCACAGTTCTAGCAGGTTGATTGATTCTTTTTTTAAAGTGTTTTATGTATTTATTTATTTATTTTAGAAAGAGATGAAGGGAGGGAGAAAGAAAGGGAAAGAAACATCAATGTGAGAGAGAAACATTGATCAGTTGCCTCTTGAACAAGCCCCAACCGGGGATCAAACCTGCAACCCAATCATGTGCCCTGACCGAGAATCAAACCGGTGACCTTTTGCTTTGCAGGACAACACCCAACCGACTGAACCACTCTGGTCAGGATTGATTCTTCTCTTACTGTGAAATCTCTTTAACTCTAGAACTGCTTTTTGCCTTAGAAGTTGCCTTATCAGTTATACTAGCTTTTGGGGGTTGGACTTTGCATGGTATTTCTTTTTCCTTTCACTTTAATCATTTGCGTGTCCTTACTTAGGTGTATCTTTCATACATAGGATATGTTTTTAAATATCTGGTATGAAAATTTCTACCTTTTATTCTTGTATTTAGTCCAAAAACATTTAATGTAATTATGGATACTCCTGGGCTATGTGAACCATGTTACTATTGCTTTCTATTTGTCCCATCTGTTTTAGGTTCCATTTTCTGTCCTATCTTTCCTTCTTTTGGATTAATATAGAAAATAATTATTCTATATACTTTATATTGTTCTGTTTTCCTCATTTTTGATTATGCATTAGTTTTGCATTTTCTGTCCATCTTTAGGTGGTTACCCTAAAAATTACCACCTTCATCCTTAACTTATTAGAATTCAGTATGACTTTTTTGAAGATTTTATTTATTTATTTAGACAGAGAGGAAGGAAGAGAGAAAGAGAGGGAGAGATACATCAATGTGCAAGTGATACATTGATCGGTTGCATCTCGCACACCCCCAACTGGAGACCCAGCCCACAACCCAGGCATGTGCCCTGACTGGGAATCAAACCAGTGACCTTTTTGTTCACAAGCCAATGCTCAATCCACTAAGCCACACCACCCAGGGCCAGCAGCTTTTAATGACCAAGTGGGTCAGCATGACAAACTGAAATGTGAAGGATTTCTTAATCAAAGACATCATACCCTCATGTAATAATATTATACATTGCAGTACACCTCTGCATTTAATCATGCCTCTGTGACTTCCATTTGGTACTAAAGAGAAATGAAACCCCATATCTACACTTCAACACAGTCCCCTCAGTGACTCTGTGGGTTTTGCTCTGATATTCACCATTGTGTTTTAGGGGTTGGAATATTCTCAGTCTTTAATGTTATCCTCTGTCTAAACATAAAACCATGCCTAAGATTGTGGCAACAGCAACAAAACAGCCTCTAACAAAGTAAATATGGCACCTTCTGTGTGGTACATGCTAATAGAGTACTGTGCAGGTTATCAGTCCCAAGAGCGCAAAACACCATGTACCACTTACCAATCCCAGGAGAGGAAGCCCATTGTATCTTGGTATCAGAGCCCCCAAGGAAAACAAGATAGTCAAGCACTAGATGTAACAACACTTTACTTACATAGAGAAGAGACAGAGCAAGATCAATTTCAGTAGTGGACTTTGGTCCTTATGACCTGCAGGCCCCTCCTGACAGCCAGTTCAATGTGATTGGCCTATGCTTTCTCATGTCAGGCTGCAGTGGAAGGAACCCTGACTCTTCTCTTGTGGAGTCTGAAATACTGAAAGCTGGGGTGAGCCTGAGGCCATGGACATACAGGCTTAAGCAGAACAAAGGAAAACATTTTGCCTGAAACAGCAAGATAATTCCACAGGAGGCACAGGCCACGTGGATTTGATCTCTTGGTAAGGAAGTGCTCCAGGCCCAAAGCCCATTTTTATGAGCCAAGTGGGGGTGGAAAGACTGCACACAGAAGACTAACTATCTCAACAGCACGATTTTCCTTTGTTTATAGTTTTCTAGCAGTTTTATCTTTCTTTGTTCTGATTTAGAAGTGATTCTGCACTTTTCTCTCTTCCTGACCCATTTGCAGTGTTCAAGGCAATTGTGTCAACATACTATTCCAGAGAACACCAGCAGTGAATCTGGCAGAGTCAGGTTTAAATCCTAGATCCACTGAACTCCTTCTGATGTTAGGCATTTTCAAACTTTTCAGCTGGGAATATTGTAAGGAAAAATGTGAAAGTGTGTAGTACCAACAAGATGGTACCAAGAAGTAAATGCTTTCCTTTCTTTATACATATGAACTTTTTCTAAGGCTAAAGAAAAACTTATAGTTAGGATAAGACTATAAATATGGCTATTTCATTACTATGAAGATGACTGTACTATCAGGGCCTTTCGATCAATCTCGAAAGTGTCTCTCAGTACCCATGCTGCATCATCTGAATGACTGCCGCTGCCCACCAGCTGTTCTTCTCCCCTGGTTCTATTCATTTCACATTCAATCAATCCTCCATATTGCTACCTAATTAACCTCCTTGAGTGGCACTTTCATGTGTCACTCATGTACTCAAGACAGTTAGTGTTCCTTATATTACATAATCATAGAATGAAAGAACTGAGAATAATCCTAAAGATCATATCATCAAAAGCAGGCAAATAGTTTTTATCTCAAGTACCAACTCCATTCATAGATGGTAGCTCCTTGTAGTAACCATGTTGCAAAGGACTCTGAGGCTTAGCACTGGCTTATCAACCCTATGGTTGATTAGTGATGTCTTCCTCTGGTATGGAAAGGTAGCTAATAGCACATACTCTGTATATTTCCTATTTCTAATCAAGTCCTATTCATTTAGCTGATTCTTACAGTATACCTTCATGCTCTAAGTAATGTACTTATATGCTACTTCTTGATTTTTCACTTTTTTTACTTCTAACTATAAAAGATGAGGGTTAAGCTTTCTCTATAATTCTGTTTAACACATACGTCTTATCCCTCCATACACTGAATGGACTCATATCATCATTTGGCTAGTTCAAAATCTGATGTTTACATTATTATGAATATGTAAAGGCTATTACACCTGAGTCATATAATATTAGACAATTATTTTCTCCTTCCTTACAAAATTTTATAAGAAATTTATAAATAACCTGTTTTTTTTTTAATTTGTGGTTTTCTGTATACTTATCCTTAGTTCAAAACCAAACTCTTCTCTAACTGTAAAAATTTCCTCTTAATAGGTTAAAATCTTCTTGGTAGTCTATTCATTTCATTTTGAAGTAGTCACTTCTGAGACTTGTTAATGACCTGTAACCAAAGACCACTAGGAACACATCTGTAGCAGAATGAACTAAGTTTATTATTCATTGCAGCCAGGGAGAACACACAACATGGGGAACAGCAGGGCATCTCGGTAGAGGGTATTAGAAAGGACTTACAGGATTTGGGGGATGGCTTAAGAAAACAGGGCTTTGTCTGAGATTTGGATATTGTCAGAAAGTGAGAATAATTGTATGGTTCAGTATCTTAATAAATCTTAGCTAAAAAGAGAAAGACTAGATTGAGGCTAAAGCTGTAATTAGAAAGGAAGACTGTGAGATGGGAATATGTGATATTTTGGGGATTAGATGATGTTCATGTTTTTGTCTGGATAAAATACAAATATAGTGCAGCCTTGTTTTTGACTATGATCATAGAATAGTCTTGTCTGATGGTTATTTTCCATGAAATTCTTTGTGTTCAAGAGAACACCAAGGCCTAACTGTGAGTGCAAGGTCAGCTCCTGGATATCAGGGGTGCTGTTCTCTTTTTCAGCCTTCTGATCTGTTACTAATCTCATTTCTCATATCTTAGTAGACTTACTCCATCATCTTTGTGACTCCATTCACACCCCTTCTTTGTTGGATCCTCTATTTCATGGACCGCTTCTATTTCTCTCTCTTGGCTTACTCTCTTCTGGTGGGAGGAACATGCCTTCCAATAACTTCCTGTAAAAAGGTAAACAGAAAGTGATTTTTTAAGATCTTGTGTGTCAGAAAGTACATGTCAGATTTTAACTTCTCACTAGACTTACAGAAGATTAGTTTCGGGGGTGGGGGGGGCTCTGCCCACAAGGCCCCCCTGGCTGCCATGGATGAGAATAAGTCTACCAAGGCATGATTGCTTGGGGAGGAAAGGTGGCCGATCTCTCAAAGGAGAAGGACTAGGAACCTGTTCCTCAATGAGTTTTTATTGGGTTTAATTTGCATGGGAATACAGGGTGTATTCGTAAAGCTCATCAATCATTGTCAGGCAGAAATGAATAAACAATAGAGAGCATTCAAAGAACTCTGAGGGCTTATTCTGAGTCAGGGTCAGGTAGTTAAAGGGCCATAAAACTTTGGGGAACAAACTCACTTCACGAGTGGACCCTTATCATTTAAATTGAGGGTATTAGCAAAGTAGGTTTCGAAGGATTGTATGCATTCCTTCTTAGGCCTGATCCCCCAAGGAACCCACCCTTTCCAGCACAGGGCCTCACCCACCTCTGGCATTGTTTCAGGCTTAAGGCATTGTTTCAGGCCTAAGTCAGGCAGGGGAAGTAAGACAGCCAAGAGATTAGGAAACTTCTTGCATACAGAATGAGGACTCTGGCTATGTCAAAGCCGAGGGGCGATTGTCCATTACCCTCTTTTTCTATAGCCCCCCCAAGTCCTTCCCTGAGGGCCCCCACATGACCATGCCTGTCTTAGGCCATCCCTCCTTTAAGGAATCTTACCCATCATTGGCTAACCGGTCAACCACTCAGGGACAAGCAGGGTGAAGTAAAGGGGGCAGAGGCAGCGCCTCTGCCAGGGAGATTAGCTTTGTCTCCTTAGTGGCTTAGGGTCCCAAGGTCTCTCTACTCAGCCTTAGCCATGAGGGGTTACAGTTTCTGAAACCAGGCAGTGCAGTTCCCAACAATTAGTGATTTAACTGGATATGGAATTTTTGCTTGGAAATCATTTCCCTCATTATGAAAACATTGATCAATTGTCTTTTCACTTCTAGGGTCACTATTAAGAAACTAGGTGTCATTCTAATGTTTGATCTTTTGTTTAAAGCCATTTTGGTTTTATTTTTCATGTTAGAAGTTTGTAGGAATTTTTACATTCCTCCAGAATTTTTAAATTTCACAATGATGCTCTTACTCATGGGTCTTCTATTTTTATTCATTGTGCTGGACACTGAATGGGTTCTTTGCATATAGAAATGTATGTGAATCAGTTGTGAGACTCTGTCTTGAATAGTTTCTTTAATTATATCTATTCTTTCTTTCTGGGACTCCTATTATACAGATGTTGGGTCTTTTAAAACAGTCCTTTAATTTCCTTGTCTTTTTTCTCTTACTTTTTCCATTCCTTTGTCTTTTGGACTTGCTACAAGGGGAGATTTCCTCAACTTTTCCTTCCAATCCTATGTAATCTTTCATTCTGTTGCCATATTTTAAATTTCCAGGGGCTATTTCTTCTCTGAATGTTTCTTTTTTACAATATCCTTATCTTACTTCATATCTCCTTTTATTTCCCTAGGGATATTAATGATAGTTTCTTTCTTTTCTCCATATAGACCTAATTTTCACAAATTACATTTTCCTGTTTTTAGTTTTTTTATTTATGTGGGGTTTTTTTTTGCCTCTTTCTTTTTAGAAACTTTCCTCAAATATCTCATGGTCCTTACATATCTGCTTCTTTTTAAAAAAGGGATACTGTAAGGTAATTGAATGCTGTTTCTGGTGATGAAGCTTGCTCACTATAGGTTGATCTAACTGGACACCAATATATAAGGAATGGCCCCTGACTAAAGAGGAGATTGCAGTAAAATACTCACAAGTTGTTCATATTTTAATAAATAGATGCTACTTATATTAGGAAACTTCTAGTAATTAAGTTCATAAAATACTGCTAATACAACATAAAACTAACAGACATGAAAATGTATTGAAATCCTCTTCCATCATTGATTTTAAGAAATACCTATGTTTTTGCCCTAGTACAGTCTCAGTGAGAGACTAACTTCCCTTTTGACCTTGTGACTTACAATTATCCCAGCCATTGACCTTCAGTGGTTGGCAGTACTTGAAAACAGGAGTGGGTCAGGCCAGTTACTCCCATCCTACATAAACATTTCTGACTTGTGTACAATCCAAAAAGGAGAGATAAAAGGTAAGGGCTGTGGCTATTTTTCAGGGTTTTTTGTTTTTTTTTTTTTTACCCTAGAGCCAGTTGTTGATTCTCCTATGGCCTTTGATTGTAGAGAGTGTCCCAAAAATTCAAGCCACAAACCTCATGAACATCTGCAATATTTCAGAAAATTATCAAAGTCTTAAAGAAACCAAGGTTCACTAATATCAAGTAATTGAGAAACATCTGTTCTCAATTCTGTTCTCATTATTCTGTTACAGCAACAGAATAATGTCTAGTTTCTTAACTTTCGTGAAAGCTACTGATATTTGTTCATTCATTGAAAATGTCAGAAGAACAGACACAAAACTGTTAATAGTGACTCGAGGAGGAGCATTTGAAGTAGAGGTGGGACGCAGAGATATTAAATTTCTTACTTTACATATTTTTAAATTATTTGCTTGATTATAATAAACACAACTTTTTCTAAGTATGAAATTCTATTCTATAAAAAACAAAGAACTAAAATAAGAACTTATAAAACCTGCTGGTATATACAATTTGGGACTCAAATATAAAGGTAAACATCTCAAGTCACTCCAGTATTATGGCACAGCTGGAATATAATTAGAATCAATTAGGTTTGCAAGTTGGCTACAAGAAGTAATAGAAACTCAATTATAGTGGCTTACCACCATAGAGGGTTATTTTATTTACATAATAAAAATATTAAATAATCAGAGGTAGACACAGCAGGTAATTTCATATAATGAAAATTCCAGGATCCTCGTAGCTTCTTCATCTGTCATCCTTAACATGTATATATTTTCTCTAAGCTCATATGGCCATCTCACCTTTAGGCAGTAGATCTTATTGAAGTGGGGGAAAGGCAGAAAGAAAAGGCATATGGTAGCTGAGTTTCCCAGGAGTCCTATCCAACAGACTTTCACTTACATTTTATTGTCCTGTCCTCACTCATACAGTCAGCCTTCAGCTACAAAGGAACCTGAGAACTCTAGATATATTGCAGCACTGAACAAAACTGAGGTTCTGTTAGTAAGGTCAAAGTGGAGGGTGAGTATTGTCTAGGCAACCAGCAGGCTCTGCTGCCGATGGCTCACCTGTTACCTCTTCCACAAAGCAAGAATATTTAATTCCTGTCTCAAACAAGAGGGTTATGTTTATGGAGAATTGAGAAAGGTGCCAGAGAAGCAGCTAGCCCAAGTTCAAAAATGAATACACTTATTGCAATATTATTTATAATTCATAACATTGGAAATAACTAAATGTTTGAAATCTGAAATCAGGAAAATTTGTCAAGAGCCTTTAGTTGACAGAGTAGCTAGTGAGTATATTCTCAGTGGAGGAGAGTGGTGGGGGAAAAATAGAAAAAAAATTAATGTTATCAGCTAAGGAGGAGGAGGGGAGGGAGGGGAGGGATTGAGTGAAAAGGAAAAAAGGACTCATGGACATGGACAACAGTGTGGAGAATGTGGGGAGGGAGGTGTAAGGGGACTAAATGGTAATGCAAAAATACAATGAAAATTATTTTTTAAAAGTTAAAAAAAGAAAAGCTTTAGAAGCATCTCTGGTTCCAGGTATGCCTACCTTTGGTGCAAAGCATTTGGAACAGTCCACTCCTGGGCACGTGTGGCAGAGAATCAGACAGGCACCAGGATGCCTAATGGACTTGTTCTGTCCTGGAAGAATTAACTCCACTTTCCAGAAGGAGAAATCAGACTCCTCTTTGCTGATTTCTTAACTCTTCCATGAAATCCTCTCTGATTATTCAAGTCTATGTTGGGCTCTCCCGTTTCTGAACTGCTATAGCAATTATCTGCAAATCAAAACACAAATTCTGTATATTGTTATATAGACTTTGCAAGACAATGTCTTATCCCCCTAAGTCCAGTGTGTGCTCCTCAACAGCTAGCGCTCTAGGGCCGGAGGGGCCCTGGAAAACAGGATGTCCTTGGAAGTCTGGGGTAAAGAAGGTGCTACCAAAGATGCTCAGGTTCATGATGCTGGGGAGTCTAAAGACACCCTTCAGCTAGTTTAAAAAAGTAGTATGAACCTCAGAAGGATCCTGTTAGATAATGATCTTTAAATCACTAAACAGTATGATCTTCCCTTTTTGGGACAAATTTTAGTCAATATCCTAACCTGGTGCCTAGAAGTGTGTGCTTTCACAGTAGAGGATAAACTACATCAGATTGGAGTCATGTGCTTTCAGTATAAGGGTTCAACTCTAAACATGCCCTAATCAAGAATGCTGTCAGCCCCCCACAATAACCCTTCCTATACCCTTGAGTGGTATTTCCTCAGCAGCTGCCGTGTGCTTCCTCCTCTCTTTTCTCTTCTCCATCATGAAGAATCTGACAAGCTAATTCCTAATAAGGCAACAAAGACTGATGGAGTGAGATGATGCCTTTCCCCCAGAGTTCTTTAACAGAGGACAGAAGCACAAGCCAATACAATAGAAATGTAATGGTGGAATTTCTGGTATCAACAAAAAAGGTTAAGAGGATTTTCTTTCACGTAAGAACTTTCCAGCTACTCATCAAATTATAACATAAGAGTAGCCAACTATTCTCACTGGTATTAATAAATAGTTCCTGTTTTCCTTTAATCTATAGAATTTAATAAATGAATTCACACTTTATAAGTTTAATAAATATCATTTACATATACATGTTTCCAAAGTGCTGAGTCATGAGTTAGAGAGGCAGTAAAATTCAGTGTTATTGTCATGGGTTATAAGTCTAACTTCCTGGATTTGCACCTACACCATTGAGTCAAGTTACCTAAATGTCTTTGTTCCTCATTCTCCTCATCTGTACAATTGGAGATAATAATATTACCTACATCGTGGAGTTATTGTGAGGACTAAATAAGACCATACATATAAGTACTTAGAGCTTTGCCTGACGTATAGTTAATGCTCTGTAAATGTTAGCAGCTATTTTAGTAAGATTTATTTTATTTCTAAATGAATGATAAATAGCATATTTGCCTCTAGTAAATTATAGGTTTTGGGCAGGTCTTTATATTTTAGTTTTCAATGACTTTATAAAGAATACTCTGTAAGTGTAAGATTGTGAATCATAATTTGCCCCCCATTTTCAAAAGGAACATGTTGGTGTTCACTACATAACTTTGAAGATTTCTTTTTTGTATAAATGTCTGTTTTGCATTTTGATTTCCAGATCGAAGCTATCCCTAAAGATGATTCTACATTATCTGAGAGGAGGAGAGAGCTCCATAAGGAAGTTGAAGTTGCTAAAAGGAATTTAGCCCAACAGGTTAACATCACCTGTCATTTAAGCTTCTATCTAAGAATGGTTAATATGTTGTTGGGTATTTAACAGTGCTCCATGAAACCTCAATAGGAGAATCAGCAAAGAGAGCGTAATCCTGCTTAACGTGGGTCTGTCTCTTCATCTTAAAGTCCACTCTAACCCTACATTAAATTTCGGGAGAAGAGTATTGTGTTTGAACCATCAAAAATTATACAAGTTCAGCCCTGGCTGGTGTGGCTCAGTGGATTGAGCACCAGCCTGTGAACCAAAGGGTCGCTGGTTCAATTCCCAGTCAGGGCACATGCCTGGGTTGCAGGCCAGGTCCCCAGTAGGGGACACGCAAGAGGCAACCACACATTGATGTTTCTCTCCCTTTAAAAAAAATAATAAATAAATAAATAAATAAAATTATACAAGTTCATGTGATATTTTAAATAAAAAAGTATTTAAACAAAATTATCAAAAATAAACAATAAATGTTTTATTTCACCAATGTCTAAATTTTTCAAATTTCATTTATTTAAGCCACTGTGAAAGTATTTTAAAACATGTTTTTATGTCTCTTTCTTAAGTTTACTTGAAAATACAATTTGATAAGAAAATGTTCTATTCTATTAAACATGTTATCATATTTGCACATTCTTTTATAAGTATATAAAAAATATTTGGGGCTAAGGAAGTAGAATTACATAGTTTTATGTTTTAATAAAAGAAATTCTACATGGGAAATAAAAAACATAGTCTAAGATAATGGTCTTAGATAGTGTTCTTCCAAAGAAATAAATCATAATATGTTGTGTTTTTCAAAAGAAAATTTTATCAGAAGCTGAGTGTAAATTAATAGAGCAACAACTTGAGGAAGAAAGCAAGCTTTTAAAGGAGCAAGAAAACGTGCGAGACATAGTACTCAGCCTTGTTCGTGTGACTCAAGTCAAAATTGATGAGAAGGAGCAAAAATCCAAGGACTTCCTGAAAGCTCAGGTAATACATGTTTGTAAGTATTCACAAATTACTACAAGAGCTCAGGGTAGCCTCATTTTAACACAATGTTCATTAGAAAGCTGCAATTGCTAAGTTTCCTTCAAATTCCACTGATGATACAGCTTCCCAAAGTAAGACTCAATCATGACCTGAAAATTAGTCCCATCGTTCAATTAGCAGTAGTCAATATCAATAATCTAGAAAGACACAGAGCTAGGTCAATCACAATGAGCAGAGGACTTGAACAGATGACAATCATTAAGAATGTGGTGGATATGACAGACAGCTGCCCAGGCCACAGGTATCTCACATCCTACTGTGATTTGACTAGGAACAACTCAAGAGCAGGTAGCACTAGACTGCTGTCCCTCCCAAGGTCAGCAAGCCATCCTCATTTAAACCAATATTATGATAACCTTAGTTTCTGCTTCCCCTGGTAACTTTCCTGGGCTCTGGACAAAGTATAAGAGCAGATCCAGTGCAACATCCCAAAACCAAAACAAAAATAAAACCAATAGCAAAATCAACCCTCCTGCCATGATAGCTAAAACTCTAATATTAGAACCATTTATTCCACTTAAAGATTATATATAGAGGTTCCCTGTTAAAAATGAATATGGTATAACTTATTGCTAAACTAGAAAACCTGAATTTACCATGTGGTCCAGATGTTGGTGGTTTCTAAATACAAACTTTGTTCTAATTCTGAGCAAGTATTTACATAGACTAGCAATTCTTCTTGTTCCCCAGAAAGAACTCACATCAAAGCATTAGTGAATAATGAGGTTAAATAAAGGTTTTGCAGAGAAGACTGAGGGAAAGATCTACACCACACAACCCACAGCAAACTCTTCCAAGTCCTCATTAACTGTTTCTTTTTTCCACCTCAGAAGATTTGAGAAACTAATAGAAGTTTAGCATGGTTGGCCCAGTAGAGTTCATGGGGTAGCTGGGTTTCATAGAGTAAAGGAAGGAAAGGCGGCGGCAGGGGAGGAAGGGAGGAGGAGGAAAAAGGTAACCTGAGAGAACAGGTGGCGGAGAAGAGGAGGAGCAGGAACAAAACAAGGAAAGGAGAGAGCAGTGGGATCCTTGTTATAAGGATCAATGATCTGTTTTACGAATTAGACAATTTTTAAATTAATTTCAAAATTAATACCTGTATTATCTAGGTGTCAAACCAAAACTCATTACTAACTGAACTCATTCTTATAAAAGCACACAGTTCTTTCTCGTGAAATAGGCAAATCGAGAAAGGAAAGATACTGTTTTCCTTAAGTGTTCTTAGTGTGGGGAATTGGTATGTTAAACATTAGCTGTACTAAACTGTAATTGTCATGAGACAACAGTCAATCTTATCATTTTATTTCACATGTCATCTACATCCCTAAAAATAGACAAAAGGTGAAGGAAAAATCCAATGTTGCTATTACCTCCAAGATGGAGATGATGATACTCAATTTTTACATCTGTTTAACTCTTCACACCTGGAGTTACTAAAATATTAGCTTCTTCCTGACTCCTATTCCCACTGAGAGCAACATAGAATTGCTGCATGTCAATCGTGGCTCTAATGCCTAATTTCTTTTTAATCACCCATGGCAAATGGGTTTTGTTCTCACAGTCCTCAAGAGAAGGCCAACAAACCATTTTCTCTGGTTTCTATCAGCAAATACTTCATCTTCGAATATGTGTCTTACACTAGGTGAAGGACCTAGCATCTTGACATTTGAAGAACATAGTGTGTTTAGACTTGGTATATTTTTAGGATTTTAAAACTGTAAGTGCTGACACGATATTCATGTGTAATCTGTAACATCTCCTTATGGCTGATCTCAGTATAGTGATGTTATTGTGTAGGAAAACACACTCAATGTACAAAAAAATAGAACAATGCTTTAAAATCATGCCTTGTCTCTCACAAAATACCACAGAGGATTCAATTCATAATGTTTACCAAAACTTACTACAAAGCCCCTTCCCTCATCTACATTCCACAAACTCCTCACTTACCCAGCCCCCTTTTTGGCTCCCTCAAAATTTCCCAGAGCTTCTCCTCAAACCCATCCCACCCAGGCTCTTTTCTTTCCCTCCTCTCTCATTCCTTTGCTTCCTTAATTAACCCTTTGTCCTAGCTAGTGTGATTTAGTTCAGTTGGTAAGGCAATTTTCCATTCTCCCCAGATCTGCACAAAGGATTTTTCTTAATGGATAGGAAAGAGATGGGGTGAGGCTGCGAGTATCCTTATGTTGGTGGTGGTAGACTTTTTAAAATTATTATTTCACACATAACTTTTATATTTTAGCAAAAGTATAACAACATTGTGAAGGATATCAAAGCAAAGGATCTTGAAATCAGGATATACAAGAAGAAAAAACGTGAAATTCATAGGAGGTAAAAGAATTACATGATAATTTATTTAGTTAGGTGGAGGGAAAAACAGATCCTAATTTCACAAATTTCAAAAACACTTGCATTTTTCACAGACTCAGAGAGTTTGCTAAACTGTATGACACTGTTCGAAATGAAAGAAACAAATTTGTTAACTTACTTCACAAATCTCATCAGCAAGTAAATGAAATAAAAGAAAGACATAAAATGTCATTAAATGAATTGGAAATTTTAAGGAATAGTGCAGTTACTCAAGAAAGGTAAGTGTTATCATTATTGTACTTTCGAGGTGTTCTCTTCTGATTCATTGAACTCAAAAATACTATGGAGATTGTAAAATAGAAAATAATAGTCTTTTACAAAGCTAGAAAAGCCCTTACTCATCTGAATGTGATTCCTTATGCTTCTACCATTTGGGATCCGTATATTTAAGTAAATGAAAAATTATAATATATAATTGTGTTTACTATGCTAATTTTCATTTATTCAATTACAAAAAAGCACCAATTTGACAGTTTGCATTTAAAGTTAGAAGACAATCAAATGTTTATTAATGAGCATTCCCTGGCTGTAGATTTGAAGCATCTAATGTGCTTGTGAGAGATAGTACCTTGGTTAAGAGAAGTGGCTTTCTAAATTCAACTCCCTGCTACTTCTCCTGCTGTGTGACCTTGGGCAAAATACCTTTCTGGGCTCACATTCCTTACCCATAAAAATTGTCCTTATTTTATAGAACTTTTTATTATTAAACAAGTTAAACCATGTAAAAATACTCAGAAATGCCTGGCAAATGTTTTTTTTTAATTTATCACCGATTGTATGCCAAGATCTATTTGACTCTTCCACTTATATTTCAATATTTAGGATACTGAGTCTATTTAATCTGAAATCTTTCTGGCCATTATTATCCAGTTTCCTTTTTAAAAGTTATTACAAAATGGGCCCTTGTGTGTATGTAGTGGAGGGATGGGGGTAGAGGGGAGGAAAGAATCTGTATGAAAAGGAAAATCTAATTTCTTAATCAGGTTCTAATCCTACATGAAAGAAAAATATCATTTCTAGAAGCCATGCATTCATTTAGCATTTATTGTGAAGCTGTATCGAGTCAGGTACCAGCTTAAGTCCAGTGACAATTATCAGATATAACCATCTCTGCCCTTAAGAAAGCACAGTCTCCTGAGGACAACAGAGCAGTAAATGAACTGCTATAGACTCTAGCCTTGACAAAGCAGGACAGGAGAGTCTGAGGGCACAAAAGAAACATGTCCTAATCTGACAGAGGGGAAATCTGAGACCTGGGAAGATTACAAGAATTCCTGAGAGTATCACATGATGAATATCATTATTACCACTACTATTGTCATTTCAAGGGATGTACTTAAAGCAAGAGCTACTTTGATTCTGTTTGTTTCGAAGTCTTTATCATTTCTAAAGAAACTAAGAAAAACTATAATTTTATTCATTTCCCATAAAGAAAGCTACAAAATTCCATGCTGAAACATGCCAACAATGTTACCATCAGAGAAAGCATGCAAAATGATGTTTGCAAAATTGTAGCAAAACTTCAGGAAATGAAAGAGAAGAAGGAAGCCCAGTTGAATAACATTGACAGACTTGTCCATATGATCACAATGATTGAAGAGGAGATGGTGCAGCTTCGCAAAAAATATGAACAAGCTGTTCAGTCTCGAAATGAAAGGTAAAAATCAGGAACCTACTGTGAAAACAAAGCACCCAGAGATCCTGTTTAGGAATGTTTCCCCTTTTTCTATCTCGACTTGACAGGTACTAGTAAGGGATATTTTACATTCAGGTGTTATTCGTTTGGGGTAGCTGTATGTTTTGCCTGGAAATAAGAAACTGCCCTTGTAAGAGAGACAGGCAAGAGTAGAGTTTGAGAAGTTGTTTACTTGAAGATCAAAGTCCTTTCCCAGATTACCAGTCAGGATGCTTCTGATAACATCAAATTATTTCAGTCAAATTGACATAAGTCTGTGGATCATGTACCCATTTTTGTGACAGTTTTGATCATTTTGTGATATTTATTCAGCCATTCTCCCAGTTCATTTTCTCAGCAAATAAGTAAGACCCTTAGGAGTAGCATCGTTTCTTCCAGGCTACAATTATATCATTACTCAATTGCTGCTTTAGCAGTTTTTCCAAGTTTCTTGTGCTTTGAGAAATCTGGCATGTAACATTGCAGAGCCACATAGTAATTATATCTGGTATCAGATTGTTTTTCATCAACCCTTGGTTGTGTTCTGGGTAAAGTGCTGGACCCTGAAGGTACAAAAAGATGGTAAAGCATTGCTCCTGGTTTATATTTTCAAGAGAACTGAGATCATGAGAACCAATAAATGTCAAATGAGACAAAATATAGAGCTAAGATTAGCCAAATACAACTATGTGAACACATGTTTTGAGGAAGAAAGAGAGAGAGAATTAGGGATGAACTCCGGGATGATGGATATGCACAGTGTGTGGGAAGAACTCTGGGGTGGTGAAGAATACCATTTTTCAAAGGGTTGGCAGGTGTTTTCTCTGGGGTGTGTGGGGGAGTCTTCTTATTTGGCTCCTGGCACAGACCAAAGCATTTAGGCAGTGCATTGCCAGGCCCTGGTCAGATCTGTGGGGCTGGAATTAGAAATTTCTTACTTTGTTTCTTCCCCATATTCTCCTAAGGAGGAGGGGGTCTTTCCCCTGACATTATTATAAATGATAGAATTTTGCCTGTTTATTAGGAAATTTGTGTTAGAGACAGTCAACTTTAAAAGAACCTAATGGGCTTGGCAAGTAACCTAGAACAGAATCACTGCAGAAATGCATTCCCTGGCCTGGGTACATCTGGCCAGCCCTTGGTTGACAAGTCTGGTCCAAGAAAAGGGTCTGTGGAAAATCAGGCTATGGGATCACTTTGTTCATGCATGGGGAACGACATTCTCTCCCACCCAGGAAACCTTGGGGACTTGCAGAGATATTGTACCAGCCAACCACATGGTCAGCTCAGAGTTGAGATGCTAAACAACCATCCCTCTCCTATCCCTCAATATTCAAAGTGTGGAGTTTAACTAGAAAGCCACTGGTAAATATCTATTGTCTTCTAGAATTATGCAATGTTCATGTGTATTTTGTGCCCAAATCCAGAGGGACCACAATAGCAGATAAAGCTGTGGCTTCAACATCCTTTCAACCTCTGCCTCTCAATTTGACTGTAGTGGTGTTCAGCTGATAGAGCGGGAAGAAGAAGTGTGCATTTTTTATGAAAAAATAAATATCCAAGAGAAGATAAAACTAAATGCAGAAATTGAAATACATGTCCTCGATGAAAAGATCAGATTCCTTAAATTGAAGATTGCTGAGAAGCAAAGACAGATTCATGTGACTCAGAAATTACTGCCTGCCAAGAGATCCCTGGATGCCGACTTAGCAGTGCTCGAGATTCAGGTGGGAAAGTGTTCAGAGACACTTCTTGAGACCATTTGCTTTTCATTTTTTCCTCCATTATTGGTCTGTACGTAGTATAAGTTCTTACACATAAATCAAGCCAGGCTACTCCTGGAACCTGTAAGAACCCATGAGTTACAGGATTTGTTTCAAAAGGCCGCGAGCACTGCTGCAGGGTGGAATCTGTGCTTTAAGCAGCTGAGCTACAGATGTCTTTTTCCCCCATGAAGCATTTTCTGCCTTTCCCGGAATATACACCCTCCCAAATCTCAACCCTAGCTCAACTTTCTCATAGCTCCAACTTCAGTAATTTTACTACCACCAGCATAATTCTGTTTTCAGTGCTTGCTGGAAAGATCTAGCTCTATTATTTTTAGTACTCTTGCCCTCTGGAGATTTTTGTTTGTTAATAATTGGCAGTCACATATAATCAGACTTGTTAACCTGTTGTTAACCTGTTGTTAACTTCTGTTAACTGACTTCTTTTAGAGTCAGTTACAGACATCATCCTCACCGTACCATGAGTGAGCAGAAACATTGCCTAACGTCAAGTCCCAGCTGATAGGGTCTTAAGAATTGTCTTCCACCTTTGCCTGTGTCAGTCCTACTGAAAGATGCTAAAGACTCTGGGCTTTGTAATTTTAAGATTTATGAACAAGAGAGTTGCATTTAAAGTTAACGTTTTTTTCTCGTTTAATAGTTTTCACAGTGTACAGACAGAATAAAAGAACTGGAGAAACAGTTTATAAATCCTGAGGGTAAGAACAGAACCCGCTTTATTCCAGGGAAAGATATGACTAAAGAAGAAATGATCAAAAAAATAGATGGGGTAAATATTCTTTCTTCTTTAATTTTTTTTATTTATTGAATTTAATGGGGTGAAATTGATTAATAAAATTATATAGGTTTCAGGCATACAATTATAAAATACATCATCTATATATTGTATTGTGTGTTCACCACACCAAATCAAGTCCCCTGTCATCGCCATTTATCTTTGCCTTCACTCTCTTCTACCTCCCTGCAAACTGCTTTTCCTCTGGGAACAACCTTACTACTATCTGTGTCTATGACATTTTTTTTTCTTAATCCCTTTACCTTTTTCACCCAGCCCCCTAAACCCTCTCCTCTCTAACACTGTCAGTCTGTTCTCTATCCATGAGTCTGTTTCTATTTTGTTTGTTAGTTTATGTTGTTCACTAGATTTTGCATATTAATTGCTTATTAGATGTATCATTGGCAAATATGTTCTCCCATTCAGTAAGTTGTGTTTTCATTTTGTTGATGGTTTCCTTTGCTGTGCAAAAACTATATAGTTTGAGGTGGTCTACTTTATTTTTTCTTTTGTTTCCCTGCCCGAAGAGATATATGAGGAAAAAATATTGCTACAAGAAATGTCAGAGATTTTACTGGCTATGTTTTCTTCTAGAATTTTGTGGTTTTGAGGCTAACATTTAAATCTTTAATTAATTTTGAGTTTATTCTTGTGTGTGGTATAAAAAGGTGTCTGGTATCATTCTTAGCATGTACAAGTCTGATTTTCCCAACACCATTTATTGAATAGACTATATTTGCACCATTGTGTGTTCTTGCTTACTTTGTCAAATATTAATTGACCATAAAGGCATAGTTTGTTTTGGGGCTCAATATTCTGTTCCATTGATTTACATGTCTGTTTTTATGCCAGTACCATGCTGTTTTGATTACTATGGTCTTATAATATAGTTTGGTATCAGGTAATACAATTCCTATAACTTTGTTCTTTCTCAAGATTGCTGTGGCTATTCAGGGCATTTTGTAATTCCATATAAATTTTTGCAATATTTGTTTTAGTTTTGTGAAATGTGCCATTGGTACCTTGATAGGAATTTTGTTGACTCTATACATTGCTTTGGGTAGTAAGGACATTTTAATAATGTTAATTCTTCCAATCCGTGAACATGGTCTATGCTTGCATGTGTTTGTGTCTTCTTCAGTTTCTTTCTTCAGCATCTTAATGATTTTCCAAGTACAGATCCTTTACATCCTTGGTTAAATTTATTGCTAGGTATTTTTTTTGATGCAGTTGTAAATGGAATTATTTTCTTAGTTTGTCTTTCTGATAGCCTGTTATTAGTATATAAAAATGTGACTGATTTCTGGATATTTCTTTTGAGTCCTGCTACTTTAGTAAATTCATTTATCAGTTCTAATATTTTTTTGCAAATCTTTAGGTTTCTCTATATACAGTATCATATCTTCTGCAAATAATGAGTTTTACTTCTTCCTTTCCAATTTGAATGCCTTTTATTTCTTCTTATCTGATTGCTGTGGCTACAACTTCCAGTACTATGTTGAATAAGAGTAGTGAAAGTGACATCCTTGTCTTGTTCCTAATCTTAAAGGAAATGCTTGTAACTTTTGCCTTTTGTGTATATTGGCTGTGGGTATGTCATAAATGAACTTTGTTACATTGAGGTGTTTTCCTTCTATTCCCAGTTTGCTGAGAGTTTTTATCATAAATGAGTGCTTGATTTTATCAAATGCTTTTTTGCATCTATTGGTAAGATTGTGTTTTTTATCCATTGTTTTGTTTATGTGGTATATCACAACTTGCATCCCAGAATAAATTCCACTTGATCATGGTGTATGTTCTTTTTGGTTGTTTGTTTTTTGTTTTGCTTTTCTTGTATGTTCTTTTTAACGTATTGCTGGATTCGGTTTGCTAATATTTTTGTTAAGGATTTTAGCATCTATGTTCATCAGGAACATTGGCCTGCAATTTTCTTTCTTTGTAGTGTCTTTATCTGGTTTTGGAATTAGGATAATGCTGGCCTCATAAAATGAGCTTGGGAGTCTTTACTCCTCTTGAATTTTTTGGAAAAGTAAGAGAGTAATAGATGTTAGTTCTTTGAATGTTCAGTAAAATTCACCTGGGAAGCCATCCCATCCAGGCCTTTTGTGTGTTGGAAATTTTTTGGTTACTGCTTAAATTTCACTAGTTATAATCTGTCTAGTCAGATTTTCTGATTCCTCCTGATTCAGTTTTGGGAGATTGTTATGTTTCTAGGAATTTATCCATTCTGTCCAAATTGTCCAATTTGTTAGCATGTAGTTGTTTGTAATATTTTATTACAATCCTTTGTGTTTCTTTGGTGTCAGTTATTATTTCTCCTCTTTCGTTTCTGATTTATTTATTTGAGATCTCTGTCTTTTTTCTTGATGAATCTGGTTAAAGGTTTGTCAATCTTGTTTATTTTTTCAGAGGACCAGCTCTTGATTTCATTGATCTTTTGTATTTTTTTAGACTCTATTTTATTTATTTCTGCTCTAGTCTTTATTACTACTTTTCTTCTACTTGCTTTGGGCTTTGTTTGTTGTTCTTTTTCAAGTTCCTTTAAATGTAAAGTTAGATTGTTTATATGAGATTTTTCTTGTTTCTTGAGGTAGGCTTGTAATGCTATGGATTTCCTTCTTAGAACTGCTGTTGCTGTGTCTCATAGATTTTTCAGTTTTTTTCTTGTGATTTATGTCTAGTTTCATACCATTATGTCCAGAGAAGACGCTTGATATGATTTCTAACTTTTTGAATTTATTGAGACTTGTTTTGTGTCCTAACATGTGGTCTATGCTAGAAAATGTTGCACATGCACTTGAAAAGTATGTATATTCTGCTGCTTTGGGATGAAATGCCCTGAAGATATCAATTAAATCCATCTGATTTAGTGTGTTATTTAAGACTGCTGTTTTCTTGTTGATTTTCTGTCTGGAAAATCTGTCCATTGATGAGAATGGGCTATTACAATCTCCTACTATGACTGTATTATTACCTGTCTCTCCCTTTTTGTTCATCAAGATTTGCTTTACATATTTAGGTGTTGCTACATTGAATGCATAAATATTTACAAGTCTTATGTCCTTTTGTTGAATTGCTCCATTTATCCTTATGTAGTACCCTTCTTTATCTCTTATTATAGCCTTTGTTTTTAAGTCCATTTTGTCAGATATACGTATTGCTACCCCCTATTTTTCTTTTTTTGCATTTTCATTTGCATTAAATATCTTTCTCCATCCCTTTACTTTTAGTCTGTGTATATCTTTTTTTCTGAAGTGGGTCTTTTGTAGATAGCATATATATGAGTCTTATTTTCTTATCTTGTCAGCTACCCTGTCTTCTGATTGGAACATTTAAGCCATTTCCATATAGAGTGATTATTGATTTATTTCCATTTAATTTTTTAACTATGTCTCCCTTCTTCTTCTTCCTCCTCCCCTTCTTCTTCCCCCCTCCTCCCCTTTTTCTTCCCCCCTCCTCCTCTTCTCCTCCTCCTCCTCTTTCTCCTCCTCCTCTTCCTCCTCCTCCTCCTCCTCCTCCTCCTCCTCCTCCTCCTCCTCCTCCTCCTCCTCCTCCTCCTTCTTCTTCTTCTTCTTCTTCTTCTTCTTCTTCTTCTTCTTCTTCTTCTAATTCCTCTCCTCCTGCTACTCCTCCTTCTCCTTCTCATTCTTCTTCACGAAGGCTGTTGAACATTTCGTGTACTCCTGGTTTGGTGGTAATGAACTCCTTAACTTTTTCTTGTCTGGGAAGCTCTTTATTTCTTCTTCAATTTTAACTGATAGCCTTATTGGGTAAAGTAATCTTGGTTGTAGGTCCTTGGCTTTTTCATCACTTTGAATACTTCATGCCAATTCCTTCTAGCTTAAAATGTTTCTGTTGAGATATCAGTTGTCAGTCTTATGGAAGCTCCCTTGTAGGTAATAAACTGTTGGTCTCTTGCTGCTTTAAGATTCACTCTTTTTCTTTACCTTTTGCCATTTTAATTGTGCTGTGCCTTGGTGTCAGCCTCTTTGGGTTCACTCTGCACTTCCTGGACTTGTGTGTCCTTTTCTCTTCACAAAATAAGGGAAGTTATCAGTCATTATTTCTTCAAATAAGATTTTGACCCTTTGCTCATGCTTTTCTCCTTCTGGTACCCTTATGTGGCTGTTGTAATGCTTTATGTTGTCCTAAAGGTCCCTTAAACTATCCACATTTTTTAAAATTATTTTTTCTTTTTGCTGGTCTGATTGGGTGTTTCTTCTATCTTGTCTTCTTAATTGCTGATTTGATCCTCTGCTTTATCAAACCTACTGTTTATTTCTTCCTGTATATTCTTCATCTCAGATATTGTATTCTTTATCTGGCTATTATTTATGGTTTCTTTTATAGTTCTTACTAAGGTCCTTGTTCTCACTAAGTTCCTTGAGCTTCCTTATAACCATTTTTTTAACTCTATATCTAACAAATTGCTTATTTCTATGTCATTTAGATCTTTTCCTGGAGATGTCTCCTCTTCTTTCATTTGGGGCATGTTTCTTTGTCTCCCCTTTTTGGCTGCCTCTTCTTGTTTGTTTCCATTTATTAGGTAGATATGCTATGACTCCTACTCTTGTAGGGTGACCTTATGTCATAATGTTCTGTGGGACCCAGTGGCACAGTCTCCTTGATCACCTGAGTGATTGCTCTAGGAATGTACCTTTTTGGGGTTATATGGGCCCTCCTATTGTAATTGAGTGTGATGTTATTGGTCTGTTCATTTTTGCGGTCAACCCTCAGGCTGGGTGACTATGAGGATCAACCTCAATCACAGTGTATAAGCTGCTGTGCAGATGCTGACCACATGAAGTGGAATTCACCTCAGCAGGGTCTTGTGCCTGTCAAGATCTCCTTTTGTACATTCCACTGTGAAACAAAATGGATCTTGCTTTGATGTTATCTGCAGCTGGCCTTTCAATGTGTTGGTTCTGGGGCCTCCTGGGAAGGACTCTGGGTCAGACCAATATCAGACACTGTCCATGACTGGCCCTGGGCAACATGTTTGGTGTTCCTAAGCAAGCCATAGTTTGTGGCTCCCTCTGCTGTGCCTGCATGTGCACAGGAAGGACCAAGTTGCATACCAAAGCTGGCTTTTATGAACACCAGGTCTAAAGAAAGGTTAGCAAAAATCCCAAGGAACTCTAAGATCCCAGGCAGCTGACTCCAACTCCTCAGCCTGCTGAGTGGGGCAGCAGGGTGGGGCAGCAGGGAGACCAGGAAGTGTGGCATTCCATTAGGCTGATGCCTTATGGAGTGGAGTGCTCCACCCAAGAAAGATGGTGTCTGTGCTGTGAGAGAGGGACTGAGCTCAGAAATCCTCATGGCTGTCCCTTCAGCTCTCTCCCAGGTCACAAACTCCAGTTTCTCCTTACACAACTCTAATCTGCTCTGCCCTTCCTCCACTAGAGCCCAGGATGAGTGGCCGTGAACAAGATTTTGTGTGCTTGCCCTTTAAGAGAGCACCTGGGTTTCTAAGAGACTCCATCTCTCTCTGATGACCAGAATCCCCACTGATTTTCACAGCCAGATGTTATGTGGGTACCTGTTCCTGGCTCTGGCACTCTTAGTTGGGGAGTCCAGTGTGGGGTTGAAACCCCACACTTCTCAGGGTGAACCCCATCAGCTGAGATATTCCTCCAGAATGTTAGCCACCACCTGTGGGAGCAGAACCAGCACTTTTATATCTCTGCGCTTCCTACCAATCTCAATTCAGTGTCTTCCATAAATCCTTCATTATAAGACTTCTCTTCAGCTAGCTGTTCAGGTTGATTGTACTATAATTTAGTTGTAATTCCAGTTTATTCCTGGGAGGAGGTGAGTGTAGTTTTCCACCACCATCTTGGATCCCCAAACACTCTTTCTTAAAATAGTATCTATTTGCCCCTTGTTGTGCAGTGTCACAGATACCTGTACTAGTGTTTCATGTTATGTGAACAGATTTATCCTTCATTATTCTAGCCACTATTATAGTCCTTTCATTGTAATCTAGTAACAACACCTAAGGTCAGCTTTAAATACTTGCCCAGAAAAGTGAAAATTAAGTGGTTTTCAGATGCCCACCTTTGTATCATAGTCCAAAGGAGAAATTTTGACATTTTGAAGGTATTAATTTGTCTTTCTGATAGTAGCATATCAGAGGAAGGGCAATGGAAGCTAAATGGAGGTAAGGGAGCCATTTTCTACCCTGAGGAGGAAGAATTCCCAGAACTTTTGAGGGGATTGTGGCAGGGAAAGTCATGACAGCCCAGCTCTAAAGACTTTCTAGAGATAACTTGACAACTACAAAAGCATATTTCTTCTTGAAGGAGGGAAAATAGTGCTCAAAGTTTTGACTTGCATGACCTTTTACCCCCTTCCTGTTGCAAT
This sequence comes from Trachops cirrhosus, assembly GCA_028533065.1. Taxonomy (NCBI): domain Eukaryota; kingdom Metazoa; phylum Chordata; class Mammalia; order Chiroptera; family Phyllostomidae; genus Trachops; species Trachops cirrhosus. Next base: position 40,643,181 of record CM052549.1, on the reverse strand, counting down.
TGTTTTTGACTGTAGCTGGAACTGCAGCTGGCCAAGAAGGAGGAACAGCTACTGGAAAAGGATTTCATCTATGAACAGGTCTCCCAGCTCTCAGAAAGGCTCCACAGCAAAACTCAGACCAGCAAGGAGGACACACTGCTCTTAGCCAAGAAGGTCTGTCTGAGACCCTGCCTTCTCTCTTCTGCCCTTAATGCTTTATCATGGTTCATTTTCCATAGTCTACTTTATTGACTGAGTGGAGCACTGGAGAAATTAGGCTTTATTACTAGAGAAACATAAAGATGTAGAATTAAAAATGTAAAGATGAGTCTTAGAGAATTGCTCAAAGTGAGTTTCAATCTTGTTCCTTGAATGAATTGACATTGTAGTGGGAAAACTTAAGTTTTGAAATGACAAGTTTCACTTAACTGGGCACCTCCTCAATTATGACAATTATTATCTTTGTATTACTTGTGCCAAGTTAAATCTGTTTTAGTTCCTTGTGAATTGAAGACTTCACTTAAACAGCAGTCTGCATGAGAACTTCATGGAAACTCAGCTAGAACCCAGAAATGGAAATAGACCTTTAAAGACCACAACAGTCACATAAACATGGGCCTATTACACAATGGGGTGCAGTCACCACAAAGACCCACTAGTAAGGAGAGGCCAGTAACACAGAGCTTCCTAATTCCATAAGCTTAAAATACTGTAACAGGACTGCTGATTCAAAGCTACAGTGTCAGACTGGGACTGCTAGAAGGTACCTTGAAAGGAGCAGACAGAGGGTGGGAGGTTGGTAATTATGATGCAGAGGGCTCTTCACCATAGCATGGTCAGAGGATCACCTGGCCTTCATGGCCCATCCTGGAGCATCCTCCTGTGACAGCACAGGGGTCTTAGTTAGTCAGCAATACTTACATGCCATGTGCTCCCCTCATGCTAGGTATGGCAGCAGAAACAGAGAGGAAGGGGCACATTGTTCACACCGTGGAGTGAGGGAGACAGGTAGGAAAATAGATCATGCTAATGCCCACACCTGACTGTGGGCTCCAGAGGTCAGTGACCGCTCCTCATTCTTCCTCATTTCCCAAGTGCCTAGCGTGTACTAAACTCTAAAACAACATTCATTAAATAAGTAAACAGTCAGTCCTGTTCTAAATACAGTTCTGGCTCACTAAATAGAGGAAAGTGTTGTGCATCTCAAGCCTCCTGTGCCTTTTTGACCTGGCTTTTATGCTTGACTCTGATGACTACACCAGAGGATGATCAGTGCAGTGGCACTTGTACAGTTCACAACTTTACCTCATAAAATAAGAATGTCAAGACTTTTTAGGCTCATGAACTTTAATTGAACTTAGCATGTCTGATGTTTCTCTAAATGTTGCCTTCCTTCCTTTTGCAAAATGAATTTCCCTTTTTTTGAGAAAGTTAGTTTTTGCTGAGGGCTGGCTTGTCAAAGCCGAGGGCAGAGCATCTCCTGAAGTCAACATTAACGCTGGAGAAATGCCAAGAGTGACTGGTGCAACTGTGCGCATGGTCAGGAAGGTTCCAGTATAACTGAGTTCTAGCCAGTGATTTAGCTTCCCTTTCCTTTCCCCACCTTCCATGTTCTCTATCTGGATACTTTTTTCATTTAAATTATAATATCTTCATAGTACCCAGAACTCAAATGTAGAAAGATGTTCAGATCTCAGATCTGTGATTTACCAATGCTAGAAAGTGACCTTGAGAAAGATACATAAATGACATTAAAACTGATATTTCTGATCTGTAAAATGGGTGTCATATCAGCTAAAGTTGTTGCAAGCATTACACAGTCAAGCAGAAGCAGCCTAGCTTTTTGTGGGTGCTCAACAAGAATGTATGTTTCCTAGACAGCTTATGGCTCATCTTCCAAGATTCCCACAGAAACAGAAAGTGGAAAATCTCAGCAAAAACTTAATACCATCCACTTTTTGATATGTAGAGAAGGAAGATTGGCCAGCTACACATGCATTCATATAACACTCACATATGCAGAGACTGATTAACTAATGAAATTAGATAATGACTCACCCCTGAAGCTTTAAATGGTAGTTTTTCATTCAGTGTGTGCTTCCTAAAAATTACTGCAGTGTAGAAGAGTTTAAAAATTTTATATTCCCTTAAGGAGCTAAAGTTCATCCATAATAATCAGTCATTTTCTTTTCAAAGGCAGGTAAGTCACTGGCAGCAACATTCCTCTAAGCAAATGTGTACATAGACCAGTGTGTGCTCTATCGAGTACAAGGAGGAAATATTTCAAGGTTGGGCATAGTTTTGGGGAGTTCCTATTCATGTCTCAATTTACCCTGGTTCAAAGGACTGAAGGATTAAAATAGACTAAGAGTTTACTCATTCCTTCATTTAACAAATGTTCAATTCAACTTTGTTTGGTTCAATGCAATATACAGATCATGTAGCATAGAAATGTACACCTGAAATCTATATGACCCTATGAAACAATGTTGCCCCAATAAATTTAATAATATATAAACAAATAAATAAATAAATGATTTTGATTGGTGCCTCCTATGTTCCAAGCACCATTCTGGACAGTGGGAATATGATGAATAAAACAAATAATCCTTGTCCTCATGAAGAGTACATTCTTGTGGGATGTCAAACTATAACCAAATGTCAAATACATACATATCTAATACAATGTCAGTAGTGAAACAGGATATAAATTTAAAATAAAGCACAGTAATCTGACAGTGTTGGCATGTGGGAGAAGTCACCACTCAGTTTTCCACTATGGTTATGGCCACACTAAAAGGCTGTGCTATGGGCTAGAAAGCTTAAAAGAAACACCAGTTTCAACTTTTCTTCTTTTTTGCCTTTTAAAATCAATTATTCTGCTTAGTCCTATCTTTTAATTCTTTGATGATAAGTTGCTGATGTGAAATGGTGAACACACACACACAACCAAAACATTCCGTTCAAATTATTGGTCACATTTTCCCAGTTCAGCTCATGCTCACTTATGATCCCAGAAATTATGATCAATAATACAAACATGTTGAGGTGTGATTGCTTCTGTTAAAAATAATTTCAGATGCAGGACTTCTGCTAATTACCTTATATAAGTAAAACGTAACTATTAAAGATTGTTTTTGTCCTACCAGAGTTTTTTCCACTGGATAAGTGATATATGAATAACATGGAAAAATCAGGCCAGAACTTAGACATCAAGAACACTCTGTTCCACTCTCCCTATCACCTCCTAGAAATAAAGACACTCAACTATTCCCCTCAATGCTATCCACCTGGACATATGGTAACTCAATGAACATATGTCTTTCTTTCCTGCCTTGTCCTTATTTACACAACTAGGGTGCAGGGTTCAATCTCTGGGATCTCCTCCAATTCTTACTTTCTAGAAATTCCCATTTAAACTCTCCTTCGTTCAGGCAAGAATGTCCCCCACATTGTATACAGCTAGCAGCCTGCCATTTTCTTCAATTCTTCATGGAATATATACATGGGCTAAGCCTTGGGCTCTTTAATTCTAGATGAATGGCTACCAGAAAAAGATCAAAGATGCTACTGAAAAAATGATGGCTCTTGTTGCTGAGCTGTCCATGAAACAAGCTCTGGCCATTGAACTCCAAAAGGAAGTCAAAGAGAAAGAAGACTTCATCCTCTCTTGCAATTCCAGGATAGAAAAGGGTCTGCCACTCAATAAAGAGATTGAGAGAGAATGGTTGAAGGTACTTCGAGATGAAGAAATGTATGCCTTGGCCATCACTGAAAAGCATGAGGTATGTTTAGGCTTCTATATTGCATTTGTAAAAGTAGCCAGGAAGGGATATTTTTAGGGATTTCAATTATCCCAAAATATATGAAAAATTTCCCACTCTATCATACCCAGTCCAAACAGTCAGAAGGAAGTTTTGGAGTTATTAAAGATATTATGTGGACAATTCAAAGTACAATAGTCCCAAGCACTATAATATTTTCTGGAGAAGATTTAGCAAGCACCAAGTTCTACCCCACAATCTTACATCCTTGGTTGGTGTGGCTGAACACCATGGACCCCCACTGTCTTGGCAGTGACCTGACTGACTGGTTTTATCCACAGGTCTCCAATCTGTACTTGCACCCCTGCTCAAACCATACCTCACCCTTCCATGTCCATCTACTGCAGCCACCAAAGCATGTTGTGAGGCCTCCAGCAGATGAAGTACACTTGGGGTGCATCATAGGCCTCAACGTTACCCCTTTTTTCCACTGCCACTGGCCTAAGTCTAGGTCTATCACTGATTCCAACTGCAAGTTGGGTGCCCAGTTCCTCTACCTAAACCCATGACCTTTTAATATTGTTAGAATGGAATTAGGCATATTTTCCTAAAGGGACCGCATCTTGGGGACATATAACTTACTCAGACTATCCAGTAGACATCCTCAAAAAGATGACTATTTACCCCTTAGCCCAAGAAAAATATGCATTTCAAACACATGTTAGGGATATCTGAAAAAAAGGTCTGATTTGTAATTTCTGGGACTATATTTTCTAGGGCATTCAGACTGGTGTTTACATGACTACAGAGCTGCCTCCAAATGCCTACACTAACCCGGCTATCATTTACCCATCTCCCTTATTTAGAATTCTTCCTAACGCTATGAGAGATTCCTCTGTTTCCCAGAGGCAGGGGCACAATCTTGAGGACCTTGAGGCTCAAAGCACGTTTAGGACCACTTCTTTCCTCTGGTTCTACCCTCCTTATCTAACATTTGTTCTAACATTTGTTCACTAATCAATGACTTACCAAAGGGAATAGACTGTCCTACTTCTGTCAAAAACAAAACCATGGAAATAATTAGTATTTGATGAAAGATACTGAGATTATAACACAGTGAAATTTAGAAGCCACCAACCAGTTTATGGTAAACCATAAATGCCAGGAAGAGAGTAATGATTGAACATGGGTCATTCCAGTGAGATGCAATGTGTGTGTGTGCACATGTAGTGACTTCACCCTCATACTTTCCTGTCCTGTTGGGGAATATCAGCCAGCACAGCCTAAGACTGCTCAAGCCCAGCTTTGTCTGGCAGGCCCTGGGGAGAAATGACTTCACCAGAGTTTTCAGAACACTGAAAAGGAAAAATCATTCTTTGCAGGAACTCTTGGAAGCAGATCGTCGCCAGCTGCCCAATGGTGTTCGCACAACTGCAGAGCTGCGTCCAAATGCCTACATCCCAGAAGCAGAAGCTACTCTTCCTTTGCCAAAACCATATGGTGCTTTGGCTCCTTTTAAGCCCAGTGAACCTGGGGCCAATATGAGGCACATAAGGAAACCTGTTATAAAGCCAATTGAAATCTGAATGTGTAACTTGATCCAGGCTTCTCAGGAGACACTTAAGCCAGGCTTCCTCATATCCACAGCTGGAACATGTCTGCACAATAGCTCAAATTACAGACAAATGCACCATCCACAATTAATCAACAACAGAAAACAAGTTTCCTTTTCTGCTCACCAAGTACTATATTTTACGTGATGTTCAGTAGGATGTAGAATTGTTCTATAATTATGTCAAAGCATCTATTTGCTTTGCTCATTTCCTTCTTTTTCACTCTCTATATTGAAACCTTTCAGAAATATATAGTAGGCCAGGTGCCATAAAAATGTGATAAAAATAAATCAATATTCAATAAAGTACAGACATTAACAGTGGTCCTTATTTATTAAAGAAATAAAGGAAATACTGTTCAGTATACTGACTTCTAAAGAAAAAGAGGGAATGACCAAGTATCACAAGGGCTTAATGGAGTTTGTTAAATAATTAGTTGCATTTGAAGTTAATATTGTTAAATCTAAATCAAGTAAAAAGCAGTAGGGAAAACTGTCATTTTCAAAATAATGTTATGGTGATTCTTTATTGTATTTTTTATTACATTACCACTTAGTCCCCATATACCACATTCCCCCCAGCAATCACTACACCGTTGTCCATCCATGAGTCCTTTTTCTTTTTTGCTCAGTCCCTCCACCCTCTAACCTCCCTCCACCCACTAGCTGTCATCCTGCTCTCCATCTATGAGTCTGTTCCCATTTTCCTCATTAGTTCAGTTTGTTCATTTAGATTTCATATATGAGTGAAATCATTTGGTACTTGTCTTTCTCTGACTGGCTTATTTCACTTAGCATAATGTTCTCCACATCCATCCATACTTTTGCAAAGAGTAAAATTTTCTTCTTTTTATGGCTGAGTAGTATTCCATTGTGTAAATAACCCACAGTTGTTTTATCCACTCATCTACTGATGGACACTTGAGCTGCTTTCATATCTTGGTGATTGTAAATAATGCTGCAATGAACATAGGGGTGTTTATGTTCTTTCAAATTAGTGTTTTAGATTCCTTTGGATATATTCCCAGAAGTGGGATCATTGGGTCAAAAGGCAAATTCATTTTTAATTTTTTGAGGTAACTCCCTACTGCTTTGCACAGTGACTGTACCAACCTGCATTCCTACCAACAGTGCAAAAGAGATCCCCTTTCTCCACATCCTCACCAGCACTTGCTGTTTGTTGATTTATTGATGATAGTCATTCTGACTGGTGTAGGTAATATCTCATTGTGGTTTTAATTTGCATTTCTCTGATGATTAGTGACATTGAGCACCTTTTTATACATATATTGGCAATCTGTATGTCCTCTTTGGAGAAGTGTCTATTCAGATCCTTTGCCCATTTTTTAATTGGGCTTTTTTTCATGTTGAGTTTTGTTAAATACTTTGTAAATTTTGGATATTAGCCCCTTAGCAGATGTATTGGCGAATATATTCTCCCATTCTGTGGGTTGTCTTTTTATTTTGTTGATGATTTGCTTTGCTGTGCAAAAACTTTTTAGTTTTATGAAGTCCCATTTGTTTATTTTTTCTTTAATTTCTCTTGCCTAGGGAGATAATATCCAATAAAATATTGCTACAAGCAATATCCAAGATTCTGCTGCCAATTTTTTCTTCTACGATTTTTATGGTTTAGGGTCTAACACTTAAGTCTTTTATCCATTTTGAGTTTATTCACATGTGTGGTGTAAGAAGGTGGTCTAGTTTCATTTTTCTGCATGTATCTGTCCAATTTTCCCAACACCATTAATTGAATAGACTATCTTTAGCCATTTGTCTGTGCTTGCTTCCTTTGTCAAATATTAATTGACTATAAAGGTGTAGGTTTATTTCTGGGTTCTCTGTTCCATTTATGTGTGTCTGTTTTTATGCCAGTACCATGCTGTTTTGATTACTATGGCCTTAGAGTACATTTAATATCAGGTAGTATGATTCCTCCAACTTTGTTCTTCCTCAGGATCACCTGTGCTGTGTGTGGCCTTTTGTGTTTCCATATGAATTTTTGAAATATTTGTTTTAGTTCTGTGAAATATGTCATTGGTATCTTGTTAGGAATTGCACTGAACCCTTAGATTGCTTTGCATTGTATGGACATTTTAATGATGTTAATTCTTCCTATCCATGGACACAGTATATGCTTCCACTGATTTGTATCTTTTTCAGTTTCTTTCTTTGGTGTCTTATCATTTTCTGAGTGCAGGTGTTTTACATCCTTGGTTGGTTAGGTTTATTACTAGGTACTTTATTCTTTTTGAAGCAATTGTTAATGGGATTTTTTTCCCTTTCTGTTACTTTGTTATTGGCATATAAAAATGCAACTGATTTCTTGATATTAATTTTGTATCTGTCTACTTTGCTGAATTCATTTATCAGTTCTAGTAGTTTCTTGGTGGAATCTTTGCAGTTCTCTATGTATAGTATCATATCATCTGCAAATAAGACAGTTTTATTACTTCCTTTCCAATTTGGATGCCTTTTATTTCTTCTTCTGATCTGATTGTTATAGCTAGAACTTCCACTACTATGTTGAATAAGAGGTGAAAACAGACATCCCTGTCTTGTTCCCAATTGTAAGGGGAACACTAGTAGTTTTTGCCCATTTGAATATGATGCTGACCGTGGGTTTGTCATATATGGCCTTTATTGTGTTTAGGTATGTTCTCTCTATTCCCAGTTTGCTGAGAGTTTTTATCATAAATAGGTGCTGGATTTTATCAAATGCTTTTTCTGTATCTATTGATATGATCATGTGGCTTTTATCCTTCATTTTGTTTATATGGTATGGTGAATCACATTTATTGATTTGTGAATGTTGTACCAACTTTACATTCCTGGAATAAATCCCACTTGATCATGGTGTATGACCTTTTTGATGCATTGCTGTATTCAGTTTGCTAATACTTTGTTAAAGATTTTAGCATCTATGTTCATGAGAAATATTGGCCTATAGTTTTCTTTCTTTGTAGTGTCTTTATTTGGTTTTGGGATTAGGATAATGCTGGTCTTGTTAACTGAATTTGGAAACCTTCTTTCTCTTGAATTTTATGAAATAGTTTAAGAAGGAGAGGTGTTGTTCTCAGAATGTTTGGTAAAATTCACCTGTGAAGACATCCGATCCAGGGCTTTTGTTTGTTGGGAGTTTTTTGGTTACTTCTTCAATTTCACTAGCTGTAATCTGTCTATTCAGATTCTCTGATTCTTCTTGATTTAGGTTTGGAAGATTGTGTGTTTCTAGGAATTTGTCCATTTCATTCAGTTTGTCCAGTTTGTTGGCATGTAGTTTGTTCACAATATTTTCTTACAATCCTTTGTATTTCTTTGGTGTCAGTTGTTATTTATCCTCTTTCATTTCTGATTTTATTTATTTGGGTCTTTTTTTCTTTTTTCGTTGATGAGTCTAGTTAAAGGTTTGTCAATCTTGTTTATCTTTTCCAAGAACAAGCTCTTGGATTCATTGATCTTTTGTATTATTTTTTCAGACTCTATTTCACTTATTTCTGCTCCAATCTTTATTATTTCCTTCCTTCTACTTACTTTGGGCTTTGTTTGTTGTTCTTTCTCAAGTTCCTTTTAAGTGTGAAGATTGTTTATTTGAGCTTTTTCTTGTTTTGTTTTGTTTTTTTTTTTGAGATAGGCTTGTAATGCTATGAATTTCCCTCTTATATTGCATTCCCAGCGTCCTTACAGACTTTGGGTTGTTGTGTCCTCATTTTCATTTGTTTCAAGATGTCTTTTGATTTCTTCCTTGATCTCGTCATTAACCCATTCATTGTTTAATAGCATGTTATTTAGCTTCCATGTCTTTGCACGTTTTTCAATGTTCTTCTTATGATTGATTTCTAGTTTCATAGCATTGTAGTCAGAGAAGATGCTTGATAGGATTTCAATATTTCTAAACTTATTGATACTTCTTTTGTGCCTAGCATGTAGTCTATCCTAGAAAACATTTCACGTGCACCTGAAAAGTATATATATTCTGCTGCTTTGGGGTGAAATGCTCTGAAAATATCAATTAAATCCATTTGATCTAGTGTGTCATTTAAGGTTTCTGTGTCCTTGTTGATTTCCTGCTTACAAGATCTATCCATTGAAGTCGATAGGGTGTTAAAATCCCAACCATGACTGTATTTCTATTGATTTCTCCCTTATGACCACCAGGATTTGCTTTATATATTTAGGTGCTCCTATGTTGGATGCATAAATGTTTGTTAGGGTTATAGTCTCTTCTTGGATTGTTCCATTTATTCTTATGTAGTGTCCTTCTTCATGTCTACTATACCCTTGGTTTTAAAGTCTACTTTGTCAGGTATAAGTACTCTACACCAGGTTTTTTTTTTCCCCATTTGCATGAAGTATCTTTTTCCATCCCTTTACTTCTAGTCTGTGTGTATCTTTCAATCTGAGATGGGTCCCTGGGAGGCAGCATGTATATAGGTCTTGTTTTCTTATTCATTCTGCTACCCTATGTCTTTTGGTTTGAGCATTTAAGCCATTTACATTTTATGTGATTATTGATAGATATGTATGTACTGCCATTTATTTAGACTATTTTCCTTTTTATTTTCCCCTTCTTCTTCTCCTTCTCCTCCTCCTCCCCTTCCTCCTCCTCCTCCTCCTTCTCTTTCCCCTTCCCCTTCTCCTTCTTCTTCTACCAAGCCCTTTAACATTTGTTGCAGTGCTGGTTTGGTGTTAACAAAATCCTTTAGCTTTTTCTTGTCTGGGAAGTTCTGTATTTCTCCTTCGGTTTTACATGATAGCCTTGCTGGGTAAAGTAGCCTTGGCTGTAAGTCTTGCATTTCATCACCTTGAATATTTCACACCACTCTCTTCTGGTCTGAAATGTTTCCCATGAGTAATCAGATGCCAATCTAATCGGTACTACCTTGTACATAACTGCCTGCTTTTCTCTTGCAGCTTTTAGGAGTCTCTCCTTATCTTTAAGCCTTGTCATTTTAATTATGATGTGTCTTGGTGTAGCTCCTTTGGGTCCAACTTGTTGGAGATTCTCTGAGCTTCCTGGACTTGTGTGTCTTTTTCCTTCACCAGATTGGGGAAGTTTTCATCATTATTTCTTCTAATAAGTTTTCAATCCCTCCCTCACTCTCTTCTCCTTCTGGTATTTTCATTGTGCAGATGTTGTTACACTCCATGTTTCCCAAAATGTTCCTTAATTTCTCATTTTTTTTAATTATTTTTTTTCTTTTTGCTGCTCTGCCTGGGTGTTTATTTTCTACCTTCCAAATTACTAATGTGATTCTCTGCTTCACCTAACCTACTGTTTATTTCTTCCCGTGTATTATTTATTTATTTATTTATTTATTTATTTATTTATTTTATTTTTTTAAAAAGATTTTATTTATTTATCTTCAGAGGGGGAGAGAGGGAGAGAAATATCAATGTATGGTTGCTTCCTGTGCATTCCCTACTGGGAACTGGCCTGCAACCCTGGCATGTGCCCTGACTGGGAATCGAACCGTGATCTCTTGGTTCACAGGCCCGCGCTTAATCCACTAAGCTACACCAGCCAGGCCAGTGTATTATTTATATCAGATATTGTATTCTCTGTTTCTGATTTGTCCTTTTTAATGGCTTCTCTGTCCTTTTTCATGCTTTTGAGTATCCTTATAATCATTACTCTATCTATTTGATAAACTGCTTGTCTCCATTTCATCTAGTTCTTCTTCAGGAGAATTCTCATGTTCTTTCATTTGGTGTCTGTTTGTCTTCCCATTTTGACTACTTCTTTGTATTTTCCACCTTAATAGTTAAAATAGTCAGCTTTAAACTATTAGCTGTTAAACTGATCAGTTTATGATCAGCATCTTAAGCTTGACAGGGTGTGACTGAGTAATTCCTGCTGGCAGGCTATTGCTCCCCCTGAGGCTAACGCCACTTGGAGGGGAGTGCTCTGTGTGAGAAAGATGGCTTCCCCCAGTATGGGGAATGACTCAGCACAAGGATCCTGGCGGCTGTTCTTTCAGTTGTGGTTCTCCCAAGAGCCACCATCCCCAGTCTCTCCTCAAGCATCTCTAGTCCAATCTGCCCTCCCTTTGCCGGAGCTCAGGGTAAGTGGCTGCAGATGAAATTTTGTGCACTGGCCCTTTAAGAGGCTCTCCAAGTCTCTAACGGATAAAAACACTGCTTCTTTTCATAGCTAGATGTTATCTAGGTTGTTTTCTGGCTCTGGTGCTATAGGCTGGGGAGCCCTTCTTGGGGTTTAGACCCCAACCTTCTTAGGGGAATGCCCTCAGCTGCTGAAATCTCTCTCTAGATCTTCAGCTGCTGCCTGTGGGAACCCAGCCAGTCCTCTCACATCTCCATACTCCCTACCAGTCACATTGCAGTGAAATGGCTTCTTTTGTCTATCCTTGGTTATGAGACTTCCTCCAGCAAGTATTCAATTGGTTATTCAGGATGATTTCTCTACAATTTAGTTGTAATTCCAGATTGGTCCTGGGAGGAAGTTAGTGTAGCTCCCACTTTCTCCTTCAGCATCTTGGATCTCCATCTTAATTTATCTTTTTTTTTTAATTTACTTATTTTTAAAGGGAGGGGAAGAGAGGGGAAAAGACAGGGAAAGAAACATCAATGTGTGGCTGCCTCCTGTGCACCCCTCACTGGGGACCTAGCCCACCACCCAGGCATGTGCACCAATGAGAAACTGAACTGGTGACTCTTCAGTTTGCAGGTCACCATCCAATCCACTGAGCCACACCAGTCAGAGCCTAATTTATCTTCCTTACAAACCTAGATTTATTCAGCTGTTGTATGCAAATAAACTTGTGATTATTTCAAGTTTTGATACAAGATTCTTCAAAATGTCAATGCAAATATTTCTAATTGGCATGTTAAAAGTTGAAAATGAGGTCAATTCCACTATTTTATTACTCTAATTTTACTGCATTTCATCCAAGTATATTCCTAATTCTCTTTTTACATTTTCTTATGTATGCATATACACAATATTTCAAACCTATGATTTTTAGATTCATTGGTATACTCAATCTATCTTTATTTCATACTGGTATTAGTTATCAATTTTATTTCACAACTCTGGGTATGAGAAATACCACATTCCTTTATTTTGCTAAATCAAACCAAATTTGTTCCAAGTCCCCATCCTGACATATTAGAGGGAAATTAAATCTCATTCTCAGTCTACAGAGTCCTGATTCTAACCTGATTGCTTAGTGAACTTACTGAAGAGCAATGCCTTAGGAGTGCCTATAAGTAACACTGTATAAATCATGTGATTAACAACAAAGAAATGCATAAACACAGTTCCTGTGTTGTAGGAATTAATAATCACATTAGGGATTCAAAATATCTTTACATAGGAAGCTTAACAACCTAAGAACGGAATCATAATTTTAAAAATCACAAAGGGATGTACTAAATGTAACAATGTGTGCTACTCAATGAAAGGTGGAAATTTTATGTGGCCCTTAAGCATAATAAGATGCTAATAGGTAGAGAGGGGATTCCAGGTTGGGGAAACAGCCTGAGCAAGGCTAAGAAGTAAAGGGACAAAAGTTGTGTTCAAGGCCCAGTGAACTGGGCTTGCGGGAATGGAAAGTTCATATTGGAGAACTGTACAAGGCCAGGATTAGGATGAGTTTGGATTTTATCCTATGATTTTGAATGTGAGGTTGAATTTTATCCTGTAATGAATGGCAAGTTATTGAAGGATTATGAACAGAAGATTAAGTCTGATGAATTAGACCTTAGAGAGTGACCCAAACCAGCCAGGTGTGAAAAGAAGAGGGTAGGGAATGAAAAATAATGACATCAAGAGAAAAAATCAGTGCGGCCTTGTTCATATGGCTCCAAGATTTTGAGCCTCAGTGACCATGAAGTATTGGACCAAAAATGGGAATTCTGCAGGAGAGGACAATTTTTAGAACACAATTATCACTTTAGAAAAGAAGCTGAAGTATTGTACCAGCTAGTGATATTTATGATAAAAGTTTTACAAATTCACTGAGGAAAATAATGTGCAAAGAGAAAAGCAAAGTGTCATGGGCTGACCCCAGGCAGCAACTGGAGTTATGGGTCAGAATGAAGTCACTGTAGAAGAGAGGGGGGAGTGGGAGAACTAGTGAGACATGTGGGGGTCTTTGGGGGAACGTGTTCACAGACTCGTGATTCCTAGCTGGAATAAAAACACTGTGTAGAAAGGGCAAGAATCAGGCCAAAATTTTCAGTGATTTTAATAAGGTATTTCTAAATCAAACTTTTATAAATATAAAAAACTTAAACATTAAATACAATTCCATCAGAACTATTACAAAGACAAATCCTACTCTATTAGCAATAATTGTGCCTCGGATAAACCTCATTGGCTACGGTACTGCCACTGCACAAAGCTACAAATCCTACTTTATGAACAAATTGCTGTATGTTACAAATTATTCTATTCTGGAAATAGCAGATTTGACTTGCTCCAAATTCAGTTTTTTAAAAACTATCCTTTTTACAAATACAGTTTTTATGCAACATTTAATTTTTCCACTTGTCATGTTATTTTCAATGACACATCTAGTTTTTCTTTTTCTAAGCACTAGTCCCTACATTTTTAAAGCATGTTTTATTTCAGAATGCAATAGAACTGGCTTTTGGCCTAGGAAGCCATGAGGAAGAGCATCATTTATGCTGCTGCCTGCCTCCTTGGACTGTTTGTCCCTTTTCCACACTTGACAGCTCACCTGCTATTCAAAACTGGGGTGAGATACCACAGTTTACTTCTGTCTGAACAAGTACCAAACTGAAATTCAGATGGCCCAACAATGCATTCTGATTTTGGTAACCAATTTTAAATCTTGCTAGAGAATTCTTAGTAGAAGTATAACTAATGAGCAAGATTAAAAATTGGAACTTGATATTATTATATCTTTTTTATAAGCCTAAAAGCATTGTGGTATGTTTCAGAGCTGCTTCCTCCACAAATTTTGCATCCACGTTGTCATGTCCTTCAAAACCATACAGAGCTGGAAAGAGACAGCAAGAAAGAGAAAAAGAGTTACTATGAAGTTGTTTTATAACGTTGTGCACAAAGCTCTTTGAAATCATAATTATTTTAAATTTTAATAAAACATTGTTCTGAGAATATGTTAAAATTTATTAAACCTCAGAACCAAGAAAGGCCATTTGTATCAACTAACTGGGTTTATAACATCTTAAACCAGGGGTGTCAAACTCATTTGCACCAGGGACATCAGCCTTGCAGTTGCCTTCAAAGGGCTGAATGTAATTTTAGGACTGTATAAATGTAACTACTCCTTAACTAGGGGCAAGGAGCTTGGCACTGCCGCTGGATAGAAACAAGGTGCTGGGCCGAATAAAACAAGGTGGAGGGCCGGATTTGGCCCGTGGGCCTTATGTTTGCCACCTGTGTCTTAAACCCTTCTAAAACTTCAGAGGTGATTGATTATTCCTTTGGTAATTTAGTCTAGGTAAATTGTATATTGCTAATTAAAACCAGCTGCACTAAGAACCTACTTAAAAGTAAAGGGCATTTTGGAAAGAAAAGGGCACAAAGAAGTAAATAGGGACTGATTGACATGTCAAGGGAAAAGCAGGACAACTCTTGAGAGCAGAAAAGCAAATTACCTCGATTGGAGGATTCTATATCTGTCAGTGTTTCAATGAAGTAGTTCAGAGGCAAAAATTCCACATTGAACGATGACTTGTCAATAACAGAACTCTGAGGCTAAAAAGGAAACCATGTCTGGTATTAGCTGATTATCCAAAACAAGCACAGATTTTCTAAAAAGGTGGTAAGAATGACAATTGCCACACATATGGAAATGCTGAAATAGGCAAATAGGTTCCCAAAAAAAAACGTTTAGTGGGGCTGGGCTTTCACACTGACTCACCTGTTTCTTATAGTTCTGAAGCAGTCGCTTCACATGGTTCCGGGAAATAATGTTAGAACTCATAGGATGATCCCAAAGTCGACAGATCTTCTGACCAATAAGCTATTACGCAAATTGAAAAATAGGTCAAGGAGGATTTTTAAGGTAGTGGAAGTACAACACTGTAAAGATGATCAAATTCACAAAATAACCACCACCAAGAGTGAATAAACACTAATGTTAAGGATGGATTTCAGATGATTATGATGTAGGTTCATTAATTCTAACAAATGGACCAGTCTGGTGAGGAATGTGGATAATGGGGGAGGCCACGTATGTGTGGGGCAGGGGGTATTTGGGAAATCTCTGTGCCTTCACCTCAATTTTGCTGTGAACCCTAAACTACCCTTAAAAATAAAGTCAATAATAAAAACAAAAGGATGGAAAAACATGGGAGAATATAGCTCACACTGAATTAAGTAAATGTACTTTATATCTATTCATAATTTTTAAAGTATTATTCCAAATTTGCTAGTTAGTCTAAAAGGTCCTTTATGCTTAATGACCCATGGGAAAAGGCCATTTCCTAGGAGGTATGCCTCTGAATTTTGAATAAATACTCTCTTAAATGCAACACTGAGAAAGCAGTTTATACACTGATGTTGCCAAATTCTTTTTCTGAAATGGAGTTCATCTGCTCTTCAAAATGGGGGTTCTGCATGCCAACTCTAAGTGATGTTTTGATAGGAAACTAAAGGTTATAGGCATGTTCTCTGCCAATGCCTTGCCCAGAAAATTTTAATTCCCTAAGAGCATGAGGCAAAAATAAAAAGTCAAATGTAGAGAGCAAACTAAATGTTCAGAGACAATCCCCAGAGAGATCTAGCCATGGAAAACATGCTTTGTTTTCTATTCTTGTCTTTGCTTCAGTAAGCCCGCAAGGGGGAGAGGGTGTTACAAAGCAAGCCGAATAGATCCAGAAAGCCAACGGACATCCCTTCGTGGGAGGATCGTGCCAGACACACAAGTGCTCAAGATAGGTAAACAACACACAGAGCTGGCCACCATGCTCAGGGTCAGGAAGTTCACAGTCAGAGGCTCTGAAGACCTGGCTGTGGAATGTCGTATTTTCATAGTGTTTTTAACTCTGAGAGCTAATATTCCCCACAAAACAAGGAGTGCCTATATAACTCTCTCCCTCATGTTTCTCATTCTTCCTTCGACCTGGGATGTTGTCCAGCCCTGGTGGAAATGACAGTGGGAGGAAATGCAGTTCCAGAACCTTCTGACCTCACCTGTACTTAAATGTCTTATCAGTTTAAAAGCCAAAAGCACATGTTTCCCCTCTCCCTCCCCTCGGACTCACAGATGTAAATATTAGTGTGGTTTCCTAAGAGAAGAAAATGGCTAAACGTTTTAGGTGGGTGGTGCCAAGGCAGCACAGCCAGAGGAGCAGGCACTTTGTGGACCTAGTGGGAGCCGCAGGCAGAGGGTGGGGAGGGATGGGATTTCTTGGAAAGAGCTGAAAGTGAAACAATTCAACTGACTGTAGCCCAAATCAAGTAAATTCTCTTTTTGCAAGAAGAAATTGAAGGAAGTTCATGACAAGGCTTAGGGAGAAAATGAAATATAATTAGGGATTACCGGAGGAAGACGCACAATGATGCTGAATTTTAGTTTTTCATTTTTCTTTGTGTTGTCCAGATCTACAAGAAAGTTAGATTGGCAAACAAAACAGACATCTCCATTTTAGTGTCTGAACGAGCTAATAATGCTTCTGTGCTTCACCCTGGTAATACATAGCCCAACCTTGTATTCTCAAGCTAACAACACTTTAGAATTTCTAGTGTGTGTCTCTCTAAATAAAGGAATTTTTAAACGAAGCTGTTTCTATTATCATGGAACATGGTTCTTTAACAGGATGCTCGTCACAAAACAGTTTATTGAGTAACATGAAACAGAGGGCGCCTTGAGGAATGGGAAATACTTTACTATCTATTAACAAAACTCATCATAAAATACCAAAGCTGAATCATTTAAGTGAGAGTGATTATACTACAAAACATATTTAAAGTTCAAATTTACATGATCACTGCATTTCTCATTAATTTTTCTTGCATTTCAAGTCTAACTTTGCAATGGCAGAGTTAATCAGCTGAAATCAAGCCATTTCATGACATTTTCCTGAGAAACACGCCTTCACAGTCTTCTATCCTCAAATGCCCTCGTGTACAAAAAAGGACTCTAATAGCTATGTGTGGATTAGGAAGCCATTAGGGGTCTTCTGAGGGCAAAGACACTTTAAATTAGCCTAAAGCATGGTTACAGGAAATAAACTACTCAGAAGGACCAGCTGCATAATTTATGGCATGCAACACACACAAAAAAATAAATAATAAGAGGAGCCCCTTGTTCAACTATTAAGATTTCAAGATTTAATGCAAAGCATTAAACTAAGCATGGGGCCCTCCTGAGTGCTGCTGGGCCCTGTGTGACAGCTGTGGCGGTGCTCGGACTGGAACTAGCGCCCTGGCAAACTCAGAGCCTCAGAGCCTCTTACCTTTCATGAGCCTTGTGACAGCTGTTTCTGTGAGAAGCAATACCCCATTATCGATGTAATGCAGCAGGTTATGCAAAGGGAGACAGTGGACACCAAGGATCGTGTGTAGAGTGTGAAAACCTAGGATGAGAGATGCAGGAGGGTAAACACGGTCAGCCAGCACCTCCAGCCTTTCAGACAGAATAAATTGATGGTGTTAAAAACACTTAGCTCAGCGCTAGGTGCCTAGAGTCAACTAAATGCTGTTTGAAAACAAGGTCCAAATTTCCTTCTTAGCAGTATCAAGACAGCATTGTGCTGGGTATTTAAGTTCCCTTAAGTCTGCATTCCCCTCACGTTGTCTCTTCCCAGGCAGAAAGAGAAAAAGAGTGAAAGTCCTGCTTGATGAAAAATGACTTTAAGGTTAAACTGGTTGGCAATTCTGTGGTAAGATGGCAAAAGAGAAGAGGTAACAGAAGACCTTCAACTCCACATGCTCAGGCTAAAAGGCCAATGGATAGCAATCATTTTGCTAAAGAGGCAAAAATCTGAACCAGAAGGAGACAGCTTACATGCCTGATCTCTGCGTAGACTTTTGGGGTCTACTTGGACTAAATTATATGCAAGAAGAATTAAAATGATATGGTCAGATAGTAAATCCATAGGAATTTAATAGAGAGGAAAGCTCTGCCAAACCTGAGTATCATGGGGAAGGAACGCTCCTCCAACACACAGAAACCTAGCACTCTGAGTGCTCTATTAATATAAGTGATAAAAACACCCATGGGAGGAGTAGATATCAGACCAGGAGAGAATCAAAAGAGCCCTCTTGGAAAAGATGGCATGTGAGGGGCGCTGTGATGGGTAAATGCAATTTCTGGGGGTGGAAATCAGGCGGGGTGGTGGGGGTGGGGGGCATACAGAGTGGTGACAACAGAAAAAGCCAGGTTTATATAAACCGACCAAGGGTGGGATCCGCCCAGGCCACTTACTAGCTGCAGGCAACTCAGCCATGGTGAGCCTCCATTTCTTCATCCTTCACATGGAACCCCCAGCACCTTTCTCACAGGGCTGCTCTGAGAACCAGAGCTGGTTCATTGGGCAGGTTGGGGGCTAGTCCATGGTATAACAACAGTGGCTAATACCAAACATACTAAGCCTTCAATCTACATGCTGGCTTACTTGATCCTCACACAACCCCACAAAGTGGGAGCCAGTTTATAAATGGGGAAGCCGAGATCACAGGAGCTAAGACACTTGCCCATAAATGGCTGAACTGAAATTTGAGCACAGGCTGTGGAACTTCAGCCTCAGCTTTTGCTATCCTGCCCCAATAACTGGTAGCTGTGTTAACAGAATAACAACATGGGCCCAAAGGTAAGAAAGCATGGAGCATTCTCAGAAAACATTGAGTGATCTGGCTGAACTGGAATCAGGAGTATGAGAGGAACACTAGGAGATAAGGTTGGAAGGGTTGATTTAACAAATGCCTTCCATATACAAGTCAAGGGGCTGGGTGTACAACGATGAGCAAAAGAGGTACAACAGCTGCTGCCATTTACCTTCCAGCATGATGGGGAGAGAGAAAATCAAATAATCACAAAAAATCAATGTATTTTTTTTATTGAGAAACTTGTTTAAGTTTTTTTTTACACTTTTATAATATATAATTCAATGGTTTTTAATGTATTTACATAGTTATGCAACCATCGCCATTATCTAATTTTTTTATCCTCACCCAAGGACATTTTCTTTTTTTTTAAATGTATTTCATTGATTATGCTATCAGTTTTCCTTTAAACGTTCCAACATCCAAATTATAGGGGTATCAGAAGGGGAAGAAGAACAACAACAAGTGGAAAAGATTTGAACAAATAATAAAGGAGAACTTCCCCAATCTGGCAAAGGAAATAGACTTCCAGGAAGTCCAGGAAGCTCAGAGAGTCCCAAAGAAGTTGAACCCAAGGAGGAACACACCAAGGCAC
>CM052549.1:40584202-40622948 GCA_028533065.1 Trachops cirrhosus | reverse complement strand
ATAAGGTCAAGTTAAAGGAGTTCATCATCACCAAGCCCTTATTGTATGAAATGTTAAAGGGACTTATCTAAGAAAAAGAAGATAAAAAACACATATAGTAAAATGACAGCAAACTCACAATTATTAACAACTGCACCTAAAACAATGTATATTTTTTAATGCAACCAGTTCTATGAAAGAAAAGTACAGGGAGCTCTGAGTGCATGTGACAGGGGTTGAATGCTGAATGACAGCAAGGAATTTGCTATTTAGTAAATTTGGGGCAGGCATTGAAAGTTTTTAAGCAGGATGGAAAGAGAATTTGGGCTTTACTTTTGGAATAAATGGCAACAGGCAAAGAAGGGACAGATTGCTACAAGAGGTTGGGAGGCTACGGCATGAACCTGGGTGAGGGGTAATGAGGGCACCAGAAGGGACAGAGGAGGGGAATGAAGGGAGAGGCATGGCCACATATACAGGCTTGGAAACTGACTGGAAGTGGGCAAGATATGACAAAGAATCAGCCTAGTCCTGGAAGCTTACATGACAAAGAAATGACACCCAAAGGGCAGGAACCTGAATTCAGACAAATCATGGAGTTCTCTCTCTCTCCTTCTCTTTCCCTCTCTCTCCCTTTCCCTCTCTCTCTGAGCACATGGATCATAAGCAGTGAGGGACTTGAGTTCCCCACCCTGGAAACATCAAGGGTCAGATAAAATGCAGACTCTGTCCACAAGCAGATGTTAATGGGCTAACAATGGATGAGTTCACTAGCTTCCCTGAATCCACCCCAAAACAGTGATTTTAGCCCTGACCGGGGTTGCTCAGTCAGTTGGGCATCGTCCTGCAAAGAGAAGGTTCAGGTTCTCGGGTCCGATTCCCAGTCAGGGTATGTGCCTGGGTTGCAGGTTCAGATGTTTCTCTCTCACATTGATGTTCCTCTTCCTCTCTTTCTCGCCCTCCCTTCCCCCCCTCTCTAAAAATAAATAAATATTTGAAGAAAAACATAGTGATTTTACTACCTAATTAACATGAGATTTTTTAATGGATTTTAACATTCTCCCCAAGATTAAAACATTTATGAAATTCTTTTCCTGAATACAAGTTTGTAAATCCTATAGATTTTCAAAATTCCTCTCCACCCTGTGTCCATGTCCTAAAGATCCCTGATGACCCTTCATCCTCTGTCTCCAGGGCACAGTCCCAAATTCAACAGTCTGTTCCTGGCCTCCTCTCTGCACGTCAGCTCTAAGCACAGAGAAATCAGCTAAAAGTAGACAGCAGTTCTGAAAGAGAGCTTTCCCAGACAACTCTTGTCCTCATCCTTCAGGGGTCCTGGCCCCCTTTAGCCAGCAAGGGAACACAGGTCCCTTTTAAACTGCAAGTGCTCCAGCTCTAAACCATGACGGTCTTTTCATGATCCTCATTATCTTTGGTCTGTAACCAATCCGGGTTAGACATTTCTGATACTTGAAACTCAGTTTCTTGCTACTGTGGGAGGCCTGGAAAGCATGCACACTGACCCATGTACATGAAAAACTTCCAGCATTACTTCACCTCTATTTCCATGTCACACAAGAAACAAACATTTAAGAGAAAAAGGGATAGAAATTGCTCTTCCTGGCTTGATCCATGGACACAAGCCGTTAAGTCTATTCAATATAATTCTCAGTCACTACAGATAACATTTTATGCTCTCCCTCCTTATCCATTCCTGTGAAAGAATGCAATGTTCTACAGTAAGTGAATTTTTATGACTTCCCAAGAATAATATTGTTCCCAGCAAGTCAGTTTCATTTATTACAAAAGGAGGTTGAACATCCATGCCGAACAAATATGAAAATGTTAATTCATTCCTCTACCAAGTCTTTTTGTGTAATCATTACAAATAATGATTGCCCTGGCTGGTGTGGCTCAATGGATTGAGTGTCGGCCTACAAAACAAAGGGTTGCTGGTTCAATTCCCAGTCAGGACACATGCCTGGGTTGCAGGCAAGGTCCCCAGTAGGAGGTATACAAGAAGCATTGATGTTTCTCTCCCTCTCTTTCTCCTTCCCTTCTCCTCTCTCTAAAAATAAATAAAAATACAATCTTTAAAAAATGCATTTAAAAAAAGAATAATGATTAACAAGAAAAGAATTTCAGCCATAAAGCCACACACAGTTTTCATGAAATCCTTTCACTCTCTCTAGAGGGCACCTCACAATTCATATTCCATTGGGATAATTTAAAGTCATCCTTTCTCCTCATAAAAAATGGCCACTTTCAGATTCCTACAAAATTAAAAGAAACCCATTTTGTATTCCACTACATGCAGACCCTATAAGATAAGTTGTGTGGCTAGAGAAAGCATGAAGGATTCCAATCTATATCAGATAGATCACACATGCAGAGGAGTTTAGGCATGCTAAAGGGGTTGGGGGCCCAAAGTTTGAGCATCAGCTATTACAACTGGAATAAAAAATGCAAAAGGCAGAACAGATTGTAGACCCAGACTGCTGGATGTGAATACCGGCTCTGTTACTTCATAGCTGTGTGACTTTGGCAAGTTACTTTTAAACTTTCTGTGCCTCAATTTTACCATCTTTGAATGGGAACAATATGCAGTGAAACCATATGACAGTACCATTTGTGTTGGCCAGAAATTTAATGTAGTTCAATTTAAGTTCCTACTACTCAGGATTGTTATGAAAATTAAATGTGTGAATTTATGTACAGTACTTAGAACAGTATCTGGCACAATATAGGCACTATACACATGTTGGCTTGTGTATAGTGGCACAAATGAACAAATAAAGAAATGAATTAATGCTGAAGGAATAGATATATATGAATAAATAAATAAAACTGGTTGATATATTATCAATAAATCAACAAACAACAAGTGTTGGTGGGGAGGCAGGGAAAATGGAACTCCCATGCACTATTGATGGGAATGCATATTTGTGTGGCCACTGTGGAAAGCAGTATGGAGTTACCTGAAAAGATCAAAAGTAGAACTGCCTTATGACCCAGCAATTCCACTTCTGGGTATTTATTCAAAGAAATCCTGAACACTAATTTGAAAAGACATATATATATGTACCCCTATGCCAGAATATGAAAGCAACCTAAGTGTCCATCAGTAGACAAATGGAAAAAGAAGATGTGGTCCATATATGCAAAGGAGTATTACTCAGCCACAAAAAAGAATGAATTGTTGCCATTTGCAACACCATGGATAAACCTAGAGGGCATTATGTTAAGGGAAAGAAGTCAGACAAAGACAAATAGCATATGCTTCCACTTATATGTGGAATCTAAAAAACAAAATTATCAATCAAACAAAACAGAAATAAGATCATACATACAGAGAACAAACTGATTGTTGTCAGATGGGAAGGGGAGGCAAAGGATAGGTCAAAAAAGTGAAGGGTTCAAGAAGTGTAAAATGGCAATTACAAAAATAACAGTCACAGGAATATAAAGTACAGTATAGGGAATATAGTCAGTAACATTGTAGTAACTATGTGTGGTGTCCGATGGGTACTGGATTTATTGGGGTGAATACTTTGTAAGTTATACAGATACCTAATCACTATGCTGCATACCTGAAACTAATATAATATTGTTTCTTATAATGGTTATTGATTTACATGACATCTTCCCAACTAGACTTTTGTTAATTTTTGTAATTGATCTAATTTCTAGTGCAGTACCTGGCATGTAATAATTGCTCAACAAATGTTTGTTAATTGAATGAACAAATGGCCAATTAAATTAATGACTGCATGTGCCAAGGCTGTTTTGAGTCCTGATTTGGTCCTATTTCAAAATGCTAAGGGAAATTTTTAGTTTCCAAGCACGTAAGAATCAACTCAATTCTGGCACCCAGCCAGACCCACTTCCTTCTGTGTTTACTTTCTTGATCAGATAAACTAGGCTTACAGACATCAGAAAAAGCTCTCCCTGAATCAGCTCCACTGAGTATCCTACCTAGAGTATCCACAAAGTATCCTAGAAAGTTAACTCGAGGACCGACCTAGGCTCCCTAAAGTTAGTGACAAACTACAGCACAGTTTAACAACTGGGGGAGATCTGGCTATCAGAGACCAACCGCAGGCCCAACTCTCACAGTGACACCAGGCACACAATTTCTCAGACGCGGCAGTTCTCATCCTTAAACTCGTAACATGCCCAACTCCAGGGACCATGTGAAGAAAAAAGAACACATTTATTACAACAAAGGACAAAAGAGCCGAGACTTACCAGGAGGCAGAGGTAAGAACAAACTGCTAGTAGCTTCCAAAATCCTGGTCATGATGTGGAAGACCGCAAATTCAGCAGCACTAGCCCGCCTATTGCTGGGAAAATACCAAGGCAGCATGTCAGCCAAGGCGCTCATCTCTGAAACTCCATTTGTGTAAGAAATGGCTCTGAGTGCCATAGACAGATGGAGTCCATGCTAATCATGAACCGCTTTGCCCTGGAGAAAGCTTCAGAATTATGACGGTGATCATCAGCCCAATTCCTAGAATCTAACCAGTCAGTTGGCACATAAGTAATGAGTCATATGAACTTCAATTGCCTTGCTCAGCAGTACTGAGCTCATGCACCCCTCCCTCCTCACCAACCATATGCCCAGAAAGGGGATGAGTGAAGTGACAGGGGCATAACTTTAAGTGCTGAGTACAGAACTAAGATAGGTGGTGTCAGCGCTGGTGAGAATCGCTTTCAAGTGGTAAGTTTCAAAACAGCTTTGCTGAAACAGGCAGCAATCAGAGTTGTTTTGGCTCTTTATGCATCCCAACAAAAGAGCGAAAAATACTTGCGTACAAGTGAAGAACCCAGGGGTGAAGATTATGTTTCCTCCAACTGGTTTCCAGTATTCGGCAAATGAGATCCAGCTGGAGGGGAAAGACAGCCTGTTGACCTCTTCACCCCTGAGGGAAAGACACCCCCCCTTCCCTCAGAGGCCCCATGGCTACCCTTCCAGGCTCTGATGGGCACATTCAGGGCAGCTAGCATTCAGGTTGTTCCCAGACACAGAACCAGCCTTTCTGGGGTCAGTTCTGTAGCACTGGAACCCAAAATGGAAAAACTGAAAATGCACCCCACACTCTAACAGAGCACCCTCTGTGCGGGCAGTGCCCCAGCTGAGCTCCCCCAGCCTGGCTAACAGGCCCTCCACCATCAGTGAAGGTAAAGTGCAACTGGGTTTGCTTTAGGCCTATTATGTGGCAAGAGCTGACAGTGAGAAGGTGATACTGAATAGCACAACAGTCCTGAGCATGGGCTGTGTAGTACAACTGGCTTCAGGTCCCCAGGTTCAACGCTGTGCTAGTTTATCAGTAACAGGACAGTCTCTGCTGAGCAGCTTTCAGCCATGAATCCAGGTGCTGCACATGTGGGCAGAGGAGAGGGGCCCCTGCAGGCACAGGCGCTATTCATTCTCAGTGATATAGATTCTCAGTTTCTCTTTGGCTGAAATCAGGTGAAATAGCATGTGAGTAATATAATCAGGTTCTGCAGCAACTTATGAGAATTTGTTTTAGAAAGGCTGTCCAATCACCCTCCAGAGAGGGGCCTGGGAGGCATGATGGTTTGCTGCTGGGCAGGGGTGGGCCAATTTGGCTTCAATCAGTAACTGCTGAGTTTTCTGAGACTACACCTGTACCATTTCTGGTCCTATTGGTTCTAGGAGTGGTTAACACAAACTTATATTAAAACTTTTATGGGATAAACTATAGGGAAAATGATGCTTGAACCAAAACTCTTAGCAATTTGGAAGGTGAAATTTAATAGTCAACAGAAATAAAGGTGATAGGTAAATGTGTTAAATAGTTGTACGTTAAAGGACTAAGAAAGCAAGTTAATACCAACACGGGGAAGATCAGTAACACATACATAAAAGTGAGCTTCTCCGTACAGTTCTACTGCAAGAAAGGTTTAGGATAGTTTTAATGCTGATTATAAATATCAGTATATGAGAATACCAACCTCTCCCAATATATTAAAAACTATTAAATTCAAAGTTATTATTTAAAAACAGACACTAATGACTGCAATAAAGGCAAAGACTCTAAAATTAAACATGAAGGAGGGGTGGGGGGGAAAGGCAGAAAACTGTACTTGAACAACAATAAAATTCTTTTAAGTAAATAAAATTAAACATGAAGTTAAATGAGGGTCCTATCCAATAAACTAATCTTCCAGAGTCCAAAAAGTATGTATTTGTGCACTGGCTCATTTGCATACTGGTCTTACCCAAACTTGGAGAAATAGAGTGTTCTTTCTCTTTCTGTGTATTTAAATACTTTAATTTTTTGCCCAGCATATTATTTCTAGGTTCCAAGAAGGGTCAGGCTTCAACTCCATATACTTTTTGAAGGATCCAAGACAGCTTCAAAATTCAATTTAATAACGTCACTTCTATTTACACATGAACTGGTATTATTAATTTGGATTACACAATTTCAGTAAGTGGCTACCCTGTAGGTGAGCCACCAATTTCATCAGAGGATTCGAATGTGGTAGTATGTATATGACTGGCTAGAATCATTCCTAGTTGAGCCGTCAGAGCTAATTAAGAATTGAAGTTCAAGTTTTCTCATGTCTGTATAAACCTCCATGTACAGACAACATTACCTACTGTTTAATAAGAAACTGGAAGATGCCAAGGTGAGATGCAAACATTAGGCAACCATGCTCAATCCATAACTGTTCTATGCTTCATGAGCATATAATCACTATTTGAAAGGAGTGCAATAAAGCACTTTCAAAACCAAGTTCTCTTTGTTTGAGGTTTTCTTCTCATTCCCTCAATCCATAGCACCAAATATACTGGTTTGAGAATGGGAGACCTCCTAAAACCTAATTTGAAAAACATATTGAACTGCATACCGGGGACTATATACCAGGGGCTGGGGCTAAAAAGTGAAAAGCAAACCAACCAGTTTTGAACTGTAGTCCAGAACCATCTGTTCAATTTTCTTCTTTTCTACACCCTGTAGGTGTCTCAAAAGATGGTCTTTTAGTTCAGACACCATCTGAAAACAGGATATAAGTTAGATAAGTCACAACCCACCCACTCACACTTCCAACTGGTTTGAATTAGATCCATTTATTAACATTCCTCATGAGTGTGAAAACATTGGGTCTGAAGATCCCACCAGCAGAAATGCATGAGCCCCAATCTTTCTTTAATGAGCATAGTTCAGGTGCCAATGCCTTCCCCTAGACCAGGGGTGTCCAAACTTTGGGCATCTCTGCACCACACTGGAAGAAGAGTTGTGTTGGGCTATACATTAAATACATTGTTACACACAATCACAAGTAAACCTCATAATGTTTCAAGTAAATTTACGGTTTTGTGTTGGGCTACATTCACAGCCACCCTGGGCTGTGTGCGGCCTACAGGCTGCAGGCTGGCCACCCCTGCCTAGAGGAACTATTTCTGATTCACCAAAAGCCCAGGGGGCTGCTGACTGTCAAGCTCCAAACCCTGATGAGAATTCTCCAAAGAATTCTCAAACGGAAGTTTTTGCCATATCCCCAATGATTATTTCTGTCAGACTAAGCTCCTAGAAATGGAATTGTTGGGTCGCACACTTAGGGCCTGTGGAGACAGCACCCAAACGCCTTCCATTGTGCTCGCAGTGATTCTCAACTGCACTGGATGAGGCTGTCCAATCCCCTGTGCCCTGAACTTGCTAGTATGACTGGTAAATTGTTGTCAATTTGATAGGCAATAAAAAACAAGGAAAAACACTTGTTCTATTTGTCATTTGGTTATAGTAGTGGTAAACATTCTTTCTCTTCTCCTTCCCCAACTTGAGAGTTTGGGCCTAAATTTACTTTGGAAAAGTCATTGGTCGCATCCTTTATTCATTTATTCATTTCCTGGTGTGCTGCTCTCTTACTGATTTATGAACTTTACTTATACACCAAATGTTAATCATTTATCACACATATCAAATGTTTTTCCAAATGTATAGTTTGCCTTTTGTTTTTCCGTTTATATTTTAAGGTTTCAACCTATCTTTCCCTATATGTCTATGTTCAATAATACACTATGTTGAATAAAAGGCCTTCTCTATTTCAGTACTATTTAACTACCCACTTATTTTACTCAAATTCTTGCGTACAGTTAAATATTTTCTATTAGACTGCTTTATCTATCTGATATTTCTGTTGGTTTATGCAGCAATTTTCAACCGGTGTGTTGCAAGAATTTCTGAAACGTGCAATACCTGGCTATTTAGTCAGGGACACTGACCTCTTTTCCATTAGATTGTCAAATTAAAAAATAACAACAGTCAACACAAAAATAGCCATCCAGTGCAAATGAATCAAAATTATACCTATTTTTATTTGTCAGATTGGCAAAAAATATAATAGCATCTTTTTTGGTGTGCTGCAGAATTTTAGTAATTAGTTTATATGTGCCATGAGATGAAAAGGCTGAAAATTGCTGGTTTACAGTATGAGTGGTGGTGTATGGGATGTGACCAGGCATGTTCGGGGCGGTATGGCTGTAGACTAAAGTGCTGGTATTTGAGGTAGGAGGTATCTAACTTAATTTTCTTTTACAAATAGACAACCATTAACTGGGTGATTTATCAAAAATTATTTCTTTCCACACCTCAGGTATCATATTCTAAATATCCTAATTTAAACTAGAATCTACTGACCGTCTCTTTTTGCACAAGCACCACACCGTTGCTGTCAGTGTGGACCAACAACACATTCAGAATCTGCAATGACAGTCCCACGCCTCTCTGCCATTCCTGGGGAGCCATTTAGCCAACTGTCAGAGAATGTATTGGCTTTTTGCTTATATGTTATTAGCCCAGACACTAAGGACTTGTAAATGGGTTATTGTTTTTCATTATCATTTCTAACTGGTTAATCCTGATAAAAAAAAGAAAAAAGAAAATATATATAGAATCACCAGCTGACTAACTTGCTACTTATTTTCCATTTTTCCAGTTACTTTGTTTGTTTGTAGCATCGGACAGTCTTAGCATCTTCTTTTACTTTTGTTTCTTCTGGCAGAACCATAACAAATTTTAGTGAAAACTGCAAGGATCCCTAACTTCTTTCTGATTTTAATAGGAATGCCTCCAGCATTCCATTAAGAAGTTAGTCAGCTATTAGTATTAGGTTATTCTTTGTCCTATTAGGTTAGTGTATTCTAGAAGTAGAATTTTACTTTTATCAACTTTTAGTACCTATAGAGATTATCTCTTTTTCCTCTTTGACCAAGTAATATAATGAATTACATTAATATATTTCCTAATATTAAGTCTTCCTAGAAAGAACCCAACTTGTATTTTCAAAAAGACCACTGGAAAGTATTTTAATTAAGCTTGTGGTATCTATATTAATAAAAAAGTGATCACTGCCAGATTTTGGTTTTATGGTTATAAGCAGGCTTTTTAAAGTGATTAAGAAGCTTCCCATCTCTTTCAAAAATATTTCACATACCATGAGAATTACATGGCCCTCAGTCATTTCGAAGAACAGACCATTAAATAAATTTGGGCCTATGTTGGAGATAATCTTTGACTTTTTTGAAATTATTTTATCATTATTGTGCTTTCAGATCTTCTATTTCTTCTTGGTGCAAGTTTGGCCATCCTATTTGCCAAGGATATTTAGTGTAACTAAAACTTTTAAGTGTATAAATATGTATTTACACACTTTTCTCATATTTTTTAATTTGCCATATCTAGTAATAGATTATCCCACTCCTAAGCCTACACAGTATTAAAAATACTTTAGTAGACTTTCATGATGTCTCTAATCAGACTTTTAAAGATTTTTGGAGTTATTTACCAATTCTGCTCTTTAATTAATTTATTTTTATTTATATTTCTTTGGCTCTCCTAGTAGCAGGACTTCTTCAGAAAGAATGTTTTATTCTGTATTATTTTAAACCTGTAATACAAATGCCACAGAAACATTGTTTTTTCCTCATTTTAAACACCCTTAATTTCCTTATGATGTTTTGTAGTTATATATTTATTGGGGTAGTTGATTAATGTGTGTCTTCCCCACTAAACTATAATTCCAAGAGGACAGAAATCATATTGTTCCTTGCCACTGAATACACAGGGCCTACAGGTGCTGGACATAACTTCATGTTAGAAGAATGAAAAACAAGATCAGAATGAGAAGTTCAATTCAGCCCTTCCTTCTTTTCTTGGAGCCCATTGTTTGCCACCACAGACCACTTACCAGCCCCACAAGCAGCCTCTGGGGGTTGTCCTCCTCCTGGAAGAGGGGTGTCAATCTTGGCTCTGAAACTAAACAGAGCAATTGTCAACCAGGGTGGTTTACTGGAAATGGGCTAGAAGAAAAAGGAATCGGCCCAGTTTCCCCTCTCTGAGTCATTGGGAAAACATAACAGTTTCCTGACACAATAAAAATTTTTACTTGGTGTGACCTAGTCCTGCAAGCTGAACTTATCACTCAGGCGACTCACAGAGAGCTCTGGGCAACAGAGAGAGGTAGAGACAGGGAAGGAAGGAGGAAAGAAGGGAGGGAGGGATGGATGGAGGGAGAAGGAACACACTCCAACACCAACAAGCTCTAGCTTTGACTGCTCTTCAACACAAAAACTCACCACTGTCTAAGAACTTCTGCTCCACTGGAGACAGAGTAATCAGGCCCTCTCTTAACTCTAAAGGTGACATAAACCCAGGGAAAGGGAGTTGATGGAAAGATCTCCTGATTCCCTTCTTTCTGACCTCCCATAGTTTGGTGTCTCTGGGAATTACTAAGCTGAAGGGACCAGTCAATTACTGTGGCAATAACACTAATTGGCATAAGTTATCAGACTGCAAGGTAACTAGATCAAGATGGAAAAGTGATACGTAAGGTCAAATTGAATAGCACTTTCTCCACCGTGACTTGCACTTCATTAGAAAGACTGGAGGGGCATGTCCCTAACACTCCTCTAACAGTACCTCATGACCCACTCTTCCTATCCCAGAGCACCTGACACACAGTGCCAGTCAGGAGGACTGATCTACATGGGCCCATGGGCTGACAACTCCAGTGGGAGGGCATGGATGCCTTCTGACAACTCAGGAGAAATCCTACCTGGATCCTGCACAACTTTCATGGTTAAGATGAAATAATTCAGGACTTGAGCCCAGCAGCCCCAAATTTCACATGAGTGTTCTGACCCTGGCAGTGACGTCATTCTTCCTAGGAAACTAGCACAAGCAAAGCATGTGAGAGGAAGGGGCAAGTTCCCAAAAGTATGTCAAGAAGGAATGACTAGTAACAGGATGCAAGCAGGCCTGAAGGACAGGAGCAGGAGGCGCTCTAATGGGGGTGGGAGAAGGAGTGGGCACGACAGAAGTGGGACACCAGACCAGTAATATTTCCCGCATTGCAAACCCCTGAATCACACACACTCACACCCCCATGCACTGGGCAGGACTCCTGCTGACAGCTGCTGCCTGGTGCTGGTGACAGAACCCCTGGCTTCAGACATGGATGACCTGGTAATGGACAGAGGCTGGTTCCCTCGGGGCTATTCAGTGAACCCAAGCTCTGCCTGCCTGGGCAGCCTGACAAGTTCACAGTCACAGTTCATGTGGGTTATGTGCACAGCTGCAGATGTGCAACTAGCAACACACTGTATATAGTAATTTCCGTTAGGGTAACCCAACATATAGCTAAACATCCAGGCCCATAAAACAGAAGTGAGATATAAAAACAACAGCTTTTTAAATAGAGACTGACTTTTATGAGCCATGAAAGAGTTCCACTGACAAAACCACAAAGGGACTTTTACCTGAATACACTTAGCATTCTCTTCCCCAAGTTCCATCCAGCCAAGTCCCCCTTGTTTGTCAAGACTCCCCTGATCTAGCCCCTCGCCCCTGCACCTGCGCTTATGTAACACCTGTCACCTGGTTTAGAAATTATGTGTTAGCCTTTCTTCCTCCACACTTATGATTGACCAGCCACCCCGGGTATCCCACAGGTGCCAAGCACTATATTAGGTGCCATAAACATTACCCCACGTACCCTCCTTTTCTCCTCACCCTTGCCCTGAGGAGGGCCACACAAAATGGGTAAAGGGCTTGCCTAAGAGCACACAGTGAGTATGTGGCCAAGCTGGAATTAAGTCCAGTTCTGTCTGGCTCCAGCCTGTGCTCTTCCCCCACAGTCACAGTGCTTACCTAGAGGTTCCTCATCTTTGCACCCCTAGGACCTAGCCCAGTGGGTGTGCAAGTGTCAACCAAAATGCAAGGAGCACACAAGTCAAAGGCACTTGTGTGGTCACACCGCTGGAGAGAAAGCAGCCCTCAGCCAAGGGAATTTCCAAAGTGCGTTCTGTGGGTACAGCCAGAGGGCACATTAATTAAATCAACTCTGAGGAAAAATAATGAAAACCAGAAGGCCAACACTCAGGGACCCCTCCAGCAAAAACACATTCAGCAGCTGTCCCTGAAGGTCCTGGTGCCAGAACAGACCCAGAAGGAGCTGGGCGGCCACTCTGACAGGAAGATCTTAAAGGGTGCTGCCTCCATCACACTGTGGGAAGTGATTTTCTTGCCAACCCACAGAGGAAAGATGACCGGTGTTACAAACGAGACACTGACTGAAATCTGGAAGGCTGTTTACAGGTCTTTTCTTACCCAAATTCCTTGCTTCTAGGTTTGAAATCACCCTGCAAAGAAATTAGCCAATGTTATTCACACAGGAAGCATTTTTTTTTAAATGAAAGCCACAATACCATACAAAGATATCATCCTTTAAAAACCCATCCTTTAAAATACTACTGTAGAAACTGTTCTCAGGCTGGTGAAAACCTCCAAAAACTTTAATCAGCTTGGCAAAAGCCACATTAGGCAATTACAAAACTCAAAGCCCTTCAGTGCAAACAATGACAATAATTCAGAACAATTGCAGCTCTCAGTTATTGGAAATAATGGGAACAGAAAATAGACCAGAGGGTGGAACGGGGCCCACACTTGCAGCACTCTGAGATGACTCACTACCCAGAAAATCTGCTTTCAAAATAAGAGTGAGCTCACCGGCCCACTAACACTTTTTAAAATCAGCCTATTATCTGTACACTCCCCACAGAGTGCTCAATTAATAAGTGCTTTGTTTACTATTTCCTTATAAATCATCCATCCATAGGATGCAAACCTGTAAGGCTTAACAGATAAACTTTGCCCACTAGAAACCCCAGCCTCGAACTCTAGAAGAGGGCCCAAGTGGCTGCATTCACTAGACTGACAGCATCACTCACAAAGAAAGTAAGCCGCTTCCTTGAAAGGTAGCCAGCAAAATAACTGCAAATCATAACCATCTCACAGATACGATAATCCCAAACTGTACTTACTTTACTGCATTATCAAGAATATTCCTCACATACACCTTGGATCTTCTTTTTTCTGTTTTCTAGGAGTGAGAACATGTCAGAGGTATGAAAGGTGAAGGTCTTGTGGGTGACATTTTTCACACCAAGGACATAACATAAATAATACAATTAAGAATTTCAGAAAAAAGAAATATACTTTCTTGTCTTTATTACTTACTCATAGGTTGTATTTATTTATTTTTAAATTATTTTATTGCTGCTCAATTACAGTTGTCTGCATGTCCCCCCACCACTCCCTCCCACTCCAGCCAAACCCACCTCCTTCCCTTGCTTCCACCCTCCCCAGAAATATACTTTCCAGGTAAAAAGGGAAAATACCTAGATTATTAAAAAGTTTTAGAAAAATATTTTCTAAAACTATTCTAGATTTACAGGAAGTTGTAAGTCAGTTATGCATGACATGTAAAAACACTACAACTACATACAACAATACTACAGAGAGATCTCAGGTACTCTTCACCTGAGATCTCCCAGATGTTTCCATCTTATATAAATGACTATACATGTACACTATCCAATCAGGAAGCTGACACTGGTACAATATGTGTGTAATTCTATGTCACTTAATCACATGCATAGATTCATGTTCCACCACAATCAAAATACAAAACTGTTCCATCACCCAAAGAAGCATCAGAGAAGCACCTCTGTCTGCCTATTGGGAGATCAGTAGCAACAAAGTAAAAGCGCCTGGCAACTGGGAAGAGTGCTGCAAACGTAAGCCAGCCTTATGACTTACAGGCAACACCTGAATCTAACCCGCTATGCTTTTGCTTCTTGCTTTTTTCTCCTGAACCCACACATACCTCTTCCGAGATCAGGCTGTGCCACTCTCTCCTGACCACGTTGTTGTTATAATGTAAGTGTGTCTTGGAGTACTTAACATAGTCCAGATTGGCATTCAGTTTTTCCCAGTAGCTCTTAAAGCTATGTACCTGTAGGAGACAAAAACATCAGCGAACTTGAGTAGCCAGCCCTGTTGGCCCTACTACCAGGGAGGACACCCAAGCCTTGCTGCAAACTGGGCCCCCTTACTTCCTCAGCTCTTACAGAGCAGCATTCTAAGTGAATGCTTTCCACAAAGAATGGTATTCTAATCCCAATAGGGATTCTAAAAATAGAGAGACTTAAAGAGTCTGGCCTTCCCCACTGCCTCTCCTACCTCCTTTACCCAAACTGATATTACTCCCCTGGGTTAAGGCTAAGCAGGTCTGCCTACGTTAAACACACCTGTTGTATCAACAATGCCCTGTTCAGTCAGAGAATGTTCATAAGATTTGGAGCACGTGGAATGGGCTTATTTCCCACTAAACTTATTTACTTCCATAGGAAGTGAACTAGTTTCATATTCAGTAGTCAAAATACTCCAGAACAGAATAGTTGGCATCCTATCTAGGTCTTTGACTTATTGATATAGTAATTGTACCCTGAAGCAAGAATGTACCCATTTGTTTGGTTTTTTTAATTAAATGCAGTAATATCTTTTTTAATGTTGAAGGATACAGGCACAAATTGTTTTTAAAATCAATGAAGATAAATTTATGATACACGTGTTCTTGCCAAAAATACGCAATTATGAGGATTTGACAGAGGCCAAGGGTTCATGTGTGGCCATAAAACAAAGTGAGCTAATGCCTACTGTGGTACTAGACTTGCCTATATTGCAAGAAAAAAAGAGAAATGAAGTATGCTTCAATCAAGAAATGTGGCCTTAATAAGAGCACATTATCCAAATTCTTATTAAAAGGGTAGTCACAATTGGTTCAAAATGGATTTTGAAGTATCTGTAAAGTGTGTTACATAATAATAACTCGCTGTTTTAAGTGCCTGAAAGCCCAGTCCAGCCAACATTCCTTCTCACCCAGACAAAGAACTATTTCCAAGAAAGTGTCATTTCTAGGGGAAATCTGAACACTGGAGTCAGGTCATACTCCCACTTGACCCATCTCATTCAACTTTCCTTTCCTTTTCCACTTATTTATATTGAATGTATTTTTATTCACGCTTTGGCTTTCACTGTATCAAGGAAATAATAATAATGAAAGCAAATCCTGCCGACATTTGGCAGTATTAGGTCCCTGATGGGACGTCACTACAGCTTTCTGGCCGTTCTACCTCTGGGTTCAGGCACACTACTGGCAAAAGCCAGAAAACTTATTGTGGTTGTGGTGACATCTAGTGGTCAGTTCAGCAATTAGCTCTGCCTGCTCTGCCACAGGAGTTCACCACGTGGTCACCAGACTTTGCTCAGGACAAGGCATGTGAGGGAAGGGATGCAGGTGTCCTTCTACCTGTCATAGGGCCTCTTCCCCTCAGGACAAGTGCCAGAAGATCTCACTCACATACCCGCCCTGTGGCTCCTAAGAAAAGATCTCTCCCAAATTACTTTCCTTCTCCTTGCTCCTCCACTTTAAAAATTCCTTTTCTTAGAGGAGAAAAAACAGGTAGAAGAAGTCCATGGATAGGCTTCAAAGGGGCACACGAACCCACCAGTGGTGTATGAAATGGAGTGTGTGTTTTGCATGAGCATTTTCTGGGAACGTATATAGTTTGTACCAAATTTTTGAAGGAATCCATGAATCGTTCAAAAGCAGTTTGAAGGGAAAAAAATCTAAGTTGTAAATAATAAAACAACAGCTTGCATTTAAACAAGAAACACTGTTAGCCAAAAGTCCCCAAAATATTTTAATATAAACATATTAAACATATTGATCTTTCAAGGAGGTCAATGGGCTGAATGTTGTCCTATTAAGAGAGTACATAGAAAAACAATCTACTGCATATCACTCAGTGGTCTCTACTAGATTAGTGATGTGACTTTTGCATCATAAAAATTCCTGGACATTGTAAACTGGAAAGTCTATTTGGAAATCTGGTTAATAGATGAGGCCCAGAGGATGAAATGGATTTGAGTTAAGTGAAGGATAAGTAGAAGATGTTCCGGGTATGGCTCTGAGGAGGTGAGTGAAGATTTTGAGGCCCAAATGAGGGTTGGGGTTTAGATCAGAGGCAGAGCATTGGAGAAAGCAACCAACAACACTTCATTCTTTGTGGTGTCGACAGTATCTACTTCTAGAGTTGATTCCAAACTTCAGCAACCACCTGGACCCCATCCTCTGGAGATTTAATTGGTTTGGGGTGTGACCTGAGCCTCCTGAGTTTAACAAGTTCCACCCTGGGAATCCTACTGCTCAGCCAGGGCTGGAACACTGCTGGAGCCTGTCCAGGTAACCCTAGTCTCCCTCCCACTCTCAAACATCTTCCTCAGTCTACACCTCTGGCTTAAAGGCTGAGGAAGACTTGTGACTGTGTTAATAGGAGACAGCATAAAAGAGGAGGTTAGGGCCATCTGTGAAATATGTCAAATACCACATTAACACCAGCATGCTCATTAATCCAGAGAATAAAAGAAGCCAAAGATAAAATTTTAGCTACTGTAACATAGTATTAGGGTGGGGGTAGGGGGTGGAAGCTGCACAATCACATCCTCACAACCAACCTGGGAGCAGAGAAAAACACGCCAGTCAACTATCTCATATGGAACTAGTTGAGTGCTAAGTGCTGTATTCATAAGAAACAACTGAGCAAAGTGAAAGCCACAATGGCCCAAGAAGCACATTGCCATCTACTTAACCAGAAGTCATAAAGCTTTAAAATACACACACACTCACACAAAGCTTTATAAGAAAAATACCCATGAATTTAGCTATGTCTGGGAGAGTAGGTGTTAGAAGCCAGTAGATACTCCAGGAAATATCCAGAAGCATTTTCCTGCACAAGGGGGAGTTTTAAACTTTGATTATGAAAGAATTCTCTTCTTGAGAAATAATCTTTTTGTCTCTTAGGATAATACAAAGTAATTAATAAATGTAGACCATCACAACTATTTTTTAAATATTTTATTTATTATTTTTTTAGAGAGGGGAAGGGAAAGAGAAAGAGAGGGAGAGAAACATCAATGTGTGGTTGCCTCTCATTTGCCTCCTAGTGGGGAGCTGGCTCACAACCCAGACATGTGCCCTGACTGGGATTCAAACCACTGACCCTTTAGTTCGCAGGCCAGCACTCAACCACTGAACCACACCAGCCAGAGCCCATCACAACTATTAATTGAACAAAAGGATGAAAGAGTTATATTAAGAGATTGTTTCCCATTTATGATTTGGATTGCCAGTTGATTTAAAAAAAAAAAGCCCTATGGTACTGGCTCATCCGCAAATTACTGTCAGAAAGAAAAATCTGCCCTTCATTTCTAAACCAGCCTCTGGCTTTGGTCCCAGGTCTTCTGATTAACCAGCATCTTCTTACAGGAGAGGAAGCCAACTGGGAGAGAACCTTAACTCTCCATGCCAGGGTTCAACTAGCAGAGCTAAAGCATCAGTGCACTCAGCTCTTCAGTGGATACCACCTCAGTATCAGCTTTTACTTGCAGCCCAGAGAAACTCAATGACCCACTACCTCCAACACAGCGTTAAATAGACACTGCAATGAGTCCATAAAGGTGGCAAGGCAGCACACTAAGCCAAGATGCTCTAGTGACTGGTACTCCAGATGCAACAGAGTGAAATGCTTGCCCTCTCTGACCCCAAGCCTGCTTTATTCCCATGACCTTCTGGCTAATGGCTTCTGCTTAGGCTTGCATGTAGATATGCTAATCATTAGAGGAATTTTATTTGTACCTCAAACTTTACAAAAACATTACCAGAGGAGATAAGGGAAGTATGTACAAAGATAATAACTGTTTACCAAAGATTTGCAGGAACCTCATGATGGGACTCACATCAGCTGGAGTCAAAAGGCTAAGAACAAAGACTTTTCACAATCTTCCTCAGACCCCTGCTGCTGTCCAGATGCCTTTCATCCTCAATCACTTCTTGCCCCTCCCATTTTCCCCTTCCTTTGATATAAAAGAAGCCTGAATTCTATACTTTCTCAAGATGGTTCTTTAGGAAGCTAGTCTGCCATCTTCTCATCTTGCTGGTTTTCCTTATAAAGTCATTTTTTCCTTGCCCCAGTACCTTGTCACTCAACTTACTGGCTGCCAGACAGACAGCAGTAGGAGCCTAGACTCAGTTTAATTGAGTCCTCCTGTTGGGGGACTGCATGTTGCAAGTGCAAGTTCTCCTATTTATAAATGGACTTCCTCATTCCTCCCAAAATCTAGTAAAAAAAAATCTCTGCTCTGTGTCTAGCTGGGTACTTCTCTTAGTCATTTTTCATGGGCTGAAATTTTTCATGTGATCATTAAGCATTGCTCTAAATTATTCCATCTCCAAATCAGTATGTGTCCTGAGAAAGTCAATGCTAAGGTATTTCCATCCTCTCAACCTTAAGAATTAAACATTATGTCTCCAACCAAAACTATGAATAAGAGTGGCACAGCCTAGTGACTAGTAGGAGAGAAACAAAAACAAGAATCCTTGATCCTGGGTATGATCCTCAATTTTGTAACCTAAGAAGTAAACCAGTTACCCCTATCTCTACAGGTACGACAGGAGTGAATTTATCAGCCTGGTGTTCTATTTCTAATAAGTAGTGGGGATTTTGGTAGCATCATAAAATTATGTTTTATAATATTAATTGTACTTTCCATAACTCACTGTGCCAGAAAATACATTGTATTGGAAAAACTCATTTTTTCTCTACAATAGTCTACTCACAGAATACTTCACTTCTGGTCACCAAATGTGTGAAAGGATTTTTCTCCACATCCATCAATTCTCAACATCAGTTTGGTGTCCCACCATTTAACATAATTCTGACACTATCTTGCTAGAGACAGTGTTAGATGCCATAGGTTAAGGTCTCAATCCTATAAAATTTGCCCCCCTCTTCAGATGCCAATTGCAAGTCATTTGTGCTCCTAACTGACAGGTCTATAAATTGGAAGATTCCAGAACCTCCTCCTTGGGTTTGATAATTTGCTACAGTTACTCACAGAACTTAGGAAAATAGTTTAGTTATTACAAAAAGATAGAACTCAGGAAGAGCCAGGTGGGAGAGATGCATAGGGCAAGGCATGTGGGAAGGGGTGCTGAGGTCCAGGCCTTCTCCAGGCGCACCACCCCCTTCCTGCACCTCCACATGCTCCTCCAACCCAGAAGCTCTCCAAACCCCTTTGGTTAGGCATCCTTACAAAGGTGTGGTTCATTACCTCATTACCCATTGGTCATTGAACTCAATCTCTAGCCACCTTTACCTCAGGAGTGGGGAAGTGGGGGTGGGGTGGGGCTGAACGTGCCAACCCTCTAATCGCATGGTTGTTTCTCAGGTCCCCATCCTTAGGTGCTTTTCAAAAGTCACCTTATTAACATAAACTCAGATGTGGTTGAAAGGGGCTTGTTATAAATAACACAAGACATGTAATGGTGCAGCCAAGAGGGGGGCCCCAAATAGGGATTTGTAATGTGGTCCAGAACTCAAGGTGTCCAGGAAATATTAGAAATATATATATAGGATGTCCTTACCCCCACAAGTCTGAGCTGGAGGATGGGACACATAAAGCAGGGCCAGTGAGAGCTGTTTTGTGTAGCAACAGCTTTGCAGCTAATCTCTGGCATGGTCATTTAACATATCCATAACCTTTAACTGAAACATAGATATGTTAAATAGCTGTGGCCATGCTTTGAGCCAGGGGGATGGAAGTGACTTCCACCTAAGATGTAACTGGGAAGCAGCTCCCCCTGATTACAGCACCTGCATGAGAGCTTCGGGAAGATTGGCTCCATGCCGTGGGGCCACACCTGCCCAGACTTACTATGGCAGCCCAGAAGAGCTGGAAGAATACAGGAATGATGGCGGGTGTAACTGATTGTGGGAGGAGTCAGAAATGGGGCTACAGAGGAAGACTGGCTCTAGGATTTAAACCCAGACATGGCAGTCATACAAGGGACGAACCAAGTGGCTTTGGGGTGCTCCCTTTTGCCACGTGTCTTATGAAGCAGGAGAGACTGCCTGGAAGAAAAGGGGTGAAAGGACTCTTGCTGGTGGGCCATGAGAAGATGCCACATGGTTTTGGATTAACTGGAGATCGTGGCGAGACAAAGCTGATGGTGCCGGGAGCCTGAATCATGGACTTCTACTTCTTTTCCTGAGATACAGTACCCCAGATGAGGGAAGAGAGAGAAGGAAGGACTGTGTGCATCTGTGGGTATTCTGAAGGACTTTAGTATTTTAATGAAGACATTAAGTCATTACTCTAAGTCTGTATAACTTTTAAATAAATAATTCCTTTCCTTTTCACCAATATCTGGCATTGAGAGACATCTTTCCTCTGGGGGTGGGCAAAGCGAACCTAGTACGGCGGGAACACCCAGAGATAAAGGGGGGCTCCTTTTGGTAATAGTATATTGTACACTCCCCTCCCATGGTTCTGTTCTGTAACAGACATTCTTCTCACCTTTGTGTTGTGAGCTATTTGAGAAACTGGGAGCACTAAATAGTATAATAAAAGATGTCCCTATAGTGCTTATCACTTAAGAAATTATAAGGATGTTGGGATCTCTGTGCCAGGAGCTATGGATAAAGACCAAAGATATATTTCTAGTTATAACACAACATCAAATATGTATAACTGAACTTTGGAAAATCAATTATTTACCACATAACTGATCAATATTTCTGATAGTGCTACATTTTGTCAAAGCAACAATTCTAATTTTCAAAAGTTGTCAGCTGTTACACATGTCTGCACTGATACTTTGGATCTCTAACAAACCTTTTATTCAAGTGACAGTGGTTATCTGTATTGGGACGGTCAAGGAAAAGGTGTCTTTGTGTTTCCATAAGCAATTAATTATACTCATGCTTTGCCCAGTTAAAACAGTGTTTTTATAAACTTTTTAGGTGAAGACCCATAGTTAAACAAACAAGTCTGTACATGGAGAACAGCCCAGGTGTCACTACTCATTTCCCAGCTGCTCAGGGGCGTTTAGAGGCCTGGTAGACACTAGCAGTAACACCCTCACTTCCAAGTGATCACAGGTGGGAGGGGCTTTCATCTTTCTGGGCTTCCCAGTCCCTGGGTCAGGCAGCGAATAATCTCTAAACAAATGATTACATAAAAGGCTTCCTTACTTTATGAAATAAAACTAAAGATGTCTGGCTTAAGAAATATACCCGTATTTTTTGGACTATAAGATGTACATTCCCTCATTCAAATTTGGGAGGAAAATGGGGGTGCATCTTATAGTCTGAATGTAGCATTACCTTTACATTGGTGAAATATTATGTTATTTATGTTATTAAATATTTTACCACATTTTTTGCTTCAAAAAATTGTTTTCTATTTTCCTCCTATAAAACCTAAGTGCGTCTTAAGGACCAAAAAATATGGTAATACTACATTTCTCCATTTGTGGCATGCTCTTTCACCTTTTATCTGTATATTCAAGTTAGTTATTGTTTCTCTTTT
The DNA here is from genome assembly GCA_028533065.1 of Trachops cirrhosus. Lineage (NCBI taxonomy): Eukaryota > Metazoa > Chordata > Mammalia > Chiroptera > Phyllostomidae > Trachops > Trachops cirrhosus. Next base: position 40,601,163 of record CM052549.1, on the reverse strand, counting down.
TTAATCTATACATGCTTCCTGTGGTAGGACAGTTTTAATAATTTCTCTTCTCATTATAAAATCAAGGCTAATTTTTAACCTTTTACAAAAGTTGCCATTTCCCTAGAGAAAACGATGTTCTAAGAAGGGATAAAATAACTCTTAGGAAGTTGCTCTTTTTATGTATGTATGTATGTATGTATGTATTTATTTATTTATATCCTCACCCAAGAATGTGTTCACTGATTTTACACAGGGAAAGAGAGAGAAAATATCAATGTCAGAGAGAGAAACATCAATCAGTTGCCTCCCATATGAACCCCTACCAGGGATCAAGTCCAGAACTTTTTGGTGTATAGGATGATGCTCCAACCAACTGACCAGAGCTAGGAAGTCATCTTTTTTTTTTTAATCCTTATCTTGGGACATTTTATTCATTGCTTTTAGAGAATGGGGAAGGGAGAGACAGAGAAACATCAATGTGTGAGAGAAACATCGACTGGTTGCCTCCCATAGGCACCTGGACTGGGGATCATCAGATCCTATGAGCCCAGACCAGGGATTGGACCTGCACCCTAGGTATGTGCCCTGACCAGGAATTGAACCTACAACCCTTCAGTCACAGGGCAATGCTCCTACCAGCTAGGCCACAGCCACCAAGCAGGAAGTCACACTTCTGATGACATTTCTTCTAGGGTGAGACTATTTCAGTATACTTCTTGTTTCATTTTAAAAATTCTTTTGGAAGTCCTTTTATTAAGTAAGGAAGAATTTTGTCTTTCAGGTGACAATCTTCTAATTCAACTGATTTATATATCCTAGCATATTGTTTGGAAAAGTAGGTTTACAGTTGTAAGTACACAAAACACAATTTATTCTTGTATTATAACAGGGTGCAGACTGGGTGTCCCCAGAAAACAGCAGAGCATATTCCCCATAAATTGTGATCGGGGGAAGGGGACAGTGGATGAAGGGGACAGTGGATGATGTGGCATTTTAAGATGCTTTGCATAACAATGGCAAGTTAATTGCTGTGGCTTGGCTGAAGGAAGCAGATTGCCACCCAGAGCGAAAGGTGTACTAGACCATATAGTGACTCGTGACACAGCCAGGGGAGGCAGATGCCACTGTGTCACACAAAATTCTTGCCCTGACTAAAGGTAGCAGCCAAAAGGAGGTAGAAGATATGAGGGAACTGGCAAAAATGGCACATCATAGGAGGGGCCAGATATGAGGTGACATAGGAAGGTCCAGGTGGAGCATTGCAAATCAGGGCAGGCTGAGAGAGAAGTAGGGAGAAGAAGCCACATGGGAGGAAGGGGTGTAAGGAAAGTCCACCACAAGAAGCAACCATGCAGTTTGGTAGAATGTAGAAAGGGCCAGGTCCACCATGAGGTTTGGTGTGTATGTAAGAGGCAGCCATATAGTCTAAGAGGTATAGGGCAGGGTTTGCCATGAGAAGGAAGCCATGCAGTTTGGAGTACGAGCAGGCCCACGGCAGAGCTGATGGAGTCGTGTGGAGACCTGCCTAACAGAGCATGGATTTGTGGGAGATGCTTAGAGCTGAACTGTGACCAGGAATGCCAAACAACCGACTTCTGCTTTTTTGAAGGACATATGGAGAAGCCACTCTCTTGGGACATGTGCCTCCCTGCACTTCACCATGATCCAGTGTAACACGGCACATGTTTCCCTGAACCACTACATGAAGGCTGAGGATAATGTACCCCAGACCCTGAAGGAGAGAGCTGCTGCAAGAAGATGGCGACTCTGAAACCCACAAGTGCACATTCCAGAGAGGATGGGGACCTGTTTGCATGACTGGTTTAAGGATAGATAAGAACATGGGGAACTTCTGGGCATGGTTTTGGCTCATAGCCTTTTGGGAAGCAAGGTAAGTGCTAGTTCCTGTGGGAGAAGAGGGCTCAGAGCAGGGGTAATCTCAGCCTTCCCCACCCACCCCGAGGTTGGAATCCTGTTAATAAAAACCTCTTTCCTTCAACACTAATTGTGGGGTCATGTGTCAAGGTGCCACATGGCCAAGCCCTGGTTTGCTCTGTTGTAGTGTTATTATTTATTAATAATACAATAATTATTGTATTATTTTTATATATCTGTTTATTTTCTTTTGCCTACCCCTGTATATTATTTGTAAAGTGTTCCACTTGAAACTAAAATTATTTGCAGAAAGAGCAGGAAGAAAGCATGTATCTAGTTCTATTTTCCCTACCCTCTCCCGACCCCTTATCAGGGCATTCATACCATGGAGAATGGAAGCAAGTGCAGTTCAGAGTAAACAGTGTGGGGTCCCTGGGGCCTCATGGAAGTCTAGCAGCAGGCATGCATTAAAAAGGCAGCGTATGATTCAGGTCATAGGTGCTCAGAGCCATCTTCTGTCAGGTAAGCATGACAAGAACAGTCTTATAACTGGGGCTGGGAGGGAAGAGCAGAGGTGGAATGTGCCACAGCAACCAGGTCCCTCCCGATATAATTAAGCTGGGACTTGGAGTAGAAGAAGTAGGTCAAAGGCAGCAGTTTATAGAGATGTGTATTATTCAAGCAGAGGTGGGGAAACAAATGAGAGATACCAGGGCCAGGTGTCCTATGAACTGGAAAGTACTGATTAGTCTTCCAGGCTGAGTGACTGGGGTGGCGGTGAAGAAGCTGGTCAAACCAAACCCAGTACCAATGCCTTCTGAGCCTGAGGCCAGTCCCAGCAGTATATGTCTGCACTCCTGCATGTCATGTGGATTGTGACAAGATCTACAGTTCAAACTTGTCCTAGGTAACACTTCTACTAGCCTATGGGCACATGTGGAGTCACCAAAGAGCTCCCACACTTGTTTGGGAATGGTTAATGGGAAACCACTGTCTGTAGGGTCAAATGCTGAAGACAAGGAAGAGGAGAAAAAGTATAAAGGCAAAATGAATAGTCAAGGAGAAAAAAATACATATATGAACAACACAAAAACACATCATTTTACACACACATACACACACACACACACAGAGAGAAAAAAAATAACTAAAAACCAGACAGTGCAAAAATAGGCTACTTTGTTCCTAAGCAAAGCCAAACCACATTCTTGGAATAAGCCAGTTGGTAAAAACTTCAAGAGAACCTTCCCATGACTCTTTATACTTAGTTTTTAAAATAAAATACACAATGTTATTATAATAAAATTATACACTCACAAATCCCTTGTAACAATGTAAGTTATCACAACTTTTTTGACTAGATTTTTCAATAAGAACAAAAGCCTAGGGGAGGTGGGAGGGGGTAATGAGGGGAGAAGGGGGAAGGGTTTTCAAACATGTATAAAGGACACATGGGCAAAACCAAGGGATGGTGGGATCAGGTGTGGGAGGTGGGGATGGCTGGGGTTGGGGGGTAGTGGTGGGGGAAAATGGAGACAACTGTACTTGAACAACAATTTTTAAAAAGTTAAAAAAAAAAGCCTAGCCCTGGCCACATGGCTCAGTTGGTTGGAGCAACAGCCTGTGCACCAAGGGGTGATGGGTTTCAATCCCCATTTGGGGTGCGGGAGGCAGCTGATTGATGTTTGCCTCTCGAGTTGATATCTCTTTCTTTCTCCTCTCTCTCTCTCTCTCTCTCTGTCTCTCTCTCTCTCTCTTTCTCTCTGCCTTCCACTCTCTAAAGGTCATGGAAGCATGTCCTCAGGTGATGATTAAGGAAAAAAGAATTAAAGGCTATAAAAATTTTCATAGCCTTTTGCCTAACAATACTCTTGGCCATTTAACATTAAGGGAGTAAACCCAAAGGAAAGCCATCTGTATGAAAATGTTCACTGCAATATTATTAGTAATAGTGATTTTTTAAAAGTTGGGGCTGGAGACAAACTAAATGTCCCAAAACATAAGAATGATTAAGTAATTTAGACACAGTAACCTAGTAGAATCCATGAAGTCATTAAAAATCATAATTATGACATTGATGCAGCAATATAAAAATGTTTATAATACAATTGGTAATCTTTAATAAGTATCTCTAGATTGCCATTAAAAGTAGGTAAAAATGTATACCCATCACAAAGACCAAGGGGAAATGGGGAGAAATAGACAGTTGATATGAATAGTACCTGTTGAATGATGGGTGAAATTTGTTTCTTTTTACAATTCTTTTCACTAGTTTGTTGTTTGTCCATGAAACAATTTATGGGTTTGGTAGGATAAGCTGCAGAAGCAGGAACAATGAAATGAAAGGAGGAAGGCTCTTAATAAGAACCTTTTAAACTGTTAATCAAACGTTTCTTTTCCTTTCTTTCATCTTCCTACCTTTGTAGAGCTTCCCAGTGGCCTAGAAACATTCCCTTGCAAATCTCTTCTTAAAGCACCCTTCTTAGGACCAAAACCAGAACCACTAAGCCCGCCCCTGTCAGCCCTCTCATCCCCAGGGTGTCACTGTGACCTCAATCGCCCACGGCTTTCCCCCAGCTGCTCAGGCCCGGCCAAACCTTCATGGATCCAACAGAATCAAACATAAAGAAAAGGCAGCAGCACACTGAGCAGCCTGCTGCCAAAAGTTGAGATTTCCCAGTACACAACAATCTATAATTAACAGGAGGCAATGCCAAAAACAGCAAAGGAGCTTCAAGAAACTGCTAAAATACTACCCAAGTTTTTAACTATATATGCATTCTCTTCCACTCATCCACCCCACCCCATCCTCCCTATTATATTCAGAAATTCCTCCAAAACCACCAGACTGCAGAAAGACACTAATAGCTACCGCGCATAGTGGGCAGGAAGGAGGTGTACAGAAGCTCAACTGAGACCACAGCCAGTCAGTGCAGGTCACTCTTGAGAACAGAAAAGCTGTTCTTAAAATCAGAAGACATGAAACAATCCCAGCCAGGTTACTTGATGTGTGTGTTTGTGTGTTATGAGGTGGTGTCAGCACAAATGAAGTCCCAAACTTCAGGCCCTATAAGATAATTTACAAGAACTGATGGGCTTAAGGTGCAATACAAAGTGCTAGTTCTATGCGATTTCCGTTGAGCCCTGTAATTCTCTGTCTTCAGAAAAGTTTCCCCTTCAAGGAGCATTCCTAAGAATGGCATAAAAATATCCTTAATGACTACTTAACCACTTAGTAAGAATTTTCTAGAAAACTAGCCCTAACCTTTACCTCCATCCTCCTGACAGTTCACAATCCCTTTTGGAACCACCATAATGCTCAGGCAGCAGAGGTTTAATGCCAGTTGAGTGTGGAGGCAGCAAGGAAGCCAGGCATGTCTGTGCCTGTAAGTCTCTGACTGTACGGAACTTACCTTCATTAGAGGCAACGTGATCTCTTCTGTCACAAGGGTTATTCCAGGAATTTCCTATAATGGGGGCAAAACAGGCACACAATATCAGCTACCACAAGCTCAAGCCCTCAGGAAGTGTTTTCTGCACAGACAGAAGCTTAGGGCAGCTTCCAGTTTGCTAACCTCTACTTTAAATAAACCTTGGGGTTTATAAATAACAGTGAACACAGCCTATCTCTTTCCTCAGGAAGAAAAATATTCTTTAGAGTTATGATTATAATAGTTGGCAGTGTCTCTCAAGGAAAGAAGATTAATGAAGAAATACAGAGCAAATAGTATATTGTTTACACATTTCCATTTCCATTCACACTATCAGTGTAATAATGGGATGGGGGTCATGTTTCATTTTTTGTAATCCTTCCTCCCTCTCCCTCTCTTTCATTTCAGTGAATTACAGTTGGTGCCTCCTCCCTAGAAAGAACCATGATTAATGGGGTTCTTGTATGATCTTAAATAGAAAATGTTTCTGTACCTCATCCTCACTCATAATTTCAGAGCTAAGAGATCCCCATGAAGCTGAGGCAGCTCTATCACCATGGCAAATGTGGAGGATGTGCGTGTCATCTCAGGTAGTCCCAACTGTAACATTTTGCTAAAACTAGTAAGCATTCAAACAGACATTTAAGTAAAATCAAAATTGCCCTTTATTCACTGTTATTTTCAAAGTGTATTTCTGAGTGAATTATATACATCAGCTTTCGACTAGTCAATTCATCTTTCATCTCCTAAAGAAATAAATAATATTTGAGAAAATAATCTGGAAGCTGTTATATAGAAATAAAACCTGATGTGTGGATAGGACTTAAATATCCTGAATTTTATTGATATACAACATTCCTGTGAAAAGGGAATTGCAACAATGGAAAAATAAACTTCTAGAACACTCAAGCAACTGAGTTCTCCACTGTGAGAAGAAAAAGCTTATGATAAGAATCTTCAGTGTGCTTCACAATGTAAGACACTTCAAAAAACAACACTATAATTTCACTATAGCTTTAGGTTATAAATAACATCTTAGAAGAGGTGTAACAAGGCTAATTGCATAGCGAAAGTCAAGATTATCAGTGTGTAAGAACACGATTATTTTCTAGTATCTATTTTCTAGTATCTAGTATAATAATTGAAATCCAATTCAATTATTTATAGAAATAATCTGTAAATTATTTTTACAGATCATAATTATATTGTGTGCCTCCACACAAAAGTGTGAAATTAATGTTTTCTATTGTGACAAGTGTTTACTAAGGGTGTGGCATTAAGAGCACTTGCAGATTACAAAAAAGAAAAATAAATGATTTACATTATTGCTAAAGAGAAGCATAGATTTACATAGTTTCAGGATTAGAAGAAACTTTTAAGGTAGCCCATTCCAACCATAAGAACTTTAAAGCAATGTGGTAAACCCTAAAATAAGCTTAGTACACAAGTGGTTATAACTTTGGGTTTTTTTGTATTGTACTTTTTGTAGGATGAATGTTACTTTATATGTCCACAGTAGCTCCTCTGCCACACAAAGCCAAGAGAAATGCAAAAGTGAAGGCTTGCCTGTCAGTCTGACGTCCTCCACCTTGAAACACAACCCTAGGAAATAGAGGTCCTGTTCTTGCCCCCCCAGCTGAGGCTGACAGGGCTGGACAGCAAGACCAAGGATGGGTGGTGAGCGGAGGAAACTGAGACATGCATTTCCTGACAGTGGGTGGTTTAACCTGCAAACTTCCTGCCACATTACCACAAAGTCTGCATGTATGTTCACAAGGGTTCTTAAAACAGTGAGGACCTGAAAAGGAACATGCTCAGGTTTTCCCCTTATAATTCTACAGTGAGGCATGAAAATTTAATGATTCTAACGGTAAAACAAAAGAACAAAGGGCCTTTAGGAAAACCCTAACCATTGTGCATATCAAAAACTGACATATTAATCAAACATACCTGATATGTCTTTTTTAAGGACTGTATCTAAATAGTCTAAATACGAAACAGGAAGTGTCACAATGTATCCTGATACATCTTTTCCTAGGACTGTGTTATCTGAGTTGAACGTATTTTTCTAAATGCCCTCTTGATATGAACCTCTGTCTCAAGACTAAGCATGTAGTTCTGACATCTGAATCTGAAAGGAGAGGAAGCAGAACCTTTCTCAGGGGATGCCTGTACATGCTTTTCACTTTCCAATCCAATAAAGTGCAGTTCATTGCATCACATTCAAGAGAAAATGAACAATGCTTTAGCTCAGCACTCCCTAATTAAAAAGGAGGAAGTCTGGACCAACAGGAAGAGAAGGTTAAATGAGTGAGTTTGCTTAAGGTTACTGACTGTTACTGATTGTAAAGCTCTAGAGTTATTACATATTTTCTTTGTAAGGCTGAGGAAAGAGGTCATGAAGGTGCTAATCTACTAAGTAAAGAGAACAGTCAGATTAATAGCAGTGGTCCAACATTCCTCATTTATGCAACCCTAGGAAATATTTTAATCCACTCTCCATGCTAATAAAATTGAAATACCATTTGAAGATGATAAAGGCTTAGCTCTGCTTAGTAGTAGGAAGAGTGACAAATATCCTATACCGTCTCCTCAATTCTCCTGTTTTATAAATACCTTTGGCTAACAGCAAGGATTATTTTTCTGCCAGGAAACACCAATTCAGTTCCTTATCAGTCAAAATCAAAATGAAATCACAACCTTGGTCACTGCAACAGGGATGGCCTACATCTGACTCATAACTGTGAGCCAATTTTAATTACATAAGGAACACAAAAATGTTAACTTACTGTATTCCAAGAGAGCACTGAGGAATATGGCAGAAGTGTATCCATGTTGCTTGTCTCTGGGTATATGCTCCAATATGAAGAAGCTGAGCAGGTTTTTGAAAATTTAAAAAACAGACCTGGTTTAATAATAATCAGGCAGTGGACATTGTTAATTTACCAAAATGAGAAAACAAAAAAAGTTTTTATCCTCTGAATGTTAACCATTATAATTTTATCTACTGGTTAAAATGTTCAGGTTCTACTTTTAATGATGAGAATAAATTTTTAAAAAATTATTTGGCACTTATAGCTACCCAAATGGCATTATACTACTTCGTATCTTATCAGCAAACACAAAACTGAGCTTAAAAGCTACATTTTATGGGGACATAATCACTGATGAGGTTATAGAATCAAAATCATATCTTATATCTCATCAGTCTCTGAACAGCCACAGCTTCTCACAAAACCACAAGGGAATGAAATTTAATTAGCTGCTGACTACAGTAGAGGGGGAAAGCTCCCAACCAACATTTTGACAGATTGAGGCATTATCAATTTATTGTTTTCCCTCAGGCAAAAGGGTTAAGGATGCAACATGAGCAACACCTACCAATTATAAATTCCTGAATGGGGTCAAATGAATAGCAGGCAGAGATATTCTCAGAAATCCACTGAATAATCTTTAAAAAATAAGAAGACAATTCTGTTAACATTTAAATCTACACCCTGCCCCCACCACCAAAAAAGTATAAAATATATATAAATCTTGTAAATTCTACATCTATTTTGGAATTGCCTAAGAATACACTCACTTCTATATAACCTACAAGATACATAATGGAAGACCGTGTGGGTAAAACAGTGTTAGAAATGAGCTCCTTTTTTATTGGCCTTTTTAATAAGTGCCTATGGATGGAATCCAAATAAACCTTCCTCAACCCAATGTCTGTTTTTGCTAGAGGAGGCCATATTTTAGCAAAGGACCAGTGGGAAGAGCTGTGGGACAAAGGAGAAAACAAACCACTAAGCCTGGAGGCAGCAGATCTGGGTCTGAATTCCCGCTCAGTAATCAGGGTGAACACTGTCACACTATTTAACTCTTATGAGCAGCACTATACTATCCTCTCAAAGGAGGGATAATCCCTGTGCTATCAACAGTTCTCTTTTATCAGTCTCCAAAACCATCCACATCTCCTAGTGGAATGAAGCCCCTGGGTCCTTACTTTACAATTTACAAGTACTATACAGCTTTCCTAGCTAGAGCAGACTCCCACATTTCTGCTCCTGCCAATAATTTGCTTTTTCTAAACCTATTCATGCTAATTGTACTTATTTTCACAATTAGGTAATTTAATAAAATATTACCATAGACAATCAGAATATAGATGCAAAAAGAATGTTGTTTGGTCAACAAAAGTTGGAGACTTTAGAAAGACTCTGAAACACTTCCTAAAAAGCTAGGTATACATGAGACAACTATAAAAGATTGAGAAAAAAAACTGCCCTATGTACACAGATTGCTTTGAAATCATTGCTCTCTTTAGAACAAGAAAAGAAAGAAATTAAGAGGAAATAAGAGACAATACATTACTAGTTGTATGGTATGAGACAAATGATTTTGAACTTCAATTAGCTGACATTTAAATAAAGGACTTTAATTTACATCAGAAGATGAGTGAATAAATGTACATTTATATGGTTTAGGTTAAAATAAAATGTTTAAGATATCTTTTTCAATTAACCAACGACACGTTGGTACCAATTAAGTCTCTGACTTCACAGGATAACTATAAAATTAAATGACAGAAGGTGTAAAAGCACTTTGTAAACTATATGTGAAATTTAAATGTAATTTTTAATAAAACATGCCACCAGACTTTAGTCCATTTGACAATATACACCAAATATAGAATAGGTGAAAAAGTAAATACTTGAGAATTTATTTACTGAGCGCTTCCTTAGAATGTTATTGATGCAGCTAAACATTTTTTCATAATATTGAAAAGAAAGTAGTCAAAAGAACAGACACGTACTCAGTATGAGCTCTTCTTGGGATCCATTAAAAAAGGGCACAAGAGAAAAACACATTCAAGTCCGGATGGAGACCGTAAACCTCAATTAATCATTAACAAATAAAAATAACTTCTGTTCGTGTTCAACCACTACATAAATACATCTGACATTGCCTATTTGCCTATTTGTAAACATAAGCAGTGTTTGCACCTTGGCTTCCACGAACTGCGGGTCTCGGCCGCAGGACAGCAGGCAGTGCAACACGGCCATCTTCTCCCAGTCCGGCCGGGCGTGCCACAGGAACTGTAATAAACAGGACTGGCTCAGGAACACTCTGTAGAGCTTTCCGGAACACCAGTCCAGCACCAGGGACCCTGACAGCGACTGCAAAGGACTACGAGGTAGCATATTGATCACATCATTGCTTCCTAGACCTAAATAAATAAATAAATAGATAGATAAATAAATAAAGTTTAAAAAGTTTGGCAAATAAAAGGAACCCCTCTCACCCAAACATAGCCATTAAAGTCAGAGCAAATCCAAATGGACCATGTTCATGAGGGAAAAACTACAGCCATACCTGTCAAAAACAGACTGTGGCAGATCAGGTCTGGATGTTGAATGTTAAGTAGATGAAAGAAATGACCAGGTAAGTAAACAGCTATGTAATATTCTGTAGGAGAAAAATAGTTCAGTCACCTGTGTGTGGTAAGAGATGTACAGGTACAAAGCCCAGAACTTCACATTATCCCTATTTTTTCTTTAATGTCTTAAAACACAAATGTTTTGACCAATGTGCTAATAAGCTGTCTAATGTTGGTGCATTTCATATTACTAACCACATCTCATTTATTTCTTCTGTGGTTAATTTACCCAGACATTTAGCCCTGGTTACCTTAATTTAATCTGTAAATTTTGCTTGTAAGTGAATTGTGGCTTATGTGAATCCAAATGATCTTTGGAAGCAAATTAGAATAAAAAACATTAAGCCACATGAATTAGTCATTAATCTGATAAACTGGGAATAGTTTACAATGGGAATTTCCTTCACAGTTTCTGCCAGGGTGAGAATGCTCTATATAATTTAGTCTCCTATGTTTATCCACTTATCCTTGTAATCAGAGTCATCCTTATCACTGTCACCATCATTACAGTCATCATCATTTTGTTTAGACAACTTTTAAATTGATATTTATCAAAACAATCTCTGCAGGCATTCTGACACAATGTAAAGTACTAATTTGTTTCCTTGCATATCTAGCTACCTAGGACTTACACCTTCATGGTCCCTGCACTAGATATTTTTGTACCAAGAAAATTTGTACATAGATTGAACCAAGGTGTAAAAACAGATTTCTGGAGAATGGGAGGGTACAAGTACCAATAATTTTTCTAGGATCTTAGGAAAACAGAAATTCACATGATTGTAGTGAATTTCATACAGATGAAACATTTAGATTATAAGTAAGCCAGCTGGAATCCTATTTTCCAAAGAAGCAAAGAAATATATGCTAATCATTTACACAGAAGGCATTCTGTGCAAAGTAAAGAGGATGTAATACTCTAACCAGTCACCATGGAACAAGTGATGTTAAACTGCTTAGCACAAATGGTCACAATAATATAATTATACCAAACCTAGAGTAGAAAAACATAAATAATAATATAGTAGGGCACAGAGGTAAGGGTTTGGGTATCAAATGACCTAGGTTAACCAATTAATCAGGATGGTACTATGTCCCTGGGAGAGGGGGCATTTGGAAATATAGGAAAGTGTTTTAGGTTGTCATAATCATTGGAGTGGAGGGGGATTCCTAATGCCATTTGATGAGTGGGCTCCAAGGATATTAAATTTCTCAGTGTGCTCTCACACAAAGAATTATTGTCTCACCAAAAATGTCAATAGTATCTGTGGTAAGATGAATGATGGCCTCCAAAGATATTCCTGTGCTCATCACCAGAGCCTATGTATATGTTACCTTGAGTAGTAAAAGGGACCTTGCAGGTGTGATTAAGGATCTTGAGATGGGAACAGTATTCTCAATTATCCAGTGGACCCAATCTGATCACAAATGTTTTTATATGAGGGAGATTTGACTCTCCCTCTGTATGCATACAGAAAAGCATATGATGAAACAGCTTGAAGTGATATGGTCACAAGCCAAGAAATGTCAGTGGGAGCAAAGAACTCTTTTTTCCCTGGCATCTCCAGAGAGAACCATTTCTGGCCACATGTTGATTTTAGCTCCTCAAGACTTCTTCAGAACCACAAGAGAACATTTATGCTGTTTTAAGCCCTAAATTTATAGTCATCGGTTACAGGAGAAATAAGAAACTAAAATAGTGCGCCTGATAAGAGACACTAAAAGAAGCCGGGCACACATCTCAGTCTTTCTGAGCCTCTAAATGGAAGATTTTTATTTATAAGCATATCTTTCTTATATAGTGGTGCTTGGGAGTTCATTAAAAATTTCCAAAAAAAAAAAACCTGTTTTTAAAAATGCTTCAGTTAATATAAGACATTTTTAACAGAGTGGCAACTTAGGGAAATTGCAGGCAATTAATAGCAAAAAATTATATCCCTCAAAAAAGAATCATTGTTGGTATAAAAATGACCTCTAGAACGATTTTAATTAGGTACAATTTTGTGCCTATAAAACTTGTCTAAGAAGGAAAGACGACCTGTGTAAGAGCCTGTTTTCACACAGCTCTCGCATTTCTGCCTTCTCCACATTCTGAAGACCACAGATTAAACCACGCCTGCCCTTCAAGAGTCATTCTCCAGGCTAAAAAAAAAAGGGGAAGGATACCTTTGACCTCACAAAATGCTGTTTTTTTAGTGGAAAGTTTCCCACATCAGCCCTGGCTGGTGTAGCTTAGTGGATTAAGCACGGGCCTGTGAACCAAGAGATCACGGTTCAATTCCCAGTCAGGGCACATGCCTGGGTTGCAGGCCAGTTCCCAGCAGGGAATGCACAGGAAGCAACCATACATTGATATTTCTCTCCCTCTCTCCTTCCCTTCCCCTCTGAAGATAAATAAATTTAAAAAAATCTAAAAAAAAAAGTTTCCCACATCATTCTTGAGATGGGTACTGATAAGAATAAAGTCCCAAGAAATCTTGCATCTGTCTGTTACCACAGGAAGCAGTAGCACCAGGCCTCTCTAAGGCCATATTCCACCATCAGAGCTCGAGATAAAATCTGCCACACACTGGCTCACGTAGCATAAAACATCTTACCTCACCAATAGTATTCTTCAAAATAAAAATCTTTTTATAGGCATTCTTATCATTTTGGTTCTCACTTTGCCCAGTTCCCTCACATCACACCTTCCTAAACCTTTGTCATGACAGTAGCTTTTCCTTTTTAAATGTTGTGCCATATTCCACATGTAGGCAAGCAACAGTTCTGTTGTTCAGCCTTGTGCTAAACTCTTCGTGTCCCACATCCCAATTAGCATGGGAAAGCCTCTTTCAGTAAAGAGATACAATAAACCCCTTCTTTATTTTCTTCCTCACCACTCCCTTCATGCAACTCAAGTTCCCTTTACCATATTTACTCAATGAAAAACAACTCACTCAAGCTGATCCATAAATCAATTGTGGGACTTGGAAGTTTCAGCAATTAGCAAAAGGGAATAGGCAATTTCCCAAATGCCTTTTTCCTCTCTAGAATCAAGGGCCAACATCATGCATTATTTCTCATAGGCTTTTAGGGAACATCTCATTCATTATCATCATTTTTATACTAACAAAATGACTTTTATGATTGCTACTAAGAACATAAGGAAGCTCACAGTGCAGGTTCTCTAAAAAGAGAAATGCATTCCTCACCCCAGACCCCCATCAAGGCTGATGGAGTTGTGGGGGTAGGTGGGAAGTTGTTTCCAGAGAAAACCTTCACCTATCAGGCTTCACAAAGGTCAGTGATTGTCATTGCACTCCAAGACCCAAAAAGGCATGAGAAAATGGGGTGCACAGAGAAGGAAATGAGATATAGAAGGCTGAGGATATCATGTACTGGAAGAAAAGGATCAGAGAGATGCCTCTCTCACTCACCAAGGTTAAGAAAAGTAATGCCCTTTGTCACCCGTGAGTGAGCACTCCCAAGAGCAGCAGTGAAGGTCTTGCTGTAGCCTGTGGAGAGAACATGAAGCCAGACAAAGCATGTTAAGAAACAAAGAGCTGTTCATCCACCTAAAGCAGTGACTCTATGTAATACTCACAACATTTAGCACCTGTGACACTGATAGAACAAGCATCTTTGACTTCCAGATTTCATGGTTCCTCACCATTCTCCAAAAGCTGGCCTTAAGGGTGGATGACCTGAGCACAGTCACATTCCAGATGTTCTGGACTTAGGTATAATCTTAGACCTTAACAGGTAGGTTGTGCTGGAAGGGGACAATCCAAAGGAAGGTTCCAAGAGAAGGAGGAGACTGGGTGGTTCACACTCCTGAAGTCATTAAGAGCCTCGGAGACTTCTCTGAGTCATTTTCGTAATACCACTTTGAGTTAGAAAGGGTATTAGACTACCTACTAAACTCAGTGTATTAGGCTTCACTCTCCACTTCTGTAACTCCTATTCATCTTCAGAGAAGTTTTATTTACTGGTTTTCACCACTAATCATTAGAAAAATGTGTGAAAATTTTCCACAACATATCACACACTATTAAATTATGTATATATGTCTAGTTCTTAAGTTACTTTTATTTTCTTCATTATTGAGTAAGTTATTAAACCTTTTTTACTTTGATTTCTGACTTGTGAAGGAAATATTAGGCTCACTTACAGAATAATAAATTGGTGTGGCCTGGCATAAAATTTTTTCAATTTTGAAAAAAAAATCCATCTTTAAAAGATTTTAACTTCACTCACAGTATATACTACATAAATACCACTGTTTAAGGAACTAAATAAGCAACATAAATACTCCTCAGCATGGTTCAGACTAAAACTATTAAAGGGCACACTGTGACCAACTACGGAATTGAAAATGTTTGGACACTTTCCTCCTGCTCCCCAGGCTGACTGTTAACATATCAGTTTTGGGGGTCACAGATGGGCAAAATGAAATAAACATATCCTAGGTCTAAGAACTGTTAAAGTCTGAGATCATGGAAGATTTTAATTAAAACGTTAGGTATCTTTGTAGGTTAAATCTATTGACATTTGGCAATTAGTAATAATAAAAGAAAGCAAACAAACAAACTTTGGGCAAAAATGCCCATTAATATTGATCTATAGGTCTAGAAAAAGATATAGGTCAGGATAACAAGTTTATGATATATAAAAATATTTAGCTACCTTAATATTTATGACTAGCAAATTTATTCAGAAAACATTTATTATATAGGTATACAGGTATAGAATGTACTTAATAATATTAAATCTATCAAATTTGCTACTATTTGGAATAAGTGATTATGTAAAGGTAACACACAAAGTAAATGAAAAGTACCTTTATGAAAGTAAAACACTGAATACGTGATTTTTTCCCAAGAGTCAAACTTCGGGCTGTAACACACACACAAACTTCCTAGAAGTAAGAAGGTATTTAGTAGAATCACAAACAAATAAAAAGATTACTAAACCACTTAACCTTCCTTGTATTCCTTTAGATGTCTTGCTTCAATTTACCTCATAGATTATTCCCAAATTCTAGAACTGGTCTATTAACAAATTGTTGAGAAATTCAATTTAAGCATTACTCGGCACACACTATAAGCAGTGTGTTGTGGTGGGCCACAAAGGGAAGGAAAATGAGTAAAGACACACTCCTGTGTATGAAATCAGGGGAGACTAGAGAGGTTTGCAGTTTCATGAGATTCTCCTAATACACATGTACTGCGCTGCCCTCTGATCCAGCTTGCCTTCCAGTCATTACTGACACCTATAGACCCTGGTTTATCAAAAATGTGTCTCCTCGTTACAGAAAGTTTTCAGTCTTCTTATTCATCTAGAATAAAAGGCAAACTGTGACTATTTTAAATGACATTTAACACAAGAATAGACTTCCAGCCAAGATGGAGGCATACGTAGACGCACTGTGCCTCCTCGCACAACCAAGATAGGGACAACAACAATATAGAAACAAAATAACAACCAGAACTGACAGAAAATTGAAGTGTATGGAAGTCGGACACCCAAGGATTTAAAAATAGACACGTTCATCCAGACTGGTAGGAGGGGCGGAGTCGGGCACCCAGGCGAGGGACACGGAGCAGAGAGCTGAGCACCCGGCGCGGTGCGCAGGCCCACAGCAGGCAGACCCTGGGCGCACAAGCAGCAGTGGCTGGTGGGCCCTGGCCAGGGGGTGGCGACCAGCAGACCCAGAGAGGTGGCCATTGTGAAGCAGGGCACGGCACGCAACTCAGGGTCCCAGTGCCAGGAGATAGAGCTTCGGGTCACTGACTGAGAAGGAAGGTTCCACGGAGTGCACAGGCCCACCCACACCGGAATTGGAGCCACAGGGGCTGG
This sequence comes from Trachops cirrhosus, assembly GCA_028533065.1. Classification (NCBI taxonomy): domain Eukaryota; kingdom Metazoa; phylum Chordata; class Mammalia; order Chiroptera; family Phyllostomidae; genus Trachops; species Trachops cirrhosus. The sequence continues at coordinate 40,584,609 of CM052549.1, read as the reverse complement.
ATTGGCTCGCGGAAAGTGGCGGAAGGGTCTGGGGTCCTACAGAGAGCAGAGCAAGAGCCATTGTTCCTCCTCGGACCCCGCCCCCACATACAGTGTCACAACCCAGCGACTGGGGTGCCCCGCCCTGGTGAACTCCTAAGGCCCCGCCCCTCACTACAGGAGCTCCACAAGACCAAAAAAAAAAACCAAAACAAAACAAAAAACAGCAAAAAGATGGCTCAAACAGAAGAAGAATTGAAAGCCCCAGAACCCATCCTTTTAAGTGACCAAGAGATAGCCAACCTATCAGATGCACGGTTCAAAGCACTGGTTATCAAGATACTCACAAAACTGGCTGATTTTGGTCACAAATTAGCTGAAAAAATGCAGGCTACAGTAAGTTTAATGAAGAAAGATGCACAGGGAAC
>CM052549.1:40537072-40583702 GCA_028533065.1 Trachops cirrhosus | reverse complement strand
AACTAAAGGGGGGAATGTGGGTGGGAGAGGATGTTCAGGGTGGAGGGGAATTAAGGGGGGATAATAGGACAACTGTAATAGCATAATCAACAAAATATATTAAAAAAAAGTAACCCCCCCCAAAAAACACAGGAATATATTGTTAGAAGTACATTTTATTATAATACCTTAAACAGAAAATAATAATTTTATCAGATAAAAATAATAACAATTCTGTTAGATATAAAATTACTGTTATTGCTATTGAGTAAACAATGATACAACTTTTCTTTAAAATTATAGCAGACTCACTATAAGTAAAAGTAATGCTATATTAAAGCATAAACAAAAATAATAATTATAAGAGGCACAAAAGCCCCATGTGGCACTTTGACTATTTCCACATAGGAAACAACACCAGCAAAAAACAACTGGTTTATCCACTTCTTTTATGTTCCATGATCACAAGGAGAAAGAAAATTTTAGTCAACATAGGTAAAACTTCAGCCTCTCTAAAAATAGAGAAATAAAAATTAAAACAAGGCACTAGATTTTTCCTTTCAAATTAATTAAATTTTAAAGGTGAAAATCAATTCTGTCAATGGAACAGTAGAAAGAACATTCTCAAATCATAGTGGTATAAGAGTAAACTAGTACAAACTCTCTTAAAAATAGTTTTGAATAGAGTCACACTGTTGATCCAGTAATAATTTATTTAGGAATCTGTCCTGAGGAATGAACATGAAGTGTTTATTTCTGCATATAAGGAAGATCACAACCTCCATTCTAGCAAAATCCTCCACACACCATCCTTTAGAGAATGAAGGTTATTGTTTTCCTTTTTTTGAAGAAAGTTAAAGATATAGAATAAATGTACCTAATTACATACTCTAAGAGCCATATTCAGTCTCATAAGCAAACAGTTCCAAATAGGTTGTGGCTTAGTTCCCCCTCCCAAACCCAAAAGAAAACAAATACAGCAAGGTGAAATGGGGCATGCACAAGCACTACAAAGCTACCCCATTCATTGAATTTTCTCTGATAATGTAAATGTTCTATATCTGTGCTACCAATATGGGAGCCAGCAGCCACACTTTAAATGTGGCTAGTGTGACTAAGGAACTCCTTTTTCATTTTAATCAACTTATATTTTAGCCACATGTGGCTAATGGCTACCATATGGGACAACACAACTCTGGAGCAGTGGTTCTCAATCCTAAAAGTGTATTAACCTTACCCAGGCTCACAGTTGGCCAGGCTCCACCTTAGATCAACTGAATCAGACTCTCTGGGGGTGAGACTCAGGCTTCAGTATTTTCTAAAATTGCCTGAGGCAAATTAATTAAATTCTCTAAGCCTCACTTCCTAAAATATACAACCTACTTCATATGTTATTATGTGAGAATTAAGTGAGATAAAAGTTACCTGCTATTACTATTCCAGAATAATTTTGCTATTTACAAGTTGAGGAAAGTCACAGTTTGAAAAACAAAGCATGCTCTAAATGGGGTATCCAGAGATGTTTAATAAATATTCATCAATGATGAAGATAATATCTCAAAGTTGGCTAGGCTTCAGGAAACCATTTGGACAATGAAAGCTATTATGGATAAAGTTTTCCGAGGGAAATTATCTCATTGTAAAAGGCTCTATGAAATGCTAAAACACAGGCCTAATTCTGGGAACTTGTGAAGGGCAACTCTTATATGAACAGGAAGGAGAATTTACACTTTTCGCCCCCACTACCTCCTAGTAGGTGGTACACAAAAAAGAATTATAGCCACTGGCCTTGGCTGGTATGGCTCAGTGGACTGAGTGCTGGCCTGCTGGTTCGATTCCCAGTCAGAGCACATGCCTGGGTTGCAGGCCAGGTCCCCAGTGGGGGAAGGGGGAGAGGCAACCACACACTGATGTTTCTCTGCTTCTCTCCCTCCCTTCCCCTCTCTCTAAAAATAAATAAATAAAATCTTAAAAAAAAAGAATTATAGCCACTGACTTAGAACACACAGGAGTGCTCTTTCAGTCTAACTTCAAGGGTAACTAACAGCCAAGAAAGGAATGAGATGTTTTCTTTCCTTCAATGCTTCAGGGAGTCTCTGATTTACCCTCCTATCATAAAAGATTTATCAGAAAAATTTGTCTGAACTCCCAGTCGTAACACATGCATGGCCTGACAACAGCAGCAGCACCTTTGCCCACCATCAACTCCCAGAAGCCCCCTATCATCCAGGTCTTAATCTCCAATTCCTTGGAAGCTCTCAGATTTCATTTCTTATGGCAGTAAATTCATGACAAACATCTTCCAAGATGTAAGAAGTAAAGCTCCCAATGACAAATATTGTTACAAAACATCAAATATTATTATAGCATCATCATTGATGTAAACAGTGAAAATAAGTTGAGTTTGTATAAGGCCCTGAGTCCACTGGCATTCCTTTCATGAAGCATGTTTTCTGGAAAATGAAGCTGTTAGAGAGGGAGCCATGTAGGGAGTAGACTAGTTGCTCCCTTCTCCATTCCTACTTCACTGAAAGTTTTTTGTTTGTTTCTTTGTTTAACCACAAAGGTTAAAAAAAATCATTTTTGAAAAGTAATTTGGAAAACATATGAACTGACAATTTATTAGTCAAAAACCAAAATAAGGTTGCTTCTCTGTTATGTTTCAGCTCAAACCTGGAAGCATCCCACTTGAAACAGGCTTACTTTTTCTATTTTGAAGCTGACTGTGAAGAACAAGGCTCATTTTCTACTCTCCCAGATGCTACTGAGAAAGGAAAAACAGACTCACATCTCATGCCAGATAAACCTTGCATTTTATTAAATATGTCATGAACAGCCTATTTATAAATTGTAGCTGCTAATATTTGAGACATTCCTATGGGAATAAAATGAAAAGGAATAAAATCATCATAGAATAAAAGCCAAAATGATGATGTATGTCAGTAAATGGTACCACTGTTCACCTATTCGCTTATGCCAGAAATCTGAACACCATTCCTCTCCATCTAATTTATAGCAAGCCTTCTCAGTTCCATCTCCAAAATGCATCTAAAACCCATCTAGTTCTCTCTACCTTTACTGTGCATCCTACAGAGTAAGCACCTTCATATCAAATGCACCACTACAAACGCATCCTAACATCTCATCTCCCTGTTCTTTCTTTTGCTGCTTCCAACTCATTCTTCACGCAGCAGCCACAGTGATCTTTTAAAACTACATGTCTAACCATGTCACTGCACACTTAAAACACTTCCGTAAAAAAGTATCAGTGAATCCTAAAACCGACAGGTGAGAAGTTATTAAGGAATAGGATACTCACATGATGCCAAACTATCACTTCACAGATTACTAATACAAAGTTTAAAATGTACCTTTATAAGGGAGACAGACAGTGGTTACCACTTAGTCACAAATATTAGGACATCCTGACATTATATGCCTCCTAATCAGGTGCAAATAAAGTTTACAATGTCACCCATGAAGTATTCTTACAAAAAATGGTTAACCCAAATCTAACAATCCCTTTAGGACTAAATTCCAGTTTATAGGAAATGTAGAAAATAGAAAGAAAAGTTAAATAATTCCACAAGAAAACACTTAGACAAATCCAGAATGTGGGCCATTGCATAAGGCAAGTGTTCTGGACTCTTCAAAAGGTCAATTCTGTGAAAAGAAAGAAAAGGGCAGAGGACAGGAGGTGGGAACTGGTCTATACCGAAAGAGACTACAAAGACGTAACTGAATATAATGCACAAATCTTGATGGGATTCTGACTCTAAATGTCATACATATACATACATAATATTTATTTATATGCATACACATATCTACATACACATATATTCTAAAATAATTGTGAAAATCTGAATGTAAAATAGTTTACTAATTAACTTCTTTCAGTGATAATGGTACTGAGGTTTATATAAAAGAGTATCCTTAACCTAAGGAGATACAGGATGAATTATTTAGTAGTAACTTGTCATGACATCTACAACTTACTTTTAAAAGGGTTAGTCAAAAGGAAGAAAATGGAACCTATATGTAGGGAGAATGATGAAGCAAATGCTGTAAATGACACAACTGTTTAAGTAAAAGGCACATGGATATTCATTATAACCTTGAATTTTTCTGTATGCTTGAGCATTCTCAAAATAAAATATTACAATAAGAACAAAAAAGCCTTTAATGACTTCTCATTACTCTTAGGATGAAACCTAAACTCTTTCCATGGTCTACAAGGCCTTACATCACCTGGTCCCTGCCTACCCCTTAGACGCTCCCCTATGTTTTCTTGACTTCAGTCCCACTGTTCTTAGTTCATATACATCCTTCAAATGTTAGGTGTCATATCACTTCCTCTCTTAAACTCCCCGGCGCTGGGTTATCGAGGGACTCATGTGGCTGAGGGCGGATGAACAGGAAAAAAAGGGATGAATTATGAAGGAGTGAGATGGGAAAGGGAGCAAACTTCAGGACTAAAGATAGGACAGGACAGGAAGTCCTGGAGAGAGGGAGAAACAGAGATGGACTGGCTGAACTGGAACAGCTTCCATTAATACCCCATTATATTCTCTCATGGCTTCCTATAACCCTCATTCATAATATTTATCATGATTCTACTTAAAAACTATGTGTGCACTTCTCCAATGTCAAAAATCCACACCAAACAGTATTAATAAAAAATAGCTCAGTTTTGCTAACCATTATATTCCCAATACCTAGCATACAGAAAGTGCCTGTTGGCTTAAAGAATACTTTGATTTAAAAGGAACACAATTTTAGTCCAGATACTAGTTAACTCACATCATAAATGTCCACTGGAGTTGGGATATTAAAAATGGTTATTAGATTTAGTTATTAGAGTTGATAATTTAGATGATTGTTGAGGCTAATGAGCAGTTTTCCCCACCAGATTTGTTCAGGTAATCGTACTCCTCTCCTCTCATGTTCAGGTATGATTTTTCCCCCTCTTTATTTTCTCTACAATACAGAAGTGTTAAGAGACAGAGGTTGTACACTAAGAACTTTTTAGCAAGCTTTTATTGTTAGCTCAGTGGGTCATAGCATGGCTCCTAAAGCAGCTGAATACAGAGGTTTAGAACCCAAACTCATCAGTAAGCCTGATGCAAAAAGCACCTCCATCACTGTGCCATTGGTTAGAAGATGGAGTGAGAGAGAAAATGTAGACTAACTAAATATGAGTCCATCTCCTCTGTTAGAACAAGAATGCAAAAATGTCTATTAGGACAATAACCCTGTAGACTATGGCTTCTTTTACATAGACAGCAGATGCATTAAATTACAGTGAAGAAGATAATCTGCTATACAAAAATCCATATGATCACTTACGTAAGACTGTGGCTATTACATTTCATTTTCAAGATCCATATAACTAAACAATAACTAAATTTTGTTGAACAAATTGATAAATGCAACATTGGTTTTACCTGTATGGTTGGTAAAAACGCACAGACTCAAGTATTTGGGTAATTTCTCTTGGTCTTGAAGATAACCACATCCAAAGTTGACAAGTCTAAGAATATAAATAATTTTTAAAAATTGAATACATATAAAAATAAGCTCCCTCATAGAGGATAGTAACCACTAAAATATACCTACAGAAATAGAGACATGTCCCTGAGAAATTTAAGTAAACAATATGCTTTTTTGGTTTAAAAAACTCCATAAAACAATTAAAAAATACATTTTACATAAACAATGTGGCCTGGGAAACAGAGAAAAACATTACTTTCAACTTAAATTTTTCCAGATTTACAGAACTGCATATGTTTCAAAATAAGCACAACTGAATGTTTACATATGATTAAATAAAGCTAGTAAAACATTTAATAATTTAGGATTATCATTACTTTAATTCGATACTTTCCTTTTTCTGTACACTGGTAGTCTGTGTCTGTTTTTTCAAAAGTAGTTCATGTTTTTACTCAAATAGTCTCAGAAAAAACTCACCTTTTGTATAAAAATGAAAACAGGAAAAAGAAGTAAAGCAATAGATTGAGCTACAAGTGGATTGACCTGTGACATTCTTTTTGATGGCAACAAGAAAGGGGTTTTGATGTTTGATTCTAAATGTTGTTGTCTCTGACTCACTGAATCCTTTATTGAATCACAGGGAGAGGAGCACATTCATAGATCAAAATAGATGGAGAGACAGTATAGAAATAAATGACTACAAAAATTAATATGATTGACTTTACATGGAAAAACCCTGTGTTTGTGCTTGATAAAGCTGTTTCTATTCCCTAGAGAGAACAGAAGTATAAAAGAAGATACACACACACATACACAGAATATCAAATTATCCTTTCACTATATCTGCATACCATATATTAGGTATAAATATAATCATTCTTCCCATGAGTGTCTAATAAAAATTAACAGAAATCTATGAACAACTTACTTAAATCCTGAGTCACTTAATGATATGTCCAAGGGTGCCTCAAACTGTCAAAAAGTCAGGAAAAAATAAACAAAAAACATTAATTAAATGACAACAGTTCTGAAGATCAGAGCAAACCCGACAATAATGTACTTGCCTAATGATGAAGAGCCATTTAAACACCATTATCTTCAGAGGCTATTCTGAAGATACCCAGCACCAGAAATCCATCAGGAATATTCTGGAGTTCATATATGATCGCAAGCTTGATGTATATTTATTTCCCAAAGGGCTAGTACTTGGCAAACTTTGTTTTAGGTTTGAATATCATAAACAGATTGTATAATAAACCAACTGGAAAGATTTTACAAGACACAGATGACCAGGAAAGAAGGGAAGAACTGCATGCTTTAGCAGGAGAGTGAATAAGTCAAAAAATAAGGGGGGTAGGGGACAGGAGGATAAATTAAATTATTATAATGGTATGATACCAATCTAGACACCAATATCCATCCTGGTAAGGAAGAATAATAACATATTGTTCATTACAAATAAAAACATTTGACTCCTCACCCCAAGGCCAGCATTCCAAATCACTTTTTCAGGAGTCATGCTAAAATTTTACTAATTAGACTCTAGCCTCTCACTGACTTTATTCTCAAGTCCTCCACCCTCACAAGTCATTTGGCATCAAATGACACAACCACTTAAACCTATTTACTATAAACCATACCTATTAACTTCTACTAATCCTTACTCTTAGGCTTTATTTAATGTGAGGCATTCACCTAGCAGAAACTTCCTGTGTTTATATTAATTGCAATTGTTATAGTGTCAAAGCCTTGAGATGGCAGGAACTACTTTACTTGCTCACATGACTGACCAACAGAACACCAAAAATGCTAAAAAGCTGTTTGTGCTAACAACCCTCTGTAAAAGGGGGCAGCAATGTTAAAAACTTTCCTCTAGCCCAGTCATTTTCTGGACTTACCATTAGTTTAAAGTTCTCATCACCACAAAACTGGATGCATTTTAAGAATGTCCTTGATTTCTAAAAGAGACAGCAGAATAAATGACATATTCCCTCCCAAAATCAACAAAAACACTAGTTAAAAAAAGAAAAACCACAAGAGGGAGAGAGAAGCAGCCAAGAGGCCAACAGTAATGAAAACATTTTCCTTATTTTTAATAACCATCCATGAAAATGCAGTAATTATAAATTACAACAATGATAACGTCAAAATTCAGTTGTACCTATAAGAAGAAGGGCTAGTGGACTAGTTTTTACCTTCAGGTCAATGTAGTATAATCTCTGCTCTGACATATCCCACTGAGCCCAAACAAAATCTTCTGCTACTCTCTCTCTTGGGAGATGGCCAGAATTTTTAACCACCTAAAGAGGCAAAAAGATTTTAGAAATAAATAACTATTTCAAAAGAAAAAAAGATATGGAATTTGTTATTATTTTGCATATTTTATATTTATAACACTTGTAAATATTTCCACAGTTTATTTTTAGCAGGCCTCCCCCCAAACACATGCATATGGAAAGTCTTTTCAGAAAAGGTTTAAGGCATTATTTCATTAGTTGCTCTTCCCAAACACTTTATAATACACTATTTTATTTTATTCCTAGTTTAACAGACAAGCTGATGATGTTGAAGGCAAGGTCACACATATCAGAAATAAATAGCTTGGTTAATAGAAGATTCAGAGCTTCCTGTTCTAGACACAATCCACCCAGGTCTCTGCAGACAAAAGGCCTTCACAGAGGCTGGGATACCAAGGAAAAAGTTCAGACCCACCCTGGCCGGGTGGCTCAGTTAGTTGGAGCATTGTCCCCATACACCAAGAGGCTGCAGGTCCAATCCCCAATCAGGGCACATACCTACATTGTGGGTTCTATCCCTAGTTGGGATGCGTGTGGAAAGCAACAGATAGATGTTTGGGTTTTTTTTCCTCTCTCTCTCTCTGCCTTTCTCTCTACATAAAATCAATAGACATAGTTTTAGGTGAGGATTAAAACAAAAACAAAACTCAGATCCACGACAAAAGCAAAGCTCCCCACCCCTGTATTCCTATGGCACTTCAGCATGCTTCTATTTCAGTTACATTTTAATTAATACTCTAAGTATCCCCAGTGAGTATGCACTCTGCTATAACATCTTCATATTCTCAATGTCTTTTTTCTAGCATGTAAGAGTACTCAAGGAATGTTTATTCAAAAGAAGAAAAATGAGATAAGGTGTGTAAATTGTTAAGGATATTACAAGTTTAATGCAAGGAATTAAGTATTCACTTTCCTCAAAATGCTTACATAGCAAAAATAATCTATTATATATCGGGAGACATGAGTAAAAAATGTAGACAGGTTGAGGTAGAAGAAATGAGCAAAAAAAGGAATATCAGAATGGTCCATTTTCATGCCTAAACCCTCTGAATGCTAATGGAATTCTCTACTGAAGCTAAGCCAGAACTGGTGGGGGCACAGAGCATGCAGAACCATGCACCTCTGTTTCTGGCTTGCAGATGTCCATCACACATAGGTTGGAGAAAAGTGATGCTAGAGAAAAGACCCCAGAGGACCTGTCTGTCTCTAAACCTTGGAAAACCCATCTAGTTCCCCTTTTTCTGAAATATGTTAGGTTGGAATAGATTTGGGAATTCTTTCAGATAAACATATATACTGACAAGAACCTCATCACTGGAGTGTGGCAACCCAGGTTCACCTCTCAGTTTTGTACCTATCTAGAACCAGCTATATCACCTCTGTGAGTCTTGATTGTGAATTTCCCTAAAAATGGGGATAAGTACAATGCCACTTCCCTCATGCAGGAATGTTGTGAGGAATATGTGGAACCATGCACTACCTCAGGAGGCTGCTGTCTCAGCCTTTTAGAATGAAGTTCCTCTCCCAGTCCTCTGTCTATGCCCATTCCCAGTTTCTGACCCCTACTTGCTTATTTAACTCTCTCCCCGAGATTCTCATCACTGGCTTTGGAATTCTGCCCTGTTCCTTCCTCTCAGACCTGCCCCTTTGCTGAGCATTGGCCCTGACCTTGCCCTCCCACCCACCTAGCCACTGCCTAGAGCTCCTGCCACACACGTCCCCCTGGTCGCTTTCTAGATCAGCCTCTTGTTATGAGGCAATCAATAATAGGTACATATAATAAATGCCCTTTCCCATTTCAATTTTCTTCATATAACTTTAAAATTAAAATGTTCAGAGAAAAGCTATTTTGATGCAGAATACTTAAATATTGAAGGAAATCATTTTAAATACCAATAAGATATTAATATCTCATATAAATTGTCAAGAAAAAGACAACCCAGTAGGAAAACAGACATGGATACAACTAATCAACTTTTAAAAAAACAAATGTAAATAGTCAACAGGCATAGCAGATGCACTCATTAACTCACTAACTCACTACTATTAAGGGAAATACAGACTAAAATAATGATATCAGTGTATATCCATTGAATTGGATTTTTAAAAAAAGACAAATATACCTATTAGCCATATGGATAGAGGAAAGGGTTTTGTTATACTTTCCTTGTAAAACTACAAATTGTTACTTCTTTTTTGAAAAGCAATCTAGCAAAATCTGTTAAACTTTATTAAAGCATCAACCCAATTATCCATCCCTAAGGATTTAACCCAAGAGATATCCATACCAAATATGTAAAGCTAGAGACACAAAAATGTTTGTGACAATTTCTGATGCAAACAAATAAAATTAAAAAATGGTAATCAAGCAAATGTCCACCTATGGGAGAATGGTTGAAGATTGTGTACATTCATTCTGGGGACTGTTATGCACTTCTAAAGAAAGAAAATTTGTACTATTCTAGTTAACTTGCAGGTAATTCCACAAAGGTGAATGAGAAAGGAGTGAACAATAAACAAACCCTTGGTAGTGTCAGGGGTGAGGATGATCAACAATACAGGTATAGAGAAAAGTAAGAAAAGCTACATTAGGTTACAAACAAAAGTTAAAGGTGAAAAGGTAAGGGAGAAGTAGAAAACAAGCAAAAAAAAAAAAGAAAATTGAATTACATAAAACCCCAGCATGTGTTATAATCCCATTTATTATATATGCATGTATATGTATCTATGTACAAAAATTAAAGGAAAAAAGTTGTATCTTTATTTAGTAACCTATAGGATACCCCTTACATATTAGATAAAATGCAAAAACAAAAGCAGTAAATTAATATATGTGTTATGATTCTATTTTGGCAGAAACAACTGAATCCTTGTATACATGTACCTGTGCAAAGTAAAATGTGTGGAAAGAGTCACACAAGGCTATCATTATTAATTATCTCAGGAGACCAAGATTAGAGGCTGAGACAGAGGTAAAGGAAACATTTAACCCCTTTCTATATCTTGTATTAGTTCATATTTTACAACAGCAAGACTATAATTTGAAAGATATCAAATAAAGAAAATGTTATGTTTCTATAACACAAACTATCTTTAACAGTTTAGAAATGTCACTCTTTGTGGAAAAAAACTCCAAAGCAAAAGGAATTTCAAATATTTACCACTCTATTTCCACCTTCTTGGATGACTTGGATATGAAATTGTTCAATATCTTTAAACAAAGAAACAATAGAAAGATAATTTAACTTTCACAAAAAACATGAAGTACTCTTTTCATCTAACCATTGTAAATAATTTTTTATTGAAAAATGGAAATTAGACAACTGGCTGAAAAATATTATCACAGAGACCAATCTCACAATGAAGGTTCAAAACATAACCCATCTTTTTTCAGCCTCCCTTTACAGTCTGTTTCAGGTCCAGCCTTTACTCTCCATATCAATGATATACACATTTAACCTTTCTGTTCCCCTGCGTTCCCTCAATAGGCACTTGTCTCCCCTATATCCCCAGTCCTATATATAGCTAATAAGGGTTCATTTGGCAGGGTTTAGCTTCAGTTTCCAAATACCAAACACCTGTGTGTGTGAAAATATCAGATAGAAAACTCATACAAGATATCTGAGGCAGGCATTCTTACAGGAGTCAGTTTCACATTAACAAAATTCTAAATGTTTCCAGTCAATTTGTAGGTGATCCCTTTCTCTCAGTAAGCAATTTAGATTCATTCACCATACTTACCTTCTGCCAGTTCTGGTTGCAAAAATGTGAGACAGACAGTTGGGCAAGAGCATAGGAACTACCGTATTTGGCCATGTATAATATGCACTCTTTTGCCCAAATTTTTGAGGGAAAATAAGGATGCACATTATATGTGGGTAGTACTACTTCTGTATCTATATATATATATATGTTTTTAATTATTTTATTTATGCTTATGCATTAAAAGTGTTACTCTAGAAAGAAATAATGATATCCATATGCAAAATAATACCCTGGAATATGATCATTGGTTTTGTTTCTAAATATAAATAAATAAAAATTGAATCAAAAAAGTAAAACAAAAGAATTTTTTCCTGAAAGTTTGGGCCAAAAATGAGGGTGTGCATTATACATGGCAAATACAGTAAACGCAAGCCTAACCCCTCAGGTTTTCCAAATTACAAATTAGCAGTTTAATCTTTTAAAATGAAAGGTGGCTTATTAGATAAGATCCACCATTGAATTTTGTCCTTTCTCCTTCCAACCCCCGACTTGAAAACATCATTAAAGGATGTCCCAATCTTATTTGCCTCTATCTGACTTTGACCAACTTAGTATGTGTCCTCAAATTCTGCCATGAAATTCTCCTAGCTTCTAATGCTAACCTTCCTCCTTACATCACGCTTATCCACTATGACAGACATCTGAAAGTAGGAGGGACTACAGAAGGCAAAAATGACCAGCACGACTGTTTTACAAACACCCCACCATGTGACAAAATTGAAAATCCATATGTGCAGGGGCCCATCATTCCTAGGATGAGGAAACAGAGCAGAGTCCAAATGGAATAACAAGTGGGGGCCAAAGGAAAAGCCCTTCCACAATAGTCCTAGGTCTCACATGGACATCAAAGGTCAGCAGACCATCAGCACAGGTGAGTGGACCCCTAGGAGATTCAGTCACATCCCATACTTCATTAGGAGATGTGCCACTCATGAAGTTCCTGTATACCGCGTAAAGATATACTTACATTTCTCTTCTGAAATCAGTAACAGGTGGTTCTCTGGAAGAGGATGACTGTCAACATGTGGGTAGAGGAACTGCAAAAAGAAAGTTAATCAAAAATATAAGCAACTACCTTGCTGACACAACTATTTGAAAAATTGTATTTGATCACTATACTACTGCATACCATAGAAGGGACTGGGAACCACAGAACAATTTAGGTGAGTCATATGCAGACACGCATTACAGACAGAAGTAAGCAGGAAAATGGAACACTTTTAGGAGCTCAGTTTTCCAGGGGGAAATTGATCTTAGGTCCAATATAATTCATTTAAACAATAAGATTAAAGTGTAAGCTATTTCTAGGGATGGTGCTTCCTATTTACAATACGTGGCTTTGAAGCCAATCAGAAACAATGTAACAACATTTGTAAAATAAGTTCTATTTCACATGCACAAAATAAGAGCGATCAATACATTTGCTGTGCAACTAAACCCTAGTATTTAATTTGAGAGCTAAGTAAACTACTCTCCATTACAACTTCCAAAGTCCCACATCCAAGAGATAAAGCACGACCTAGCCAGGGACTTTCCAAGAAAGGACAGTGAGTCACAGTGTGGCAAGTGGTGGAGGACCTACAAGCCTCAAAGCATAGAATGCCTGCCCCTAGGAAGGAAAGGCTTGACCCACCCTACTCCCCGCACTCTGTGCTCTCTCATATGTGACAAGCAGGCAGCCAGAAACCCACAGCCTGATGCTGTTCACTGCGATGTTAGGGAACACTGGTTATGGGATGGATGACTCCGGTAACTCAGCAGGTTCATTCAGTAACATCAAAGCTTACTAGATAAGCTCCACCAGTGAATTTTGCTTTTCCCCTCCAAACTTGACAGCATAATAAAAGAATATAACCTTCTATGTCCCTATGTTATAGTTGGCATCCTCTCTACAGACTAGAAAATTTTTGACAAAATATATCACCTGGTGTCCTAACTTTTCATAATGACAGATTAGAAAAACAACTGGTCAACTTTTAAAATTATTTGTAGTCCAGTTTCCCTTTTAGAACTGAAAAATAAAACATTAACTACATATCATTCTTCAGAGCAATAACCTCAAAATTATAAAATAGATAGCAAGTGCAAAATTCAGCTACAACAATAATATGGAACTTATTATCTCCTTGTTTGTGAAATGGAGCACATCAAGCAAGATATTTCATATACTGGGTTGAGGAGAAGCAAAGATGAGAGACACCACATAGACAACAAAGAGCAAATGCTCAGCACCTCAAACAAGGAGATGCTCCTATAGAAGATGACACAGTGGCCCTGGGTCCACAGAGGTGGTCAGGGCTTGCTCGCTTAGGACTGTGACCTGGACTAACATGCTGTGGAATTCTAAACCTTTGCCTGGTCTTTGTGTGGCAATCAGTGAGAACATGATCTTAAAAGTGTCATTTTATGAAGTGACCGTAGGGCCTAGAAGTCAGAATATAAATAGACAGGCTTCAGACACAGCTCTACAAAAGCATGCAAAGTTGGGTTTTTTGGTTTGTTTTGATTTTTGTTTTTGTTTTTTGGAGGGTTGTTTTTATTTTTTTTTTTTGCCTTGTGAATAGGGATCTATATATATTTTAGGGAAATATCTTCACAAATATGGAGCTCTGATTGTTAATATTCATCATTGGAAAGTATGCACTATAGGGGTGTAAATGGGTGTCTGATTATCCAGTGGAACTATCTAGAAGATGCATCTCATGCTGAAAGGGAACCCTCAAAGGGTATCAGAGTAGGATCCAAATCCCACTCACTACTGTCCTGCTAAAGTTCCTTTGCAAAGGGGGTCCAGATGGCACACACACACTCAGGAAAATGTTCTGCTGGAGACCACCATGGATATTTTGATAAGAAAAGGGAGGGTAATAGATCTAAGGGCAAGACCAAACTCAGTGGACAGTGAAGGGTGTTTCTCTAAAGGGAAGAGGGGAAAATGAGGGAGAGGCAGGATGGTGGGGATTTGCCTTGGACAGAGGTTTGAAGAAGTTTCTCTCTCCAGGGGTATAGACAGGCATGAGGTATAGGGAGCAGGGCTAGGAACTGAGATGGAATCACAAGGTGAATATAAATTTTACTCTATTTGGGTGGAGACTTTTCCTTTGGCCTGTGGATGCTGTCATGCATCATGTACTTTTTTTAAAAATGTGAGATAAAATTCAATATTCTAACTATTTTAAAATGTGCAATTCAGTAGTTTTTGATATATTCATAATGTTGTATAACCAAATACTTATAAAAACTTTTCCCTTCCCAAATTCAAAATCCCTTTATGTGTCCCAGTCCTTCAATAACATCACCATTGCCTAGACAGCCCTGGGTGGAGATGCTGAGGAAGCCAAGAGAAACAGGCCAGAAAAGGGAAGTGTGCTCTGTCCCACAGTCACCCCTGTACTGATCACAGTAAACAGAGTGGCTTCTCGGGGAAGGGAGAATGCAACTCAGGAGCTCCACGCCAGGCCCTGTCTGGAAGCAAGCAGCATTCCACAGTGAAGCCAGGAGTGGTGGTGAAAATGCAAAGCTGGAAGGACTGCTGACAGTGGAGAACCAGATGACAGACTATCCCCTTTCCTAATACACACTGCAAGAGGGAGACACATTGGCTGATACTGGGAATGAGTGGAGGGGAATGGAGTCAAATACTTCATGTTACACAAGGAAATTGTACTGCAACAAGGCATGAGCAAGTATCTGTGGTAGCTATATTCTATAAAGTCACCACAAACACTGTACACTGAATACTGACCATTGCTCCTAGGGGAAGTACAAGGGTAGCTTCCTGTGAGACTCTAGTCATAACATTATTGTCAACAAATTAATATTTAACTTTGTTTAACCTGTGCTTCTGTTTAAACACAACTTATTTACTATAACCTGTCAATTCATTAGTCTTGAACTCACAGTCAGCAGCACTATAATCTCATGCCCGAATGAAGCTTATCTAACTAAAACACATAGTTTCTCTGTAAAGCACATCACAGCCTTCTTGCATTTAGGAACACTAGATAACACTTCAGCAATATGCTTGAGAACATTTTAAACAGTGAAATCACTAACAAAAGAGCCCCGAAATTCAAAAAATCGGAGCAATACACAGAACACAAAAACAACATTTGTTTACAATATGAAAATTGAATCAAGAAGTCAGTGTCCCCTTGTTCGACTTCAGCTGGAAATATGTGCATTGGGGAATACATTTTTCACCACTTTGAACATGTCTGCAAATGATTGTGAAAGCACCTTGAGTATTATGATTTGGGGATTACAAATAAATTTTAGCAAGTAGTAGAATTCATAAACTCAGAATATGCTAGTAACGAGGACCAACTATATCTAGTTCACCTCCACTATACACATAGTGCTTCTGCATCAATTCAAGGAGTTGATAAATATGGGACTAAATAATTTAATCACAGATATTTAATCTGTCAACTATATGAATACATGAAATAAATTATTTCAAACTTACTTAAATGTGTTTTGATATTAAATATTTTATCATGTAAAATACTACCTTACTATCAGACAAACCATAACAGAATAGAGACAGAGGAACTGGGTTTGAGTTTTAAAGATTTCCATATTTGTAAAGGAAGAGCTGGTAATTCCTACCATACCATTTATCAGAATGGTTCGAGGATTAAATGTGATAATTTGTGTGAAAATACTTTGTAAACACCATTTTTTCTAGGTTCATGCCTTTTGATTGATGAGATGTCTTAAATGATATGCTTACTTACCTGTACCCAAACATAGCTATCCACTGCTTTTAGAACCTTCACATTGTTCACGGGGCAGATTTCAACCAACAGAGTTAAGCACTTTGATCCTACAAAGTAATGGAGGCTTTGAGAAATGAAGACCAGAATATCACAGGTTATCTTCTCCACAAAGGTCTGAACTTGGAATATGTAAATGTGTTGCCCATTGTATTACACAAAGAAAACTAATTTTCTTAAAATATACCTTGACATTTCTTAAAACCAAAACAGACACTGAAAACATCATAAAGGAGAAGCTGATGTGCATACAGAGACAACATCCTCCTACTCCTCAGCCATTTTTATTCAGCACAGCTTTGCAGGCCCTCTCAACTTCTAAATCTACATAACACAACCCACCTCAGTGTCACTCCCATTCTGTGGGATGATGAAAAATACTGTTTGTATATGAAAATATAAAGATATTTCTGATGCATGAACAAGTTGGAGTTGACAGCACCTATCAGGAACAGCAGGCAGTGGTGGAGCTGCACTGATACAGACCCCCTTATTTCCTTAGCGTCACATTAGAGCAAAGGTCATCAAAGATAGCAATTAGGAGGAAGTCCTTCAAAGTCCATCAAAGACAGCAATTAGGACAGAGGCTATAATGGGATTACCACAGATATCCAAATTTAGGCTAAAAGTTCCCCTCCCCCAAGATTAAACCTCAAAAGAAGTTGCCTTCTGTTTGAGCACTTACAAAGACTCTAATATTCCAGGGTACTTTTCAATGACTTTATTTTGAATAACAATGTACAACTTGGGGGTGGCACAGCAGCCTGGAATTAAATCAAAGCCAGTTTTCACTATTTAAAGTAACTTGGCAACACTGCTTCATTCAATTTTTTAAAAAAGGCAAAGAATGTAAAACAGTCTCTGGGACAGTCCTTCTAATTGCAAGGACTAGATATTTCTATAAAAATGATTTTAAAGATTATTTATAAATCAAGACAGTGAGTGAATTATTGTGTGGGATCACAAATATACAAAAGACGTGAAAATCAAATGTTGTTTGATCAATGGGTACTTGTAGTTTAGAATGAAAATCTAGGATCATATACCAATTCAAAAAGGCTGTATTTCTAAAAAATGGGATAAAGATGAGGTCCTTTAGAAATTTGCTTGATGGCTCAAAATATGGCTCTAGGAATAAATAAAGACATTGGTGTCAAAGACACTTGTGATAGAAAATAACGGTAGAATAGAAATATTCTGTGAAATGTGAGAATAAGATCAACTGTAATTGAAAAATAAAAAATAATTTTTAAATAGTGAAAATGAGAAAAAAAGCAATTTTCCTTACTACATTAATATATTAAGAAGTACAGCTGGCATTTGACTATTTTATTTCTTGCCCTAAAAGCATATATATTTCATTTGAAAAAAAAAAACTTTTCAGGGGGTGGATAGAGGAATCTTCTCTTTGGAAAATAAGGAATCACCTTATATTTGGCATCTTTGGCAGTGAATTTGTACCTAAGTGAGATAACAAGCTATCAGCTAAATTAACTTGCCTTGAAAAATGGTAGGATATTCGAGTGCAGAAACCATCTTCCTACACTAATATTTCCCTTCTTTAGAGCAGCTGAGACACAAATAATATAATTAGCATAATGATACGGGTAATTGTTCAAATGGAAACTTCTCTCAACAATACCGTGTACTTTCATAGTGTAACAGGAAGTACTGTGAGTTAAGACATCCGTTCTAGTGTAAGCTCTGCCACTAACTTAATAAATACTTTTCAGCAAGTCACAAAGATTTCCTAGGCCTCAGTACCTAGTTATTTAAAAAATAAAATGAAAAACTACAGAACCAGATTATTTCTACAATTACTTTCAACCATAAAAATCTCATGATTCCATGAAGTACTTAAAGTTGTCTTAAGAATTTAGAGAATCCAGGTTTCAGTGGAGCCTGGGAGCACAGCACTGAAGGTCAAGACAAGGCCAGGAAGGATATGGACATCCAGGAAGTAGAAACAGCAGAGTCAGAAGCAACAACATAATGAACTCGAGGACATTATGCTAAGTGAAATCAGTCAAATACCATATGATCTGTATTATATATGGAATAAAAAAAATACACATATACTTATTTATGTATGAAAACCACCTCAAAATTATAGAGAATAGATCAATGGTTGCAAGAGGGGGCAAGCAGAGTGATGAAAGAAATGATGATATTTTAAAAAATTTTAGTTTAAGTAAATAGAACAAAATTTAGAAAAAATACAGGTATAGGCATGGCATGAGGAGGGTAGAGAGTGGGCAAAAGAAGCTGGTCTGATGCAGGTGACGGTACATGTTGAGAAATGGTGACAAGGTTAGAAATCTATTTGGACCTCATTCTGAAGAAGCTCTGGTTACTGGAACACTGGAATCAAACCACAGCTCCATGGAGTAGCTGCAGCATTTAACTGTTTTTAATGGTATTTGGGGGCTCTGGAGATCTCAGTGGCAGTGGGGCCAACACATGTGGACACTCCAATCGCTGCCCACTGGAGATCTCTGTGTCTTGGGGTGAAGGAATTCCACAAGAGAGGGTGAAGGGGGCAGCTGGGCCTGGCTTGCTATGGTAGGCCATGTTCTAAACAACACATGAACTCCAGCATGGCCACAGCCAAGATAATAAGCACTGTTGATAAAAACTTTGTTGTAAAGTGAGTGGACCAAGGAACCCCACCTTCCATGTAAAAGAGGTTACAGTTTGTCTCATTTCCAAAGGAAAAAATTTTTATTATAAACAATAGAGTGTTAAATAACACCTTGAGGCCAACTACATATTATAATCAAATGGCTTATCAAGTCATTCATGGACAGATAATAAGCCTTTTCAAAATATTTATTCAAAGGACAAAATATTATAATAGATCGTATAGTGCTCTCTGGTCACATCATTTCTGAAATCTCAACTGACCAAAGCCTCCTAAGCATCTCTACAATCTCTCTGCACATCACCCCTGTTCTATGACGTCAGTTCCTACTACCCTGTCCCTTGTTCATTCCACTCCTATTTCACTGACTCTTCACTACACTTGAACAGTGAGTCCACCAAGTACACTCTGGCCTCAGGGCCTTTGTGCTGGCTGTTCACTTGGAGAGAAATGTGCTTTCCCGCATAGCCACACACTTGCTTCCTCCCTCTGTCAGATCTCTGTTTAAATACTCTTCTAATAGTGTTTGCAAGTATCCTCCCCTGACTACTTGCCTCAGACTTTTCTTATGGGGAAGCCCAAACTAAAGCAAGAAGTTATGTCAGGAAACAGGATCACTTTAGCCATGAGGGACTATCTTGAAAGAGTGGGGGGACTAAACCAGGGAGAAGAGGATGCCAGTATCAGGGGCATTATCAAGTTAGTGACCCCCTTGGGTCTTGAGCTGCATGGAATGTGCATCAGAATTATCCACTTTAGTGATGGAAAGAGGGAGTGTTTATCCTTCCTCTCCTTTTCTCCACTGCCAGTGGCCATGGCCTACCCTACTGGGAATCCTTTCCAACCATACATCCAGGTGGTACACATGCAGGCAGTAAACAGATTTTCTCAAGGGCTCTGGACAAAAAGCAAGAAGCAGGTAAAGCAGCTGAGGTAAGGCACTGTCTGTCAAATGACATTTAAGCAGAGCTGGTTCTCACTGCAGAGTCTGACATGAGAGGTGAGCTAAGAAGATAAAGTATGAGGTATCCAATAACTAGAACTGTTCATTCTAATATTTTTAAAGAAGCAATCAGATAATCTCACTAGAGGTTGCATCAAATCTCCAAAACTGGGTAAATATACCTGAAGAGGATTTAATGTTGTAATCAAATAAAACTTACAGCAAAGTTGGTCTGAAAGTACATTTTATAATATAGATAATTGCCACTGTTCTGCATGACAATCAGATATAGACAGTAAACATCATATAAAGATTATAGTTACTTCTGGGTTTCCCAGTTTAACAATTTCTAAGGCTAGAAGCAATAAGGCTCAAGGACTAGGAGGTGCAGGGACCTAATCCAGGTTCGTGATTGGGAGGAATACAAGCAGCTGGACCTTTCTCTTCTTGGAAAAAGAGGCTTATTAACCCAGGAAATCAGAGTCATATCTTGATTTTGTCCATACCCTTGTTTTAAAGGTCAGGACACCAATATCTTAGACCCTATTTCACTTAAGCTAGTCCAGTTCCATTACCTCTGAAGTGAGCATTGCATCTGATTCTACAAAGAGCAGAGAATGCTGAGAGCAGGACACAGCATGGAAGAGGGAGGAGGACTGCTGTGGCTCTCAGTGCAACAGGGCAGGAGGGAAGGGTGGGTGAGTATCATACATGCTAAGATTTCAGAGAACGCATCCTGCTCACAACCTTCTCTCAGAAACTCTCCTGCTGAGGTCCCTGAAACGGTCCTACACAGACCCAGCTCTGGTTCCCTTGACACTCTCCAAGCCGGCTCTGTGGGAGCCCAGGACTGCCACATAAGCGTCATGTGGAAAGTACGTAAAAGGGTTATTCCATCGCATGCAGCTGCAGGAGAGTACATCTGAGTGGGAACTATACTAACAAAAGAAGGGGTTTAAGTGCCAAATAAACAGAACAGCTGGAACACAATGCAGGCCTGGAAAAGTAAGAGAACTGAAATGAGATTGACCGGACCACCGGTTGAAAAATGGTAGCCCAAAGGCTAGATCCAGCCACAGGCAGTTACCATTGCCAGAGTAGAATTTTTTTAAATATTTCAGCCAACATTTAAAAATAAAATTTTTACATCAATGTCCATAATTCTCTTGGTAAATTGAAAAGCTGGTCCCACCGGGCTTTCTTTGAAGATGGGGCACATTCTTCACAGGGCATCCCCATCCATCACTGGTCCCTACAACTCACCCTGAGTGCAACTGCCACACCTCTTTGTATACTATTGCATCCCCAGCACAATGCATAGTGCCTGACCACTGTAGGCACTCAGTATATTTGTTGAGTTCTGAACAGATAGAGTTTATAGAATGTTAAAAGGATAGGGGTGGGGCAACACACAGATAATAAACTATGAAGTGGGCCTTGGCAAATGAGCAGAATTGATTTTATATGGTAGACTAGTCATAATGCATTATATATTGGTCAACAGTTAACCAGATGTAAGAAAAAAAAAAAGTATTCTTAAAGGAAAACCAAGCTTTTACTAACCCTTTAACCAAGCTTCTGAGTATGGGGTTCTAGTGTGTTCTCAATGTGTAGTCTGCAGGGATGTTGACTGCCTTTTGAATACTTCTGCTATTCACTGTTATAATATTTTCTGTACATTCTTGTTTGCTTGAAAAAAATTTTTAACTCTTTTGCATGCTTGACATGACCTTTACCTTTTTGTTCTGAGGTAAAGCTATTTGTAAAGATGTCTGAAATTTGACTAAGTAGTTCAATAAATCTTCATCTATCAGTAGGCACTTAAAAATATAATTTTATTACCTGGTTGAAGCTCATTCTTTCTTCCTTCTTTAGTAGATTGAACTAAACTTGCAGCTTATGGAAAAAAATAAATCATTAGCAAATGATCCATGTAATGGCTTGTTAAAGTCACTGATTTCTATCTGAAATGAGTGAGGGCTCAAAGGATCTGTCAGTGGATGATCAAGGCAGAATACAAAGCGATCTTTTTTTGTAGGTAGACTCAACAGGTTCTTTATTTCACATCGTATCTCTTAAAAGTATCTCTTAATAGCAAATTATTGTAGTGGACAAATCAAATATTGTAAAAATCCAATATTTTGAAACTCAAAAAAATATAGTTTAGCTCTTGACATGTAGCAATAAAAAAGTTTAACTCACCAAGCAAAGTTCTCTCACTGTTGACAGAGCAACTGACAACTTGCAAATCTTTCTCAAATGTATAGAGATGCTATTAAAACAAAATATTTTTTAATTTGAAGTTTCATACTAATAACAATTTTATGAATACAAATTCCCATTTAGCTATCTACCAAGTATCATTGTGACAAACATTTAACCAAAGAACCAGTCAATGAGCCAATTTATTCATACTGAGAAGTTTCTGATTATTTCTTAAGAAAAAAGTTGTTTGGTTTGTAGGCCATGTTTGGCACTGAAACTTAGCCATGATGCAACAGACCACAGCGATTAAGAGCACAGACCTTGGAGCCAAATTAGACCCAGGCTTTAATCCGAACTCTGCCACTTGCTAGGTGTGGCTTGAGACAAGTTACTCAACCTCTCTATCCTCACATCAGCAAAACAGAGATCATAATATCTATCTTAAGAGATTGATCCTTATAAAAGGGTCAAATGAGATAATCCAAATGAAGCACTTAATACAATGTCTGCCACACATAATAAGCACTCAAATGTTAGCTATTATAATCATTGAGGCAAATAAAGTTCTAATCAAATTACATAAATTATATCACTAGCTATGTCTAAGAGACTATAACAAGTACATCTCTTATAGGACTGTCCTAATTAGTGCATTGGCAAAGTAATCTTTTTTAAATTGTCTTACTGCTGTTTGAAATGTTGCAAGACTCCATTTCCTTAAATATTAAAGAAAATAAAAATGGTTATGTAGAAGGAGGATGTGAGAGACAGATTGAGGAACTGGAGATAATAATTTATATTAGGCAAATTTATAAAGTATAGTACTCAGAGGATAAGGAAAGGTAGAGTCTTAGAGGTCAGGACAGAATGGGCTAAGAGAACAGTAGGTAGTAGAAGAATTAAGAAGGTAATTAGTACCTGAAGACAAAAACAAAAGCACTAAGAACACACTAGAATCCTATGGCCAGAAGTTGATCGAAATATGTTGGGGAGTCAGAAAACACTTGATTAGAGAAAGTGAACTTTGAATAAGAACTAAGAATAAGAAAGCTCTGAATTCATGTGAGAAATTTTGGGTTCCTTTGGTTTTTTCTCTAATTGAGCAATTCTAATTTGTAAGTAAGGAGATTCATGATTGTACACATTTAATGTTTAGTGTTTTTATGTTTTTAATTATAAAATAACACATGAGCATAATTGCAGTATTTAAAACATGCAAACACTATCAAATAAAAAGTCAAAACTCTCCATTACCTCACCCAATCCCAAATCCCTTCTAAAATGAAACCTGTTGGTAATTTGCTCTTTGGCCTTCCAGAGTTTTTAAAATGAGTTTTTAATATATATATTTATGCACATATGTTGCATAGTTTTCTTATAATTTTTTAAGTATAAATAGAATGTATTATCCTGGCAACTTGCTTTTTTCATGTAACAATGTGTTTGGGGGAAGCTTTCGTGCCAGTGTACACTTTTAGACTTCTTAATCCCTTAATATTTGTAAATTGTTTTTGCATAGGCACAAAATGACTCATTCCTATTTGCCCCAAGAATTAGACAAGGCTGTCACATCATCTAATATTTTATGTGAGTGGTTTGGGGAAAAATTAAGAAAAGCAGCCTAGGTTCTATACTTGGATCTTTGAGAAGCAAGATAAGTGAAGGTTAAGCAAAAGCAGAACCCAGAGCTAGAGGTCATTATGAGATCCTAAGCTTGTGGGAGCACACAAATTGTGTGTAACATCTTGGGGAGGGTACTGGACTCCCTACATTCCTACAGAACATTGGGTAATTGGTTTGAGCCAAGTTTGCTTAAATCTCAAAAAACTACAAGACTTCAGCTGATGCTTTGGTCCAAGTCTGTGCATTTAAAAAATAAATAAATAAAGATAATGGTGCCAAGAGAGGGTAAAAGGGAGAAGAGAAGAAAAGCAAAGAAATAAAAACTAAATTTTTAGAAAATGAAATGAGAATATGTATGTAGAAAAAGGAGGCATAAATAAGGAAAACTCTAAAAGCAGTAAAGTAACCAATAAGTAAATCTATAATTAATGATGATTTTTACCTCATTTTGTCTGGTTTGGCAATCATATAATCCAAAGAAGATATTTCCCTTATCATCCTAAAAAAATTAACTAGAGGTTTATTAAATGTCATTATTTAGAAAGTTACGATGTTATAAGTTTTCAAACTGCAATAATTCCATCAACATTAGCAATAAGCACTGTATGGGCAGCACACTGTGCATGTCAGAGAGGGGCCAAACCGTTTCAGCTCAATGAGTGTAGGGGACACTGTCTAGTAGGACTAAGTATGGTAAAGGGGCAGATCTCTTTGTACTTCCATTTATTTAAGAAAATATAGATGATGGGTATTGGGAGTGGCTAGATCAAGACCATGATATTCTTATAAGTAAAACTTTTTGAATACAGTTTTCTTAAATGCAGAATACTGATAGATACAACTTAAAATAATAACTTTTTAAGCAACAAAAATGTACAGTGATACAGCTGTATAAAGCAAACTGGCCATTGCAATTACTCTTTCGTGTTCCTCTACTCTAATAAAGTTATTGGAAAGTTAAATTTTCTTTTCTTAGAACACTTAACAGTGAAAACACATTGATAAATAATAATGCCTCAAAAGTTTGAGCATATCTAAGTCTTAACAGATGGGGTAGAATAATTATATTTAATATTTCCTCAAAGATAAAAAGTTAACATATTCATTATATTTAAACTTCTTCTATCTGTCATCTTTCCTCTAGAAAATAGAATTGTTCATTTATTTTAAAAAACTGAGTAGTATGTCAGACATTATGTACAATTTTATTTTATTTATAAAAGAGAAGACTGAATTTATTTTATTTTTTAATATATAATCTTTATTATATTTTCCCTTATCATTTAGTCCCCTTACACCCCCACCCCTAGCAATCACCACCAGAAGACTGAATTTAAATCACCCTATTCAATCTCACAAAATAAAAAAGTCATATGGTAAAGATTAAATGCCAACAAGAGTTATTTGTTACCCCTCAATAAGAGCATAAAATTCTGTAACAAGAGAACACAAATGATTAAAATAGTAAATTTTATGTATGTATATTTTACCACACTAAAAAAGAGAGATATAGACATACCTTATAGGTATAGATTATATTTCCATTTCTTTCAACATTTAATAAACGTAGGCTTTCATAATTATTTTCTAAAACACCTGAAAAGATAATAATAGCAAGTTAATACTTAGCAGATGATTAACATATCAAACAAATATAGTATTAGTGAAAAGCCAAGTACAAAAGCATACTGATGATTCCATTATACAAAGTTTACAAACAGGCAAAGCTAACCTATTGAATTAGAGGTCAGCACAATAGAGACCTTTTTTAAAAAAATTATTTTTAGAGAGAAGAGAAGGGAGGGAGAAAGAGAGGAAAAGAAACATTAATGTGTGGTTGCCACTTGCACACTCCCCCCTGGGGACCTGGCCTACAACCCAGGCATGTGCCCTGACTGGGAAATGAACCAGCAACCCTTTGGTTTGCAGGCCAGCACTCAATCCGCTGAGCCACACCAAGCAGGGCAGAACAGTAGAGACCTTTAGGGAAGAAGAAAGGAGTAGTGATTGGGAGTTGGTACTGTTGTATATGTTGGCTATACTGATAGGCTTATTTTGTCATTACTCACTGAGCTGTATACCCTCATCTGTATATTTTTCTGCATGTATGTTATACTTCAACAGATTTTAAGTATCTATTAGTTTTTATTTTATGTGTATTATTTATTAGGGGCATAGAAATTTAGAATTATTATAGCTTGCTGGTGGATTAACCTGTCAGGAACTCAGCAGAGCTGTCATTGTATCAGAGTAAAGCAAAAAGCTAAAAAAAAAAAAGGTAGTAGTCAAGCCTTCTATCACTTACTGTGGTAGTAAAGCAAAAGGTTAAGCCAGAGAAAGCACCATTTCCCTGTCCATTTCCCCTTGGAATGGGTGGAGGGTCATGTAGGTCAGCAGAGAGGTAGGGATCTCTCACTGTTCAGGGAGCCTCCAACAAAAGGCTCCTGCAGTGTTGTGGACCCAAGGGCCCCAGGAAGGGAGAGGGAGAAGAGCTAAGAGTGGAAAAGTACTGATACTGAGTCAAAGGGAAGAAAAAATATCTTCAAGGTTCCCCTCTTTTTCCTGCTAAGGTGGTTTCAGAACTTCAGGCTCCTGACAATGAAGCCTCTGACTGAAGGCTCCTGGGCTGGGAACACAGCTTTGTATAAAATCATGGTTATCCAGTGGGCCTTGACTGAAAGGCCCTTCAGGGACTGCAGGCAATGGCTATGCACCAAGTCTGGTTTGGGGAGGGCAGCTTTCTCCCATGAGGCCTCTCAAGTAAAGCTTTTGTAACTGCACATGGTTGGGCTTGAAAAAAAGTCACACACAGGTTTTTAACTAGGAACTGGACTATTCAACCCTTTTATTCACTATAAAATATCCTTTAATAATTCTTTTTTTCTTTTTTAAATATTTTATTGTTTATGCTATTATAGTCATCCCACTTTTCCCTGTCAGTCCCCTCCACCCAGCCCATCCCCCACTTCCATAATCGGTCTCCACACATTTGTCCAAGTCCATGGGTCCTTCAGATATGTTCTTTGACTAATCCCTTCACCTTCTTTCAGTCACCACCTCTCCCGTCCCCTTTGGCTGCTGTCAGCCTGTTCCATGTTTCCATGCCTGTGGTTCTATTTTGCTTATTAGTTTACTGAATTTTTGGACTCTAAGACGCACCGGACCATAAGACACACCTAGGTTTTAGAGGAGGAAAATAGGAAAAAAAATTTTTAAGCAAAAAATGTGGTAAAATATTTAATAACATAAATAACATAGGCTGCCACCCGCCTCCACCACAGCAAGCCAGGTAAGCTACATTCGGACTATAAGATGCACCCCTCCAAATTTGGGAGGAAAGGAGGGTGCATCTTACAGTCTGAAAATTATGGTGCTTTGGTCATTAGATTCCTTTTTAAGTGATCATATGGTATTTGTCTTTCACCGACTGACTTATTTCACTTACCATAATAGTCTCCAGTTTCATCCATGCTGTCACAAAAGGTAGGAATTCCTTTTTGCTTTAAAGGCTACTTTGCCTGATATCAGTATAGCTACATCGCTTTTCTTTTGGTTAGTACTTATATAATATAACTTTTCATATCCTTTTATAATTACCCTCCTTGTACCCTTATATTTAAGATGTCTCACATGCAGTACCCTTTAAAGCATGTAGTCCACTTAAATTTAACAAAATCATTGACATATTGGATTTATAGCAATCATTACTATTTATTTTCTATTTAACTCAACTGTTTTACTCTGTCCTTGCCTTCTGGATTAATTGAAGTTCTATTATTTCAGTCTTTCACCTATTAACTTGTCAGTTATATGTTATTTTGCTAAATTTTATTAGTTACCCTAAAGATTACAACATGAACCCTTAACTTATCCTTTAATATTATGTGGTGCCAAGAAATTTGAATCAATTGAAACTTTCATACACTGCTAATGGGAGTGTGAATTGAAAAACTGGCAGTATATACTGAAATTGAACGTATATGGCTCAGCAACTGTACTTGTACCTATATCCCCCCAAAAATATAGGCATATTTTAGAAGATGACACATATAATATCTATAGCACTATGGTTCATAATAGCCAAAGCCAGAAACCCAAAATATCCATCCAGTGGATATCTGAACAATAGAAGGGTATACAACAATAAGAGTTAACTAATTTGCTATAACATACAACATAAATAATTAAGCAATAGAAGCCCAGATCCTTCCCCCTCTCCCCACAAAAAAGTCACAAACTGTATGATTTAACTTACACACTAGCCTCAAAAATAGGTACAATGAATCTATGGTGCTAGATGAGTGACAGCTTGAAAGGAGCATGAAGGGGACCTTGAGGGTTCTATTCATGTTTTCTTTCCTGCTCTGAGATCTAGGTACATGGGTGTCTTTGGCTTATGATTTGTGTACTTTTCTGTTTGAAAGGCATATTTTGATAAGGGATATAAAAACTCTTAACACAATACATTTAACCTTAAAGTTAACTGACCATCATGTTTCTTCTAAAATTTTAGGATATTCCTCCCAATTCTAAGATTAAAGGATTTGAACATTGGTAGATACAACATCACTAATTATCATCATTAGTTGAGAAGAAATGTCTATTTCCCCAATTTCCTCAAAATTAAATTGCTTTAACTTGACTCATGTTCCCCATACATGAATAGTGTTTTAGATGTTAAAATATTATGTTATGACAAGTTCCAATATTTAGACAAAACATATGCAAAATATCCTATAACTCAGAGCAAATTTCATTTTAAATTCCTGGTTAAAAAGGAGAAAACAAGATAAAAAATAAGGATAATTGATGAGCTGGATCCCTGCACTGAAGCTGGAGGTGGGGAACATTTATAGAGACAAAGAGAAGGTTTCACTGAGAATTTAGGAATCAGGAAAAACTGTTTGCTCCACTCAACAATTCTTTTTTCTTTTTTCGGTTTTGCTCTGTCTTGGTGTTCTGTTTTGTTTGTTTGTCTTTTTCCTTTCTTATCTTCCATCCTCCATCTTAACCCTTGTTGAGGAGACAGCAACATAAACAGACTCAGGGGTCATCTGAGACTGGCGGAATAGCACAGCCAATCCATATACTATCCTTGGAAACAGACTGTTGCTTCCCAAACACGGGAGAGCCACAGAAATACCTCTGATATCTGGCAGACCCAAAATCTGGGTGCTGGAAGCCTACTAGGGACCCTGCCCTGCCAAGTACAGGGAAATAATCCCAGACAGACTCAGATTAGTGGCTTGGGGGAAAGGGAACACACCCACCATCTTCCCTGAAGTCTGAAAGTCACCTGCTATGGTAGACCCAGGAATCACAGCCTCGTGTTTCTGCCAGAAGCTCTCTCAGAAATAGTTGGGTCTGTGACTAGGCTAGGATTGACAGCAGACTAGCAGGCAGAGATAGGCAGAGATGGATCCTGTGGTGACTTGAGACATTGGCTGACACAACCCTGGACCCAGTGCTGAAAAAAGCCAGCTTTGCAGAGCAGCTTGGCCCACCCTGGGAGCAGCCAAGCCCATAGGAATCAGCCACAAACTGTGGATCACCCATAGCCTCAAAAAGGCAGCCGAGGACCAGGCATGGAGAACACCTGACATTGGCTTACACCAGACTCAGACATCAGAGCAGTGTCCAAAGGGAGAAACCAGAAGGCAAGATCTAAACTGTGCTGAGACAAGTCCACTTGGCTCTTTTTTCATTATCTTAGTTATTTTTTCTTTTTCATAGCCTTTTAATTTATTTTTTATCTATTTTTTCTTTTATTCTACTCTTACCTTTGACTATGCCCCTTTTCCTTTCTTTTCTCCCTTTATTGTTTTTGTTACCTTTTCTGTGTTCCTTTTCCCAATTTTCCTTTCAGTTCATTATCATAGTAGTTCTCTTCCCCTTTCTCCTCTCATAATCACTTTTCTTTCCTTTGCTCTTCCCATATTCTTTCTCCTTTTCCCCTTTCTCTTCTATTCCATTTTTCTTACTGTTTTTGTTATTTTTTGCTCCCTTATTGATATTGCTGTGGTGGGGATGGGGAGAAGGGAGCTTCTTGTATGGTGCTGTTTTTGTGTTATTTTGCTCTGTTCTTCCAGCACCTAAACAACAGTGTACAACATGTGGTGGGGGTTGAGCCTCTTAGCCAGCCAGACATAGGGGAGTTCCAACCAAGAAACAGGCCAATAATAATCAGGACCTAAATACAACACGAGAGTCCACATAACCCACACAGGGAACATTCCTAGAACATTCAAATCAGGAGATCAAGGAGTCTGTGCCACTGGGGCCCACAGGGAGTTAAAGCAACTCAATCTAATATATAGAAACAAACACAAAGAGACAACTAAAATGGGAAAACAAAGAAACAACCCCCAAACAAAAGAAAAGAAGGAATCTCCAGAAAAAGACCTAAGTAAAATCAAGGAAAGCAATTTATCAGATATAGAGTTCAAATTAATGGTTATAAGAATTCTCGAGGAACTTAGTGGGACCTACATCAGCATGAAAAAGGACACAGAAACCTTGAATAAGAACCAATTGGAAATGAAGAATGCAATATCAGAAATGAAGAACACACTAAAAGGAATTAAGAGCAAGCTAGATGAAGCAGAGGATTGAGTCAGCAAGTTGGAGGACAAGGTAGAAAAAAACACCCAAAAAGAGCAAAAAAAATGAAAAAAGACTCAAAAAGAATGAGGATAGTTTAAGGCAGCTTTAGGACAACATGAAATGTAACAATATTTCCATCATGGGGATTCCAGGAGGAGAAAAAAAGGAGCAATGGATAGAAAACCTGTATGAAAAAAATAATGACAGAAAACTTCCCTAACTAGCAAAGGAAAAAGTCACACAAGTCCAGGAAGCACAGAGGGTCTCAATCAAGATGAACCCAAAGAGGCCCACTCCAAGACACACTACAATCAAAATGGCAAAATTCAAAGACAAACAGAGAATCTTAAAGGCAGCAAGGGAGAGACAGCTTGTAACATACAAGGGAGCTCTGATAAGGGTATCAACTGATTTCTCAAGAGAAACACTTCAAACCAGAAGGGATTTTCACAAAATATTCAAAGTAATGAAAAGCAAGGATCTGCAACCAAGACTACTCTATCCAGCAAGGCTCTCATTTAAAATGGAAGGTGAAATAAAGAGCTTCCCAAACAAAAGAAGGCTAAAAGTGTATATCTCCACCAAGCCAGCACTGCAAGAGATGCTAAAGGGTCTGCTTGAAGAAGAAACAGATTGGCCAAGATGGAGGCTTACGTAGAAATCCTTCGCTTCCTCGCACAACCAAATGGAGGTTAACAACCAATCTAAAATCAATAAACAACCAGAAGCACCAGAAAATCAAACTGCATGGAACTCCAACAACCAAGGAATTAAAGAAAAAATCAACCAGAACAATCAGACTGGTCAGGCAGACCACGAAGACCCACTCAGAAAAACTGCAGCGAGGCAACTGAGGGGCGGCACTGACTGCTGAGTGCTGTAGAGCTGTGTGGGAGAGACTGACTTAATCGGAAAACTAAGACTCAGAGCTGCCTGTGGGCTATGGCTAGGGTTGCTGTGGTAGGAAATATTTCCAGTCTGACAGGAGAGTCTGTTGGAAAGTGCGCTGGAGACAATCAGGCAAACTGCATTGTTCCCTTTCTGGCCTCTCAGGCAGCACAGCAAAGAGGGTTGCCCTGCCTGGGTGAATGCCTAACAACTTAATCAGCTGCCGCTTATAACTTAATCAGCTGCACCAAGACAAAGAAATATGGCCCAAATGAAAGAACACAGCAAAACCTCAGAACTAAGCGATGAAGAGATTCTCCAACCTATCTAATGGAGAATTTAAAGCCCTGGTAATCAAAATGCTCACAGAACTGATTGAGCTTGGTCAAAATATGAAGAACAAATGAAAGATACCCAAAGTGAAATAAAGCAAAATATTCAGGGAACCAATAGTGACAAGAAGGAAACCAGGATTCGAAGCAACGATTTGGAACAAAAGGAAGAAATAAACATCCAACTCGATCAGAATGAAGAAATAAGAATCCAAAAAAAATGAAGAGAGGCTGAGGATTCTCTGGGACAACCTGAAACATTCCAATATCTGAATTATAGGGGTGCCAGAAGGAGAAGAATGACAGCAAGAAATTGAAAATTTATTTGAACAAATAATGAAGGAAAACTTCGCCAATCTGGCGAAGGAAATAGACTTCCAGGAAGTCCAGGAAGCCCAAAGAGTCCCAAAGAAGTTGGACCCAAAGAGGAACACACCAAGGCACATCATCATTAAGTTACCCAAGATTAAAGACAAACAGAAAATCCTAAAAGCAACAAGAGAAAAGGAGACAATTACCTACAAAGGAGTTCCCATAAGGCTATCAGCTGATTTATCAAAAGAAACCTTGCAGGCAAGAAGGGGCTGGAAAGACATATTCAAAGTCATGAAAGGCAAGGACCTACACACAAGATGACTCTATCCAACAAAGCTTTCATTTAGAATAGAAGGGCAGATCAAGTGCTTCCCAGGTAAGGTCAAGTTAAGGAGTTCATCATCACCAAGCCCTTATGATATGAAATGTTAAAGGGACTTATCTAAAAGAAAGATCAAAAATACAAACAATTGAATGACAACAAACTCATAACTATTAAGGAATGAACCTAAAAGACAAGAAAAACAATGAAAACAAAACCTAAGCAAACAACCACAATAGGAACAGAATCAGAGAAATGGACATCACACAGAGGGGGTTCAGTGGGGAGGGGGAAGGGAAGAGTGGGGGGAAGAAGGGACGAAGAAGCATAGTTAGTAGGCATAAAATAGATGGGGAAAGATAAAAAATGGTATAGGAAACAGAGAAGCCAAAGAACTTATATGTACAACCCATGGACATGAACTAAGGTGGGGGGAATGTGGGAGGGTTGGGGGGACAGAATGGAGGGGAGATAAAGGGCAGAAAATTGGGAAAATTGTAATAGCAAAATCAATAAAAAATACTTAAAAAAAGAAGAAACAGAGAGAAAGAGAGATAGGAACACAGTACAAAGGGGGAAATGACAATTAATTAGTACAGATGAGTAATAACATTAAATGTAAATGGATTAAATGCTTCAATCAAAGGACATAGGGTAGCTGAATGGATAAGAAAATGTGACTCACATACATACTGTCTATAAGAGACCCACCTCAGAACAAAAGATTACACAGGCTGAAAGTGAAGGGATGAAAAAAACTATTCCATGAGAAAGAACATTTTTAAAAAGCTGGGGTAGTAATACTTATATGAGACTTCAAAACAAAGGCCATAACAAGAGACAAAGAAGGTCACTACATAATACTTAAGGGAGAAGGCCAACAGGATGATATAATTCTTATAAATATATATGCACTGAATACAGGTGCACCTAAGTATATAAAGAAAATATTGGAGGACTTTGAGAAAGAGATAGACAGCAATACAGTCACAGTAGGGAATTTTATCACCCCACTATCAAAAAAGGATAGATCTTCCCAAAAAATCAACAAAAATATTGCAGAATTGAATGATACTCTAGATCAAATGGACTTAATTCTTATAGAACATTTCACCCCAAAGAACAAAATACACATTCTTCTCAGACCCACATGGATTATTCTTAAACATAGACCACATAGTAGGACACAAAACAAGCCTGAATAAATTCAAGAAAATTGAAATCATATCAAGCATCTTCTTGGATCGCAATGGCTTGAAACTAGAAACCAACCTCAAGAAAAAAACTCGAAAGCATACAAACATGGAGGATGAATAACATGTTATTAAATAATGAATGGGCTAACAATGAGATCAAGGGAAAAAAAATAAAAAGTATCTGTAAACAATTGAAAATGCACACAACATCCCAAAACCTACAGGACACAGCGAAGGCAGTCCTGAGAAGGAAGTTCATAGCAATACAGGCCTACCTAAAAAACAGAAAAATATCAAGTAAACAACCTAACCCTACATCTAAAAGAACTAGAGGAACAACAGCAAACAAAGTCCAGAGCAAGTAGAAGGAAGTAAATAATCAAGATCAGAGCAGAATTAAAAGGCATAGAGCCTAAAAAAAACAATTCAAAGGATCAATGAGTCAAGGAGGTGGTTCTTTGAAAATATAAACAAACTTGATGAGCTGTTAAACAGATTCATCAAGAAAAAGAGAACCCAAATAAGTAAAATGAGAAATGAAAGAGAAGTAACAACTGATACCACAGAAATGCAAAGGATTGTGAGAAATTACCATAAACAACTACAAGAAATTGGACAACCTGGACAAAATGGATACAGTTTTAGAAACATACAAGCTTCCAAAATTAAATCAGGAAGAAGCAAAAAATCTGAATAGACCAATAGCAACTAGTGAAATTGAAGCAGTAATCAAAAAACCACCAACACACAAAAGCCCTGGACAAGATGGCTTCATAGGCAAATTTTACCAAACATTCAAAGAACAGCTATCCTTCTCAAACTACTGCAGAAATACTCGAGAAGAGGGAAAATTCCCAAACTCTTTCTATGAGGCCAGCATTCTAATTCCAAAGCCAGGTAATGACATAACAAAGAAAGAAAATTGCAGGTCAATAACTCTGATGAACATAGATGCCAAAATGCTCAACAAAAGAGTAGCAAGCCAGATCCAGTAATATATTAAAAATATCACACACCATGATCAAGTATGATTTATTCCAAGGATGCAAGGATGATAAAATATTCTCAAATCAATAAATGTCATATATCACATAAACAAAATGAAAGACAAAATCACATGACTATATCATTAGGTGCAGAAAACGAATTTGATAAAAATCCAGCACCCATTTATGATTTAAAAAAAAACACAGCAAAGTAGGAATGCAGGGAGCATTTCTTGACATAATAAAAGTCATATACAAAAAACCTACTGCTGACATCATATTCAATGGGCAAAAACTACAAACATTTCCCTTAAGATCAAGAATAACACAGGGGTGTCCACTTTTACCACTTTTATCCAACATAGTACTGGAAGTTCTAACAATAGCAATCAGACAAGAAAAAGAAATAGAAGGCATCCAAATTGGAAAGGAGGAAGTAAAACTCTCATTATATGCAAACAACATGATAGTATATACAAAAAAACCCTATAACCTCCACCAAAAAACTATTTGACCTAATAAGTGAATTTGGCAAAGTAGCGGGATACAAAGTCAATATTCAGGAATCAATGGCACTTCTGTATACCAATAATGAACAATCAGAAAGAGAAACTAAGAAAGAAATTCCACTTACTATAGCAACAACAACAAAAAAATACCTAAGAATAAACTTAACCAAGGAGGTAAAAGACCTGTACTTGGAAAACTATAGAACACTGAAGAAAGAAATTGAGGAAGATACAAATAAATGGACGCTTATACCCTGTTCATGGATTGGAATAATAAACATCATTAAAATGTCCATATTACCCAAAGCAATCTATAGATTCAACATAATTCCTATTAAAATATGAATATTTCACAGATCTAGAACAAATACTTCAAAAATGTACATGGAAACAAAAAAGACCCTAAACAGCCACAGCAATCTTGAGAAAGAACAAAGTTGGAGGGAACACAATACCTGATGTCAAACTATACTACAAGGCCACTATAATCAAAACAGTCTGGTATTGGCAGAAGAACAGACACAATGATCAGTAGAACAGAACAGAGAGCCCAGATATAAACCCATGTCTCTATAGTCAATTAATGTTTGACAAAGGGGGCATGAGCATACATTGGAGTAAAAATAGCCTCTTCAATAAATGGTGTTGGGAGAGCTGGACTGGTACATGCAAAAAAATGAAATGAGACCACCAAATTATACCATACACCAGAATAAACTCAAAATGGATAAGAGACTTAAATAGAAACCGTGATACCATAAAAGTCCTAGTGGAAAACATAGGCAGTAAAATTTCAGCTATCCCACGTAGCAATAATTTGCCAATGTATATCCTGGGGCAAGGGAAATAAAGAAAAAAAAACAAATGGGACTACATCAAATTAAAAAGCTTCTGCACAGCTAAAGAAATCATCAAAATGGAAAGGAAACCAACTGTGTGGGAGAACATATTTACCAATGATACATTGGACAAGGTTTTAATCTCCAAATTATATAAAGAACTCATAAGATTCAACACTAGGAAGACAAACAATCCAATTAAAAAATGGGTAAAGGACGTGAATAGACAGTTCTCCAAGGAGGACATAGAGATGGCACATAGACATATGAAAAGATGTTCAAAATCACTATCATTGGAGAGATGCAAATTAAAACCACAAAGAGATATCCTCTCATACCTGTCAGAATGGCTATCATTAATAAATCAACAAATGACAAGTGCTGGGAAAATGTGGAGAAAAGGGAACTCTAGTGTACTGTTGGTGGGAATGCAGACTAGTGTAGCCACTGTGGAAAACAGTATGGAATTTTCTCAAAAAGTTAAAAATGGAACTACCTTTTGACCCAGCAATTCCACTGCTGAAATATAACCTAAGAATCCCAAAACACCAATTCAAAAGAACATATACTCCTCTGTTCATTGTAGTGCTATTTACAATAGTCAAGTGCTAGAAACAGCCCAGATGCCCATCAGTATATGAGTGGATTAAAAAACTGGGGTACATTACACAATGGAATATTATGCAGCAGAAAGAAAGAAGGTGTTCCTACCCTTTGTGACAGCATGGATGGAACTGGAGACTCCGATGCTAAGTGAAATAAGCCAGGTGGGGAAAAACAAATACCATATGATCTCATTTATAAGAGGAATCTAATGAAGAAAATAAACTAATGAGCAAAACAGAACCAGAAATATGGAAACAGGGAACAGATGGACAGCTGCCAGAGGAAAGGGGAGATAAGGAGAATGGTGGAAAAAAGGGGAACGGGTTAGTTAAAGAACTTGTATGAATGACCCATGGACGTGGACAACAGTGTGGAGACCAACTATGGGAGTGGGAGTGGGCTGGACAGAGGAAGGCAAAGTGGGGAAAATTAGGATAATTGTAATAGAAAAAAACAAGAACAAAAAGAAAAAAGAGAGAATTTAGGAAACATCCTGAGATCTCTCCCCTACTCCTGACAGGAAAAAGCTGTATGCATCTTCTGGGGGCAGGGCAGAAACAGGGGGAAAATTTTTTTTATATATGGTATACACACTTTTCAATATGTATTGAGCTGTCATATATATTTCCTACTGATTAGAAAAATAAGGATAATCACTTGATCTTTTAGGAGACTAATGAGACTAATTCAATTAGCTTGGTGCTAAATTTTCAAAGTCCTCATTTCTCTCTCACCCATACCATGTAAATTATGGGCCCATTGTAATGATAAAACAATTGAGTTGAAATGAGGTTAAGATACTTGGCCAGTATCATACATGGTAAAAGTGGCACAGACTAAATCCAAAACTAGAAAAAGGTAAAGAGAATGAACTGTTTCCTGTACCATGCTTACAATGGGAAAATGGATAATTACTGAAAAATCGTTTTAAGGTAGATTCTGTAGACATCTAAAGAGAATTTTAGAGGGTGAGTTTCTTTTCACCCTGCATATGACTCAAAACTTCTGGAATGCAATGTGTCAATATTTTGAGACTTTTTTTTCAAAATTATAAGGATGATAGAAGAGACCTTCTCAAAAGTACACTTAAAAGGTTTCAGCTAAGATAAGAAACTCCTTTACAAGAAACCTTGCTAAGAAAATCCAATTTCCTTGCAAAAGCATATCCATTTTTAAATCACTAAAAAGCTAAAAGAAAAAAAAATTCTCCAATAAGTACAGATCACAACAAATGATATATGCTTATCCCATTAAACCAGTAGTTCTCAACTCTGGC
The DNA here is from genome assembly GCA_028533065.1 of Trachops cirrhosus. Taxonomy (NCBI): domain Eukaryota; kingdom Metazoa; phylum Chordata; class Mammalia; order Chiroptera; family Phyllostomidae; genus Trachops; species Trachops cirrhosus. The sequence continues at coordinate 40,546,106 of CM052549.1, read as the reverse complement.
TGTGCATTAGAATCATCAAGAGAGCTTTTAAAAGAACGTGGATCCCCAACCTATACCCCCAAATACTATGATTTTATTGTACTGATAAGGGGCCTAGTCACTACTGTATGTGTTTTTAAGTTCCCCGGGTGGCTCTAATGTGCAGCCAGAGTTGAGAACAACTAAACTACATATTTATAATTACAGGGGTGGGCAAAATATAGGTTTACAGTTGTGAGTATGCAAAACACAGAGTTTATTCTTGTGTTTTTATTTATTATTATATTATTTTCCGTATGAACAACTGTAGGCCTACTTTTGCCCACTTTTGTATATTAAACAATATTCATTAGATAGCATAAGTAGGACCAGCTTATAATGTAGCCATGGTAGACAGTTAAAAGAAACAATAAAGAGAATGCCTTCATGGGTCTGTTAGGTTGTAATAACTGCAGTCTAACTAATCCTGCAGTTATGTACATGGTTCTCACCTCAAAGACATATGAATTAGACAAATTGGGCATTGGTGGAAATCCAGAGACCAATGTCTCACCACACCCTTAACCCATCAGCCTCTCCTCCCCTGCTTGGTTGCTCATGTTTTAGATACACCCTTGAGAGAGTATAAGGGGAACAAATGGTATTGCAAAAAAATGTAATAAGAATAAAAAAATAAAAGAAGTATTCAATAACTTCTTTGCTTATTCATCCTGACTCTTCTCCCAGCAGCTCAACACTGGAAAGTCTGGAGGAGGAAGTTTAGCAATTTCAAATGAGGAAATGAGGTTTAACTCTACAGTTCAATGTACTCAGTGCTCATGAAGAAAAAAAAATGTAGCATTTTGCTAGATGAAATACTTGCACATGTAAACCTACTAAATAAAACGGGAGTGCCTAGATGTTAGAGGTACTGGCAAATCATAGCTCATGTAAAATCGAAGCTGGTTTGCCAGATATTCTTGTCCATTTCAACCTATTATTTGCTAAGCACAAGTGATTTCACTTTACAGGATGATGTTTGCCAAATGTGTAAATTATGTTCCCAACCACTAAGACAAAAGTCAAATAAAGAAGTATTTCTTGCCTTCACAGTGACTATATGGGGGGTGGGGAACCTCACAGCCTTATACAAAAATTTAAACTAGTTCCTAATACACAGATCAAGAGGTGACAAAATATGATTATACCTGTAACATTTATAATCTGTAAATAATTTACATAAATCCTCAAGTTCAACATGATCAGATATTATACCTGCTAAACTTATGAAGTAAATATCATTATGTGATTTCAAATGCATATTGTGAATAAAGTGAGAAAAGGCAAGAATGGGGTGATTAGTTAAGAAGCAATAAACAGGATAGAAGAAGACTAGTAAAGCAGGGAAAGAAAAAGGGAAAAGGAAGGACAGTGTTGACAGACAGTACAGGGAAACGATAATTAAGAAGCCAGAAAAAGAGACCCAACTAATTTTTGCTCAGATTCCTGACCCATAGAAACTGGAAGATAGTAAATGTTGTTTTAAGCCTCTAAAAAGAAGAAAATAAACTCGATGTGTGACAGAAGTGGCTTTGCTGTCAATGGGAAGTGACAAGGCTCTCTGGTTAGTAATATTAAAAGAATTAGCTACTAATATGGAAAAACAGTAAAATTGGATCTCTACATCATATCACACACAAAAATAAATTTCCATATCAATTAAAACAAAATGTAAAGAGCAAAGTTGTAAAGCTTTAAAAAGTTAATATAAAAATGTCTTCATGACTGCTGAATAGGGGAGGATTTCATTAACAGATCCCACAAAAGCATAAACCATAAAGGAAAAGATTCATAAATTATACAACATTAAAATTGCTTACAAAAGGCATCATCGCAAACTAAATAATAAAAAAGTTACATAGTGAAAGAAAATATTTGCAACATACATGATGAATAAATGACTAGAATCCAGAATACATAAAGGACCCTTAAAAATCAATATGACAAATAAAACATAATAGAAAAATGGACAAAAGGATGGACAGACATCTCATGGAAGGAGAAAGTCAAATTGCCAATAAATATATAGAGATACTCAACCTCATACCACAATGAAATAACATTTAGACCCAACAGTTTGACAAAAAAGTTTAAATCTGGAAATATAAAGAGCGGTGAGGGTACAGGGTACCAAAAACATTTCTATACTATAAATGGGGGTATTAATACATTAACTACTTTGGAAAACAATTTGGCACCCACCGCCCAGGAAAAATAAAGATGCGTATAACCTCTGACTCTGCAACTCCAGACTTAGACATCCATTCTAGAGAAATTTGTGCTACACCAGGCAACAGAGACAAGGTTAGTAAAAGCACTGACTGCCTATCCCAGAAACCTCCCAAATGTCACCAACCAGAAAAAGGGTAAATAAATGTGGGTTCCCTAGGAAGCACCCTGAGACAGTTTAACATCCAGGATATTCATTAGGGAGTGCTTAGTAGGGTGGGATTAAAACCAGCAGGAAGACAGAGAGGGATGCAAGACTAAGCAGAGGGAAAAGTCAAACTGAATGCAAGACCAGTAGCTTTAGGTGGCCTCAGGGTCCCCAGTCAGAGAAGCTCTGGAACTGAAATGGATTGTCAAAGTTGTCCCCTGTTGAGTCAAAATGGCTGGCCTTTATACCCCATCTCACACCCTAATTAGACGCAGGCCACACCTAAAAGGCCAGACACCCCTCTGGCAAAACAATCCCTGAAGGGTCCAACAGCTGAAGACTACCTGCTGACCACACTCACAGCACCTGGGACAAGTCCTTGCATGAAAGGAGGATCAAAGCAGTTTACTCCTTGTCCTCCATACTGCTGTATATTCACTAATGGAATACAACATAGAAGTGAAAACTAATGACCTAAAGCTACAACAGTCAACATGGATAAATCTCACAACCTTAAGGGAGAAAAAGCAAAAAGAATATATATAGTATGGTTTCATTCATTTGAAATTCACAAGCAAGCAAAATGAAATTATATATTCCTTGACTTCTGGTTAAGACTCAATTTTCATAGTTAGCCCTTGCTATTTTGCCAGGAATATGTCATACTTCACGAGTACTACTTAGCACCACTACGGAATCTTTACTTGTATTTGTTGATATTGCCAAGGTGGGTGTGGTAGGATACAATGGCGGCAGAACTACAACCCGGAAAAAGACGGTTGACATCAGGCCACAGAGCTGAAATGGTGGACTTTACCATAGCAACCTGAACCTGAGGAGAACCACCAATGATATACTGCCACTTGGTTCAAAGGGACCAATCCCCCACTCCGGTGAAGAGACCCACCCAGACTTGGGGTATAAACACCCTCCCCCCCCACACTGTACTCTTTGTTTGGGGCGACTTCTCCAGCCCCGCCCTGTGGACTGAGGAACCTCCCCTGGGTGCGCGAACCCCAATAAAGCTCTACACTGAATGATTTTTGTGGCTGATTGGCATTTCTTCCTCTGCAGAGCCTAAGAAAACCTTACAGATATAAAAACATTAAGGCTTCAAATTTAGATAGCAAGTGTGCAGACAGGAGACATTACAATTTACATTTGAAAAGCCAAGACTTTGAAAAGAAAATAATTTGCACAGATATGTCTGTACTAGATATAAAATAGAATCCCAGATTCCCCTGCCAGTGCTACAAATTATAGCAAAAGAGGAATTAACTTGATGTGAGGGTTTTTGTTTTGTTTTTGGTGGGGGTTTTTTTTTTGAGCTACCACCCACTGGTGATCATCAGTAGTAACAATTTCTTTTAGTATAACATTAATATCTTTGCTAAGGTGCTCTGCAAGAGTAAAATACTACATATATATTGATTACAGCACACTGCTTTTAAAAAATTTTTTAACAGCTGGGAAACCAGAGTTCCCCTTCTTTAAAGTTTTAATATATAGATTAAAAATCTAGTATTTCTAGTAAGCTTACTTTCTGAGGACCCAAGAGTACCTGCTGTTCAGTGGAATGTCAATGCACACGTTTACATTTCTTTACAGATAAGTGAAAGACACAAGGAAGCCAAAATCTAATTGGCTTCCACACAGATTTTTCAATCACCATACACATTACTGAAACATAAGACTGTGGCATTTCATACTTCATCTAACTTCTCATTTGCAGACAACTGCCGTTTAGCTATACAAGGTGGATGTTCAGAGAAAAGACCACTTTGGGGTAGAGCTGCCAAATGTATTTTAAAAGTGACACCTTCAAAAACTCTTTAGATATTCAGGAGACTTTTTTAAATTTCCCCCCCCCAAACGAGAAGTTTTTCTAATAATAACACTATTCATTCATCAAACTCACTAGTCAAACACAAGCCTTGAGCTACAAAAACAAGACTTGATATTTGGAACTAAGAACTAACACAGGAAAGTGTAAAGATAATGAGGTTGGCATAGAAAACTTTCAACAGAATTAAGGGAAAAGGAGTTGTAAATTTGAGAGCCCTTCCAAAAATAAATGTTCTCCAGTGGTCTACAATGTTTAAGGAAAAGCAGGAGAAAAAAAGCAAGGCAAGCACGCTGGGCAGGGGGAGGAGTTACTGTGCACAGGGCAAGATCCGAGGGGTATCACTGCTTTGAAGCTGGATATAAGCCCTGAAGATGCACCATTGTTTACAGCACACTTCTTTAAAAAAAAAAATTAACACAGGAAATCACAGAGAGTTCCCCTTCTTTAAAGTTTTGATCGATCCACGCTGGGAAGGTTCAAAAGTCCCTCATCAAAAGTCAAACAAAGGATTTTTTTGTGAACAAAGCTTCAACTGCCGGTAATGTATTCCAGTTCCCCCTGAGGAAGTTGGGCAGGAAACCTGAGCTTCTGTCCGTCTGTCTCAGGCCACCCTCGGCGGCCCTCGCAGTCGGCGAGCTGCGGGTGGTGGGTTTGATGCTTCTTGTAACGCAGCAGGCTGGCTGTCAGTGCAGGGCTCACAGCCCTCTCGCACTTCACACCCCAGCGGCACGTTCCTAAATCACGGGCACTGTTCACACAGATGCAGAAACACGTCTCACGTATACGGAGACAAACTGCAATTGTTAAGTATTTATATCATTTTCTTGGTGACCATGATTCTTTTCTTTCTTGTAACCCAAGAACTTACAGGGGCCCCCAGTCCTGTCAGAACCCCAATGAGGACGATGAACCTCCTTCCTTTGGCAGGTCCTACGCGAATGAAGCGTGAGGAACGACCCCTCCCCCGCGCCGCAGTCCTGGGCGAGGGGAGAGGAGTCTCAGCAGCTGCCCCTCGCGCTCTCCCAGGTGAGATGATGATGAGTGTGCCCAGTACCGCCCCCTCCCCCAGCCTTTCTACTAACGGTGAACTACAAGCTTGAACCAACAAGCAAGCCAGCTGCTGGAGGACTCGCTGGAAAAAGAAATGTAGCCCAGCCGCGACCTTGCCCAGTGGCTGACCCACCTACCTCCACCCAGTGGCCGAGGGTGAGGGTGGCACGTCCCGGACTCCACAGAGGGAAGCGCATGCCTTCGGCTCTAACCTTCACAGGTTGGCCGGGGCCACAGGCTGCGGCTCCCCGCCGGACCAACCCCCTACCACCGGCGTCTGGTCTATGCCCATCACCTCGGCCCAGCCTGGGAGCCCCTAAGTTGAAGGGCTGAGACTCCCCGCCTCGCCGGCCCCCACCGGCGGTCCGCCACCCCGGACGCGCGCCGCCAGCACCTGCGCAGCCGCCTGGGGCCCCAACGCCGGTCCACGCCGCCCGCCGCGCCCGCAGCCACGGGAGCGCGTCTTTCTGGAGATCGAAGTCGGCGACCAGATGGAGAGCCATCCCCGCCCCCGGACGCGGCCACCGGGCGGCTCCGGGGCCATGCGCCGCTGGCATTCCCCTGCCGGCGTTTGCCACCTCGCCCCTCTCCCCCTGCTCCCGCCCTCTCCTTCCTCTCCCCGCCTCTCTGCGTCCGCCACTTTCGGTTCTGCGGTGTCCCGGCTGGAGACACCCCCGAGCACCGCCTCCTCCCGGGCTGCGCCCAACACGGGACCCGCGAGCGGGCACGCTGAGCTTGGGGCAAGGGAGACCGAGGTGCTGGGAACAGGCCCACCCAGGCCCCGAACCCTCAACGTGCACCGTCCACGCGAGGGACAGAAAGGGCAGGAGGATTGGGGGGTTTTTTAAGGGCTCTGGAGGAGATGTGGCTACACCAATGGTTTCCAAACTATGTTGCCCCATTATATGTGGTCTGTACGCATTTTTCTTTTCTTTTTTTTTCTTTATTTCTTTTTAAAAATCCCGAGGTGATTCCACTGTGCAGTAAAGTTTAGAACCCACGTGGCTGGAGGTATTAGTAGCTGGATCTCCTGAGAAGGTTCAAGTTCATCGCAGGAGCAGAAATGGGCATTATTTGGGACCTACTCGACCCAGTTTCAGTGTGGTAATATTTTATCAGTAGTATTTAGGTAGTAGGTGGCAAGACAGCGAGTGAAAAAGATGCTTCTGTTTTAAGAGAGATACTGGAGACACTGGAAAGGGTTAATCAGGGTAACACAGACCATCACTGACTTTTTATGGGTTTCCCACCATTGGCTTCAGTGATGCAGAATTGTTTAGGAATCTCTCTGTGGTTAGCCTTTTAAAAGGTGCTCTCATTCTTCTGAGGGTACCTGCCTCCTTGGGCACCTCCTCCTCCCCGTGGCTACAAATATATCTCAGCTTTCTTTTCATTCCTGCCCTCAGCAGCATAAGTTTAGCGGTTGCCTTTGACACTGCCAGCTCCAATCCCTCCTGAACATCAACACCAGGTTATTATTTGCCCTAAAACAGAGCTGTCCTCAGTTCTTGAGTAACAGCTGACTGCTCAGGAATTAAGTGCCTACACTTTATTAGACCCTTTCAGCCTTTCACCTAGAACATCAGCTCCAGGCTAAGCTAACTTCCAGACCCTCTCTGATTCTACTCTCCTCCCTCTGAAAAAAATCACCAGGCCCACAAAGCCTTCCCACAACTGCAGCCCACAGCTACCTTCCCAGCCCCGAACTCCTAGAGAGGTATTGCTAGTGCACCTCACTTGACAATCATAGGCTGCCTTGAGACATAAAAATTGAACCTCGAGTCTCGGCACACCTCTCTGCCCCTTTGCCTCCTACAAGGGGCTAACAGAGTACGTTGAAGGTGCTCAACAGTTATTGAAGAGTGAGTAAATACAGTAATAGATGAAAAAATGGCTTGTCGCCTGTTTTTTGAAGGTAGGGACTGATAACTACTTGCATTGCGGTCATCCGGGAAGCTATTTTACAATGCAGGCTCCTGGGCTCTAATCTAGACTTGGACTAGGCACAAAAATGTGCATGTTAGCCAGAGCCTCAGGTGATTCTTAGGCTTGCTATGGTTTGAAAATTATTCTAAATAAAGGTATAAGGAAACTCTTGATTTTGTCCTAGAGATGTGTTGCTCCAATTGACATAGTGGATGATTTTAGGTGGAATTCTATTACCCACCACCATATTCATCGGAAAATCCTCCCATCTGTAAAGTGCATGAAGGTTTAACAGAAATGCTAATGAGGCTGCTAATGTTGCTAGTGCATAAAAGGAAGGCCACTGAAGTCATGGGGCACTGCTACAAGAATGTTTCATAGGGTCTTCCGGCCAAGATGGAGGCATAGGTAGACAAAGTGTGCCCCCTCGCAGAACCAAAATAGGGACAACAACAATTTAGAAACAGAATAACAACCAGAACTGACAGAAAATTGAACTGTATGGAAGTCAGACACCTAAGGAGTTAAAATAGACACATTCATCCAGACCGGTAGGAGGGGCGGAGTCAGGCAGCCACAGGTCGAGGAGCAGAGAGCAGAGAGCGTTGGGAATAGATGCAAAAGGCAAACGGGGTACACAAGGCAACCGGGGCGCACAAGACGGCAGTGGGCAGACCCTGGGTGTGCAATCAGCAGCTGGCAGACCCCAGCCCAGGTGTGGCAACTGGCAGACCCAGCGAGGCGGTGATTATGAAGCAAGGCATCGAGTACAACCCAGGATCCCAGTGCTGGGAAATAGAGCCTTAGGGCAATGAAAACACCTGTGGGGGTTGAGACACAGGGAGAGACGCCCAGCCTCACAGGAGAGGTCTTTGGAAAGACCCACAGGGTGCACAAGCCCACCCACATGGGAATTAGCACCAGAAAGGCCCAGTTTGCTGGGGGAAGGGACTGAGGTCCCACGGAGAGCGGAGCAAGTGCCATTGTCCCCTCTAGGACCCCGCCCACACATACAGCACCACAACCCAGTGACTGGGGTACCGTGCCCTGGTGAACACCTAAGGCTCCACCCCTCATACATAACAGGTGCAACCAGACCCCCCCCAAAAAAAGATGGCTGAAACAGAAGAACAAATGAAAGCCCCGGAACCAATACTTTAAGCGACCAAGAGATAGCCAACCTATCAGATGCACAGTTCAAAACACTGGTGATCAGGATACTCACAGAATTGGTTGATTTTGGTCTCAAATTAGATGAAAAAATGAAGGCTACAATAAGTGAAATGAAGAAAAATGTACAGGGAACCAATAGTGATGGAATGAAAGATGGGTCTCACATCAGTGGAGTGGATCAGAAGGAAGAAGAAAACATACAATCAGAAAAGAATGAAGAAATAAAAATTCAAAAAAAATGAGGAGAGTGTTAGGAACCTCCGGGACATCTTTAAATAATCCAACATCCTAATTATAGGGTACCAGAAGGAGAAGAGGAAGAGCAACAAGTGGAAAACTTATTTGAACAAATAATAAAGGAGAAATTCCCCAATCTGGCAAAGGAAATAGACTTCCAGGAAGTCCAGGAAGTTCAGAGTCCCAAAGAACTTGGACCCAAGGAGGAACACACCAAGGCACATCATAATTACATTAGCCAAGGTAAAAATGAAGGAGAGAATCTTAGAAGCAGCAAGAGAAATAGAGACAGTTACCTACAAAGGAGTTCCCATCAGACTGTCAGCTGATTTCTCAAAAGAGACCTTACAGGCAAGAAGGGGCTGGAAAGAAGTATTCCAAGTCATGAAAGACAAGGACCTACATCC
>CM052549.1:40525979-40536972 GCA_028533065.1 Trachops cirrhosus | reverse complement strand
AAACAACTAGAACAGGAACAGAACCACAGAAACGGAGATCACATGGAGGGTTAGCAACAAGGGAGTGAGAGGAGAAGAGAGGGGGAAAAGGTACAGAGAATAAATAGCATAGTTGGTAGGTAGAAAATAGACAGGGGGAGGGTAAGAATAGTATGGGAAATGTAGAAGCCAAGAACTTATAAGCATGACACATGGATATGAACTAAAGGGGGGGAATGTGGGTGGGAGAGGGTGTGCAGGGTGAAGGGAAGTGAAGGGGGGAGGAAATGGAACAACTGTAATAGCATAATCAATAAAATATATTCAGAAAAGTTTAGCTAATGAATGAGTATTATTAACTGTGTGGAATTACTGTATCTCAATAGGATCAACAATGGAATGTACAAAGTATGAAAAGATCATCCAAAACTATATAATCATGTGAAAGATGGGTTATCATCTATAATACATGGATTTTGGTATTACTTGTCATAACCAGGGGACTAAATGTTATATTCTATCTCAGAAAACACTCCATTTCTTTTTTTTTATTGTTGTTCAGTTACAGTTGTCCCACCTTTTCTCCCCCATTGCTCTCCCCTGCCCCATCCCTCTCTCTCCCACAGGCCATCCCGCCCATTGTCTGTACCCATGGGTCTTCTATTCATATTCTTTTACTTGCCCCTTCTCCTTCTTTCCCCCATTATCCCCTCCCCTCTCCCCTCTGGTCACTGTCAGTTTGTTCTTTATTTCCATGTCTTTGGTTCTTTTCTGCTCATTTATTTGTTTTGTTGATTATGTTCCACTTATAGGTGACATCATATGATATTTGTCTTTCACTGTCTGGTTTATTTCACTTAGCATAATGCTCTTCAGTTCCATCCATGCTGTCACAAAGGGTAGGAGCTCCTTCTTTCTTTCTGCTGTGTAATATTCTATTGTGTAAATGTACCATAGTTTTTTGATCCACTCATTTACAACAGGTACTTTGGCTGTTTCCAGAACTCGGCTGTTGTAAATAACACTGCTATGAACTGTGGGGTGCATAGGTTCTTTTGAATTAGTGTTTCAGCATTCTTAGGGTATAATCCCAGCAGTGGAATCACTGGATCAAAAGGCAGTTACATCTTCAGTTTTCTGAGGAAATCCCGTACTGTTTTCCACAGAGGCTGTGCCAGTCTGCAATCCCACCAACAGTGCACTAGGGATCCCTTTTCTCTACAACCTCACCAGCACTTATTGTTTGTTAATTTGTTAATAATGGCTATTGTGACTGGTGTGAAGTGGTATCTCATTGTGGTTTTAATTTGCATCTCTCTGAAGGGTAATGATGTTGAGCATTTTTTCATGGGTCTATGGGCCATCTTTGTGTCCTCCCTGGAGAATGTCTATTCAGGTCTTTTGCCTGTTTTTTTAATTTGATTGTTTGTCTTCCTGGTGTGGAGTTGTGTGAGTTCTATATATGTTTTGCTGATCAAACCCTTGTCTGAAGTATCATTGGCAATTTCATTTTCCTGTACGGTTGGTTCCCTTTTCATTTTGTTGATGTAGAAAACACTTCATTCCTAAATGGCTTTTTAGATCCCACTTTTCTTATCTAAATTGTATCATTTGAGGAGAAACTTAATTTGCTTACCTGTGACTTATTTAAACATAAACTTGTCCTTCCCCCTTTCTTCTTTTCCTTCCTCCTTTTCACCCCTATTCCATTCCCCCTTCATTGTCTTTCCCCTCTGTTTCTAAACAATTCCATCCTAACCAGGTCGGGCAAAGAAAGGTAAACATCTGTACAGATGAGATTGAGGGCAGAGTGTTGGCCAAAATTTGGATTTCAGAGCCCACACAGGGCAAAGGGGTATTCAAGGGGGAGAGGAGTGTCACCCAGTGTGAGGTGTCAGAGGCCAGTCAGAGTGACTGGGGCATCCATGTGGGTAGGTAGATGGGGGTGGTTGTCCAGCATGGGGTGTCAGATTTCAGGTGAGTTGGAGAGGGCATCTGTACCAGGTGGGAATGGCAGCTGATAGATGGGAGATTGGCTACTTACATAGGGATTGATCAGTTTAGTAAATATGTTAAGAATAACATGAGCTATGTTTCTCACTGGCAGGCAAGGGTGTCACAAGAAAAGAAAAAAAAACCCCTAAAACTGTATAGTGCTGGATTGAAATTGGAGGTATTGGTGTAAATTTAAAGTTTTCATTAGATAGATAGATGATAATAGATATCAACATAGATGGTAAAGTAAATGTGTATATGTGTATATGCATATACATATGCATTCCATAGTGCTGTCCACTGAAAGTCTGGGAGCAGCAATATCCCTGATATCAATGAACACACTTGGAACAAGGAAACAAGATGAGCCTGGAACATGTCATAGTGCCAGAAAGCAAGAATAGGATCTGCATGCTGGGGATATGTGAGAAGGACATAGGAGCCAGTTTGAAGGGCCTCCCACTTGGCCAAATCTGGGACAATTTGCACATCAAAATAAACAATGATAATAAAGGACTATAAACTGTTAAAATATAAATTTAAGCATAATAAAATTTAGAGAGTTTATTTAAACAAAATCTATTCAAATCAGGCAGCACCAAACAGGAAATAATTAGAAGTGCTCCACTTTTATAGAGAAAGATGAAAACAAAGTAAGGGAACTATTGATTGGCTTAAAACCTGATTGGCTATTTGTGGTTGGTTGTCCCTAGTTTTTAATTTCATAATCTTGAGGTATTTGGTAATAGGGGAATACCCCAACAATCCTGCTTACGGGCAGGATTGGGGGACAGGGAAATGTGGAAGGTGCATTTTATGACACATTGTATAACAAAGGCAAGGTAATAGCCATGTCTAGCCTGCCTCAAAGAAAGAGCTCAAAAGCTGCAGAATTATGTACATGACTATAAGAATGTGCAATGACTCATGACATTGCTGGGCACAAGGGTGGGAGGGCAGGCAGGTAGATGCCCACCCCAGATGCCTGTGAGTCACTGGGAACTCTTGCTCTAACCAAAGATGACAGCTGAAAGAGGGTCAAAGACACTGGGGAACCGACAAAAATGGCAGAAACTAATACACCAAAGGAAGGTCATACAGGAAGTTCCAAGCTGAGCATTTAAATTAGGGCAGGTTGAAGGTCAAGAGGGAGATAGCCATGAGATCAGAGGAGGTCTGCAGAGGAATTAGCCACAAGGTCTGTCTGCCTGGAGAAGACAATGACAGAGCTGATGGAGCTGGGAAGACCCAACCAGGCCAGGCCAAGCACAGGCACATAAGAGGTGCTTGGAGCTGAACTATGACCAAAAATGCCAAGTGGCAGACTTCTGCTTCTGTGAAGAACATCCAGAGAAGTAGATCTCTTGATATGAGGACTTTTGGTATGGGACTTTAAAGGTTGGTATAAGCTCTCTCTCCCTCTGAGTTTTTGGTATTTGGATATTCTGGGCTGCTGGCCCTGCTCCCTGAACTTGTGGGACCAGGAGATGAGGGGCGCACTAGGGACTTAGACCCTGCATGGGTGGGAGCCCACTCCTGAAGACAGGATCCCATGAAGGGATGTGTGCCTCCCTGGTCATCAGCCTCTGAGACACTGTAATCCAATGTAACATGGCACACGGTTTCCTGAACTGCTACATGGAGGCTGAAAACAGTGTACCCCAGATCCTAAAAAAGAAAGGTGATGCAAAAAACAGTGACTCTGAAACACACAAGTGCACATTCCAGAAAGGATGAAAATCTGTGTGACCAGCTAATGAACAGATAAAAATATGGGGAACTTCTAGGCATGGTTTTGGCTTGTAGCCTTTTGTGGAGCAAGGGAAGTTCTGGGTCTGTGGGAAATGAGGACTCTGAGCAGGAGTGTTCTCGGCACCCCCAAGGCTGGAAGCCTTTTTAAAAAAACCCTGTTTTCTTCAGCACTAATTGTTGAGTCATGTAAATTGAAGGTATCACGTAGCCAAGCCCTGGGTTACACAGTCACGTTTAGATTTTGGTTTGTTTAGTAAGCTGCCCAGGCATTAGAGACACCTAAGTCTAATGGCCTTTATGTTTAATTGATTTAAGTATTAAATAAAACAGAAAACCATATGAATGTATATATAGAAAGTTTGATACAGAACAGGATATCTAGATAGGTTCCAAGTGCCTCCCCACAAAATACTTATTAAGCCTGGTATATACCACCTAAATCAGGGGATCAGAGTGAATGTCACCAATAAGGGGACCAATGGAAATTGTAGAATAAAATCACTTCCAAAAATGATAACCTTAACCTAAGCATGAGGAAACATCAGACAAAATTAGTTAAAGTATATTGTACAAAATCACTGCATTGTTATCTTTGAAAGTATCAAGATCATAAAAGCCACTGAGTGACTGGGAAACTGTTCCAGACTGAAGGAGGCTAAAGAAACATGACAGATAAATGCTGCATGTGATTGTGACCTGGATAATTTTGCTATACAATCTATTATTGGGCCAACTGAATCAACTTGAATGGGTCTGAAGATTAGCTGGTGGTGATGTCTCAAGGTTAATATCCTGATTTTGATTGGTGTCCTGTGGTTATATAGGAGAATGTTCTTGTTTATAGAAAATACATACTGAAGTATTGGGGGATAATGGGACATCAGATGAGCAATTAGTCTCAAATGGTTAAGAAAAAAAGTTATTTGCATAGTACTCCCAACTTTTCTGTAAATTTGTGATTGTTTCAAGATGAAAAATATTTCTAAAAACACAACTGTTATCAGAATGATTGGTGTTTCAGAAGCCTCATAAAATTTTTTTCCCCATAAAAAGAACTATCATCTCCTATCCTGCCAAGAATGAACTTTACATAGTGACATGGGTGAGTTTGATTTATAACACTGAATTATCAGGCTTGCTGGTGTGGCTCAGTTGGTTGGAGTGTCATCCTGTACACCAAAAGGTTGGGGGTTCAATTTCTGGTCAGGCACATACCTAGACTGTGGGTTCAATCCCTAGTTGGGGTGCCTATGGGAGGCAACTAAACGATGTTTCTCTCTTTCTCCCTTCTTCTCTCTCTAAAACCAATAAACATGTTTTTTAATTATTTACAATAAATAAATAAAATACTGAATTATCAGAAGACACAAGGGCTTTAAATTAGATTGCATTTTCTCTTACACTGCAAACTCATAAAGTTTCTAAACTTATTAACCTTGTGCTCTGTGAAGTAAATCTCCAAAACTGGCTGGAAATCAAAAGAGAAACATGATGGAAAATTATATTTTCACCTATTAAGTGACTATCTTTTTTCCTTAACAGGAATCTTCTATTAATTGGCCTTAGAGGGGGAAAAATTACTCATACATTTTTTTCAGAGCTATCACATGACTTTACTTCATAGGAAAATTGATGGCAAAAAATAATATCCATCACATAAATATTTTCATTAAAAATACACACATTGACTTTATGGATTTTTTTGTGAATTTCATAAATGGTACTTAGCCATTTCAAAAGAAACCTATAACAGATATTTGTGTGTGTGGCAGATTTTTAATGTCCAAATGCCATGTGTTCTGTACATAGATGCTCTTCTTTCTTTCAGATTTCTAAACACAGTGGAAGCCATGAGAGAGAATATCTGAAGCAATTCATTAAAATGTTGGCAGTCAGGCTCTCACTTCCCTGAAAGCTGCCTTTACTGAAGCTGATGGCTCTCCCAGCAGTCCCCTCCACAGAAGACCTATTGTCACTGCCTCCGGAGGGGCAATTCCTGGAGGGACATTTCAGCCAATCTGGGGTCTTGAATAAACAAAAACTATGCAAATAAATTACCATCTCGAAAGCACCAGGTTACTGTGCTGTTTTGAATGCTCCTGGGAAAACACATTGGATTAAAATGAATATTTTGTTGTATGATGTAATGTTCCAATTCAGGGGATTTGGGTGTCCCTCTGGCGAGTGTCAGTTGCAGGAGGGAGGGAAATAACAGGCTGCCCTTCAGCTGTTGAATCAGAGGAACCTCTTTTCTTGGACAAGATTTTACATTTAAAATGTGTTTTAGGTGATGTAAAATGAAAGATGTTCCTCCTTGCTAAGAACATTGCATTTCCTGCCTTTTCCACCTGTTTTTCATTCTGAATTTCTTTCAGCTGCTCTCTTCCACTTGGCTTTGGTAATTAGGGCTGGGAATTTCCTGATTCCTGTGTTCCATGGTAGAATTCCCCACCCCCTTCAGTTTCCTCCCAGTGGCCCTATCTCTTTGGTGTCTTTGTTCTCACATAAAATAGTCCCTGCAAGCATTGATCGAAGTCTTGTGAATACGCACTGACTCATTAGCTACTTGAGATCTTCATTAAGTAGCTTCTTTTTAAATTTCTGTGGTGGTTTATTTTTTTTATCTTACCATGAATCACAATATACAAATGCAACATGATTTGACATGAGGTATTAAAACAAAAAACAAAACTATATCATAGAAAATCTTTTTGAGAAAGATTTAACTGTGCCAAAAAAAGATAGCAAGCCTCTGAGCCTTTCTCTGTGTGCATTCTAATAATGTAGACTACTTCAGAGAGATAGAAACCAGTCCAACACATTCCAAAAAGGATCTAAGAGCACAAAATGGTTATGGAGATGTAAAGTACATCAGAGGGAGTATAGTCAATAATATTGTAATAACAATGTATGGTGCCAGGTTAGTACTAGACTTATGGGGGGGAATGTCGTAAGTTATGTAAATGTCTAACTACAATACTGTACACTTATAACTAATATATTGAATGACAACTGTAACTAAAACTTTTTTTTAAAAAAAAAGGACCTAAGCAGTTAATCAGCAAAATAGCTATGTATCAATCCTCTTAAAACCCACTGAAATAATTTAATTTGTGGAAGTATTGAAATTTGTGGGGTTTTTTAAATTTATTGATGTCTCCGTTGATGTTCTCCCTTATGTTCATTTAATTTTTTGAAGTATTTAATTGAAGGCTTCTTTGTTCTCAAAAATCCAAACCTCTTCCAAATTTTCAGCTAACCACCTCCATCACAGAAATTTCCATTAAAGAGATGATCTGTATCTATGTCATTTTAGTCGAGTGGTCTCGGATCTGCTGACAGAGAGACTACGAAGACAAATTAGAGCCAGTAGGAAAGAGAGCTCTTGCTCTCTCCTGCGGGGCATTAAAATACTATCAGAATGTTTAGCCTGACACCTGTACTGTGTCACCTTTCCCTTCAGGGCCTTCAGCTTTCCAAATGTCCATCTAACCTGTGTCCATCCCTGGGAGCAGATAGGACAGTTCCCTATCTGGATGTTCTTTGATAGTATCAAAACCTTGCCACTTGAGAAAAAGTGTGATATCTACACCAGGTTGGCCACCCACTCAGCTCAGTCTCCAGAGAGTAAAGAATTTCAAGTTTTTGTTTTTTTCGTTTAAGAAAAGGGCCAGCCAAGATGGAGGCATAGGTAGATACACTGTGCCTCCTCGCACAACCAAAAGAAGGATAACAACAAATTTAAAAACAAAAACATCCAGAACTGACAGAAAATTGAACTGTATGGAAATCTGACAATCAAGGAGTTAAAGAAGAAACATTCACCCAGATGGTAGGAGGGGCAGAGATGGGCAGCCAGGGTGGAGAGGACCTGAGGCAAGGCTGTGGCTGGAGGACCAGGGTGGGTGAGGCCGCAGCTGGCAGACTGGGTGGTCCCGCATTTGCTTGTGGATAAAATGGGAGGAGCAACTGGGGAGCAAGACAGACCATGTAACCTAGTGTTCCAGCACAGGGAAATAAAGCCTCAAAATCTCTGACTGAAAAAACCTGTGGGGGTTGTGGCAGTGGGAGAAATTCCCAGCCTCACAGGAGAATTTGTTGCAGAGACCCACAGGGTCCTAGAATGTACACAAGCCTGCCCACCTGGGAATCAGCACCGCAAAGGCCCTATTTGCTTGTGGGAAGCAGGGGAAATGACTGAAAGCTGCTCAAAAGCCCAGCGAGTGGCATTGTTCCCTCTTGGACCCCTCTCCCACATACAGCACCACAAGGAAGTGACATGGGTTGCCCCGCCCTGGAATATTTAAAGTTGTCCTGGCCAACACCTACTATGTAAAAGGTACACCAAGACAAAAACAATGGCCCAAATGAAAGAATAGATCAAAGCTCCGTAAAAAAAACAACTAACCAATGAATAGAGAGCCAACCTATCAGATGCAGAGTTCAAAACACTGGTAATCAGCCTGCTCACAGAAATGACTGAGTTGGGTCACAAAATAGAGGAAGAAGTGAAGGCTATGCAAAGTGAAATAAATGAAAATATACAGGGAACCAACAGTGAAGGGAAGGAATCGGGGACTCAAATCAATTATTTGGATCAGAAGGAAGAAATAAACATTCAACCAGAACAGAATGTAGAAACAAGAATTCAAAAAAATGAGAAGAGGCCTAGGAACCTCCAGGACAACTTTAAATATTCCAACATCTGAATCATAGGGGTGCCAGAAGGAGAAGAGAAAGAACAAGAAGTTGAAAACTTATGTGAAAAAATAATGAAGCAGAACTTCCCCTATCTGGCAAAGGAAATAGACTTCCAGGAAGTCCAGAAAGCTCAGAAAGTCCCACAGAAGTTGGACCCAAAGAAGAACACACCAAGGCACATCATAATTACATTAGCCAAGATTAAAGATAAAGGGAGAATCTCAAAAGCAGCAAGAGATAAGGAGACAGGTACCTACAAAGGAGTTCCCATAAGACTATCAGCTGATTCCTCCAAAGAAACCTTGCAGGCAAGAAGGGGCTGGAAAGACATATTCAAAGTCATGAAAGGCAAGGACCTACTTCCAAGATGACTCTATCCAGCAAAGCTATCATTTAGAATGGAAGAGCAGTAAAGTGCTTCCCAGATAAGGTCAGGTTAAAGGAATTCATCATCACCAAGCCCTTATTATATAAAATGTTAAAGGGACTTATCTAAGAAAAAGAAGAAGATCAAAAATATGAACAGTAAAATGACAACAAACTCACAGCTATCAACAACTGAATCTAAAAAAACAAACTAAGCAAACAACTAGAACAGGAATAGAATCACAGAAATGGAGATCACATGGAGGGTTATCAGCTGGGGTGGGGGGAGAATGGGGGAAAAGTTACAGGGAATAAGAAGCATAACTGGTAGGTACAAAACAGACAGGGGGAGGTTAAGAAGAGTATAGGAAATGGAGAAGCCAAAGAACTTTTATGTGTGACCCATGAACATGAGCTAAAGGCAGGTGGGGGGAATGCTGGTGGGAAGGAGTGTTGGGTAGCAGGGAATAAAGGGGGGAAAAATGGGCCCTGGCAGGTGTAGCTCAGTGGATTGAGCTCAGGCTGCAAAACAAAGTGTTTGCAGGTTGAATTCCCAATTGGGCCACATGCCTGGGTTGAAGCCCAGGTCCCCAGTGGGAGATGTGTGAGAGCAACAACACATTGATGTTTCTCTCCCTCTCTTTCTCCTTCCCTTCCCCTCTCACTAAAAATAAATAAATAAATAAATAAATAAATAAATAAGTAAGTAAATAAATAAATACACGGGGGAAATGGACAACTGCAATAGCACAATTATTAAAATATATTTTTTAAAAAGAAAAAAACTGGTAAAGAAAAAAGGTGATGTACTCAGTACTTGACTGAAAATTAAGAGCCTAAATTCTTGTCACAACCCTTGCATCAAGTTGCTGTATGACCTTGGGCAAGCCATTCAAACTTTCCAGACTTGGGGTTTCGTTTGTAAAATAAAAAAAACTGCACTATAACCCCCCAAAGTCCTTTTTAGTTATAAACAGTTCTATGATTCTTAACTATAGTAGCAATAAGATCATCTTAAAAACCTCTCCATGCCCTGGCTGGTGTGGCTCAGTGGATTGAGCACCAGCTTTCAAACTGAAAGATCTCCGGTTTGATTCTCTACCAGGGCACATGCCTGGGTTGCAGGCCAGGTTCTCCCTTTGGGGGCATGCAAAAGGCATCCAACTGATGTTTCTCTCCCTCTCTTTCTGCCTTCCTTCTCCTCTCTCTGAAATAAATAAATAAAATCTCTTTAAAAAAATAATAAAAAAGCTATGCACTCATCAACCCCTGTAACCAAGTCTGTATGTGGAGAGTGGCTTGGGGGACATATTGCAAATCTACTATCCATGGAAAGATACCCTGTGTGGTATGATAAGGCACATTATACAAAACAACCCAGGAAAATGGAATTGAGGATTAAGGAATATTAGGGAGTTATTTTTAAAAAAGAAAAAATAGCAATTCAGTTCTACTCTCCAATTCCCCCTGAAAAGCAAAATGTAGATTTACCCACAGACTACTGAAAGAACTTTGGGGGTAGTTAAGACCTTCTAAGGTTCAAGCAGTGTTGCTAATTTTTGCTTTAAAATGCCTTAGTTGTGGTTACTTTCAGTGTTAGAAAAATCCTAACTTCCCTGCTTATTGATTATATGGACTCCAAATAAACCAATACTTCTTTCTTCTGTCCTTGTCAGAAGTCTCTTTCAGTGTGTGCAGCTGAATAATTAGCTCATAAAAATATTAGAACAAAGACCCAGATGTCTCAGGTGACTGAGTCCACTCAGATTCCTCCCTTTTTCATATATTTTACATATTAATTTTAAACCATAGGTGAAAATTAAAGCCTGCTCTCTTCCAGTCACTCTTTGATGTTGCAAAGATCCAAAGCTTCCTAATGGAATATTTCTTGCAGGGAATACTGATTCCACGTACAATTAGTCCCCAAATCTGACTTCGAAGACAGTGTGAGCAGGACTGAAATGCTCTGTGGACCTGAGGAAGTTGGCCACACTGTTAGCCACTCTCCAGCACTGGGGACTGGGGTCTATTTGGAACCCAGGTCACTGACAACTGAAATTGGGACATATATCATAGTAACATCTGTTTAAGTAAAAGGCAACTTCTATTTCCAGGAATTGCTTTTTGTCTAAGAGGAGGGAGAAGGGAGTGGGGCTGAATACAGGATAGTTACTTTTTTTTTTTTTTTTTTTTTTTTATT
>CM052549.1:40374182-40525479 GCA_028533065.1 Trachops cirrhosus | reverse complement strand
GGAATGGGAATAAAGGATAGAAACTGTACTGAATAAACTAAAATAAAAATTAAAAAAATTAAAAAAAAGTAAAAAACAAAACAAAACAAAATTTCTTTTTGGTTTCTCCACAGAAGATGAATATCCCTAAAATGAGAACCATTCTGAACATATGGCCTCTGTCTGTCCAGGATTCTATCCTGCAAATGGGTGAAGGTTGGAGGTGTAAATGGCAAAGGGCAGACCAGAGCGGTGGCACAGAATAGGAGAAGAGAATGAGAATGGATTGGATCCCAGGCAGGGAGGGAAAAGGTGAGAAAGTGTTGGATTTAAGGAAGGGGCCAAGACTATGTTGGTGGTGGGGTAGCCTCTACTAAGTATTTAGCATCTTCCACCTGCAGCAATGACTACTGCTGTACCCAGTATACCCTTTGGATATAAAATAAGGACAGAAAAGACAAATATTGTCTTTAGCTTCTTAAGTAACTTCCATAAAAATAACCAAAGCAGATTTACCTTCAAAGCCATCCAAGAGAGAATTGGCTTTCAGCAGCAAGACAGACAGACAATGCTCAGAGAAATTCAATACATCTTCTTCTATGAAGCAAAAGACCATGAAGTACTTCCTCTGTATCAAGTACTATGTAAGGAGCTTTCATATGTGGGTATAATATTCATTCAATAAATTCTTCTTCAGAATGATGCAAAGCACTGAGCTGGGTGGTAAGATTGTAAAAAGGGGTGGTCTGTACATTCATGAAACTTACA
This sequence comes from Trachops cirrhosus, assembly GCA_028533065.1. Taxonomy (NCBI): domain Eukaryota; kingdom Metazoa; phylum Chordata; class Mammalia; order Chiroptera; family Phyllostomidae; genus Trachops; species Trachops cirrhosus. Next base: position 40,524,732 of record CM052549.1, on the reverse strand, counting down.
ATACAACGAAGCTAGATGTTTAAAAATAAACATAAATATCAGTAATGTAGTGGCTTGAAAATTAGATGTGCTAGAATATGTTTTTATCTTTTCTGATGGAAACTTCGCTCTTGAGTCCCCTTTCTGCTAATGGAAGGAAAATTAACTCAGTCTTGCCACTTGAAATAACCCAGTCTCTTTCTGTTTAAAACTAATATTTATTTTGATTCAAAATATTCCTCCTCCTTCTTGTGTTCTCCGTTCTCATGACATTCAGCCAACTTCACCAGGAAGCCTTAACTACCCTCCAGTATTGGGTACATGGGGCTTCTGTGGTAGGTTGTCCATGTGGTCCTTGGTGGGTCACATACATGCATCACCTGAGGTGCAGTTGATCATGAATTGCACATGCTATCCATTGTTGGTAAACATGGTCCCCGCTATTGCTTCAGTCTCAAGATTCACACACTTGGTCCTCCCTGTTTCCCTGGACCTCTTGGTATTTTGCCACCACCCTCAAACTCCTCAGGAACATAAAACCTCTCAGCGAATTCTCCCACACCATCCTGGCATGTGCAGGGCTCTATAATGCTGCCCTCAGCCCATCCGCTAAGACTTCCTCAGTCCTTGCTGCCCAGGTGTCCTGTTGTCTGGGTGCTATTCTAAACTTGAGGTTCATCTAGGTAAATCTGGGTATTACAATTATCTCCTTTGGTTTTGCTCCAGGAGAGGGCAGGGTCCCAGGGGCAACTTCTCAGCACCCATTAGCATCGGCATCCAACTCTTGTCTCCTCTGACTCTCCCATTCTTGTCTCTTTGGAGGACTGACTGAGCATAGAGTCTTCACAACAAGCCTATGAAATCAGGACAAATGCAGGATGAAGAAATAGACTCAATCTCTGTTAAAAGAGAGGAATGAGTAAAGAGCAGCATATACATAAGGATGACCCTGACCCAGGAACTTTATTTCTGTCCTCCCAAAGAGAAGACAAGAGGATGGAAGAATGGAATTTGACTTGGTGCTTAGTCACAAGAGAAAAAGTTCCAGTGAGGAAATGATTATCATGAATTATCAGGTTTATGTTTTCCCACTCCAGCTGGAAACCATGGTCTGTGTCACGTAGAATTCAATTATACACAAAGTTACAGTCATGCACTCCTGACTTTGCTGACTAATAATATGAATGAACATTTTCTTTAATGTTTAAAGCTGTCTTATAACTATGTCACAGGAATATATACATCAAAACCTAGACTGTGGGGAAATCTACAGGTTGAAGATCTGTTTTCTTCAACAATAAATTGCAAAGAGCAAGGATAGAAATAACGTAGATTAAGGAGAAATAATCACAATGCAGGGGACTGGATCTTGATTAAAAGAAAGAAACTAAAAAGTTAATGTTTATAAAACAATGAGAAAATTGAATACTAATGCTTATTTAATTATATTATGGAAATGTAGGCATAATAATTAATCTTGTAGTTATCTTAAAAGTATTTTTGTCATCTCAAGAAATATGCTTCAAATATCATTACATTAAATGATCTGTTGTCTGTAAAGTTTGCTTCAAAATAATATGAAAGGGTAAGTAGATGGGAAAAGGCTGGGATAGAAATGGCCTTAGGCTGATGGATACTGGGGCTGAGTGATAGGTAAATAAACGTTCATTGCACCCTTCTGTCTACTTTTGTGTATGTTTAAAATTCTTTACAGTTAAAAGTTTTTAAAAAGCCAGAAATAAAGTCTGCCTTGTAATTCTACCCTTCATACATGACTGTGTGTGACTAGACAAATACAACTAGGCATACTGTGTCAGTGGAAAATAACTATTATTTTTCTTTGTGTATAGGCATTGATGTGTACACACATTATTGTATATACCATTACCTACACTTAGTCTTTCACACAGTTATTGTCTGTTGGCATTCAAGTGTCATTAAACAGAGAAGGGTTCCTGGGACTCACTCTGTTCGCCTTCACTGACATTTGTGCATCTTCAAGCATGCAGCTCATGTTTCTCACTTTTAACTCTGTGTATTACATAATTGTACACTTGAAACCTATATAGTTTTATTAACCAATGTAACCCAAATAAATTTAGTGTTTAAAAAAAATAAATAGTAAGAAAACTCCAAGTAGCCTTTAGAGTAGTATTGTGAGAATTGATGGGGGAACATTGAAAATCATTTAGCTTTATGCATTATAATGGAAAGAAGTTGCAACCTGGGCTGATTTTGATTTAAGATCTCAGTATTAGTACTGGCCTTTTTGTGGATTAGTCATGTGAAGTTGGACAACTGTGTGAGTGCTCAGTTTATTCACCTGTAAATAAAGTGCTAAGACTGCTCTCCAAGATCCTTTAAGCTCTAGTACTACATAATTTTATTAAAGTTTATTCTGAAACCTGTTAAAAACTTATATAAAATATGTAAAAGTGTATGTACATTTCCTTCTCACAAAGGAAAACATGGTATATATATAGCCTAAAAGGTGTAAGTTAGATATCATCTCCTTTACTTTTTCCGGTAGAAAATGACTTTAATTGATCCTCTATGAAAAAAGAAAATAGAGTATTTAAATAATATTTAGCAATAAGTGACAGTAAAAGCTAAATTCATATCACATGCACACTAATCAAGATTATGACTGAAGGTTATACAATTACATAAAAATAGAAATTAAATTGTTCTATTATTTTCCACAAAAATTAAAAAACCAAGTGCTAAAATAAAATTACAATAATGACAGTAGTAAAATGCTTGTTTTTACCATAATATGGTGAGCACTGTTCTAAATATTTTCCATGTATTTAACTTGTTTAATTTTTATAACAATCCTAGAAATGGTTATGATTTCCCTCATCTCTAAGATGAAGAACTTTGCCCAAGTTCACAGAGCCAGTTTGCCTCAGTGTTTTGAGAGGATCAGATAACATTTGTAAAATAGTGTGTGCGAATAGTGTGTGTGAAAATGTAACTGAGCTGCTGGGATCTAGCCACTCGCTGCCTTTTACCAGCATGAAGATTTGTGGCAACAGAAATAGGTTTTTATTAACAGGTTCCCAATTTGAGGGGGCTGGGAACATTCCTGCTCCAAGCCAACCTCCTGCAAAGCACAGAAATTCCCTTGTTCCCAGAAAAATTAAAGTTCAAGTCCATGCCCAGAAGTTTCCCATTATTGCTTATCTGTAGCCCAAGGTTGGTACGCAAAAGGGTCCCCATCTCTCCAACTCCAGGATCTCTCTCTCTCTAGTGCCAGAGTCATCATCTCCTCACAACACCTCTCTCTCCCTCTCTCTCCCTCCTCCACCCTGTCTCCCTGTTCCTCTGTCTTAGTGCACAGCCGGATCACTTCAGATGCTCCTACAGGGAAAGCTCAATCCATGGCACCCTGGCACCTCAAGCTGCCTGCACCCCTCTGTACAGAAACTTCCCAGCTTATGCCTCTGTATGCTGCTCTCAGGGAGTACCCAAGGGCTGGCACCCTTCAAAGCACACACCCCAGCATGGGACTCTGCCTCTGGGAGCTGGTCTAAGCCCCTAGTGCTCCCTCCCATGTGGGGCAAAAGCAAGAGAGCATGGGCTTTTGCTCATATTCTGATTTAAAGCCCCCTCTCCAAATCCCATATGCTGTGGGAGTGTCCAGCTTTTCAACCAACGTGGGCCATATTGGTCATGTTTGTCCATGCCCCTCTTCTGGCTGCCAATCTGTAAAGGGGCAAAGTCTCCAGCCACAGTAGCAGCACTGGGTCTCAGTGGGGTGGTGGCATCTGGCCCCCACAGCTCACTCAGGTGCCATACATCCTGTGTCAGAGCCGCAGGGATTGTTTACGTAGTTTAGCCTAGGCTCGGGTTTCAATCCAGGCTGCCTTCACGGCTTCCCAACCCCTCAGGCTCAGGGGTCTCTCAGGGGAGCTCAGCTCTGCCCCTCTTTCTGCTCACTGCTCTGCTCTGTTACTGGCTGACTGTTTACAGTTGCCTGAGGCAGTAACCTTCTCCCAGAACCTCTCTCCACTGGGAAGGCTCTTGCTTGGTTGTGGGGCAATGCATGCTGGCTTGTTTATAGTTGCCTCAAGCAATCTCCCTTCTCCAGGAAGTCAGGCCGCCTGGCTTCTTCAGGTAGGGGGCAGCTCCTTTTGCCAGACTGGGGTTCCCCCCTTCTATTCCCCAGTGATCTGGCCTGGCCACCCCATTACAAAAATATTTTGTAAAGTGTTAAGTGTCAAACATGTTAATTACCCTTATTATGACTGGGAAATTTTTTAATGTCTTAAATATACTTAATAAGATGAAAACGAATAATAAAATATTTCAAAACTTTAGAAGACCTTATTATAAAAAGACACAAGATGTGCATAATGAAATAATGGATCTAGGTAATGATCATCAGTGACAGCCACAGGTGAAAAGCTGAGGGAGAATGTTGTTATAACGGACAGATCAGGGTGACAACTTTTAAACTCACTGAGAAAGGTTAACATCAAAAAGAGAGGTAATCAAGTACACGGGTTCTCTGATGAAGGCATATAACCCCATTTATGATGAAATAGAAAGTCTGAATCTAATCAAGATTGTAAATCTAATGCCAGAGTTTAGGAAATGCTGGGGACAGAGGTATACTAAACTGTTAGACCAAGGGATGGAATCAGCCAAATCAAGAAGATGAGTATCACTATAAAACAAATGATTTGAATTCTTCAATAAATAATTCTAAGATAAGGAGGGAGAGAGAGAATTACAAATTTTAAAATATTCAAGAGGCATGTATAAAATGTATTATTGTCTAGACTTTGGATCTTGATTTGAACAAACCAATTGTTTTTAAAATATAGGGGGACTTGGAATACTAATAATTATGTAGTGACAATAAGGGATTATTATTATTACTTTTATAGTATTGTGGGTTTTTTAGTCCTTATCTATTAGCAATACAAATGAAAGTGTTTACACATAAAATAATATGATATTTATATTTACTTTAAAAAACTTAGTGTGGGAGGGAAGTGGGGCATACAGATGAAACAAGACTGGCCACGAGTCAGTCATTAGTGAAGTCAGGTGGTGTGTATTATTATAATATTCTATTTTTGTATGTGTCAACTTTTCTATAATGGAAAAGATTTAGAAGGGAAAGGGAAGCAGGATATACCAGTTGAAAATAGTTTTTGAAATTGAAGATAATCTAGCTTAATTTTACTTTGTCCTTATAAAATGAAAATACATTGCAAATGTGCTCTTAAAAAAGACAGAGACAGAACCACTGAGAATGTGTTAATTTTTATTTCTTTCTTGTTTAATTTAGGAACCAAGAACTTTTAAAAAGACTATGTAAATTATCTTGTTATTTAACAAACATTCATTGAGCATACACTAAGTTCTAGACTTGCATTTTACTGTATATATTTGTGGTATTTTAGCTATAATATAAACCAGCTGAAGATACAAGAAGACCAAACAATTGGAAATCAGTGCAGGATAACATTGTAACAAAACTAACCAACCACCCTCTATTCTAAGATTTGTGCTTCCTTTCCAGAGAATATGGTAGTTTCAGGGATGAAAATGCTCAAGCACGGAGTACATTTCCCAGCACAAGGTGGACTAGAGCCCTGTGATTAGTTCTCAGCAGCAAAAGTGTTGTGGCATGTCCCTATTGGACTGAGGTGGTCAAGAAGTAGAGGTGCTTTCTCGTCTCTTTCTCCAATTTCCAGTGCCTGGGCAACTCTGGGTGCTTTGTGTTACAGATGGCAAAGCCTCCAGAACAATGGGTTCCTAAATGGCTACAAAATTCACAGCACCCCACCACTGTGATCGCCAGTACACCAATACTTATACTATTACTAATGAACAAGTATACTTCTATGATGTCAACCCACTGATATTTCAGGGTTTCTCTGTTATAGAGGATAGTTTCAGTTGCTAAGTGGAATGTTGCCATGTATGCTCAGGGGTAAGAAAAATTAGAAAATGTTTCATGGAAACTGTGGCACTAGAGTTGGATTTTGAACTATGAGCTGTATGAAAGTGGCTAAATGGAGAGGAGTGGGGTGGGTGGGATATAAGAATATGGACCCAACACAGGAACCACAACAGAAATTTGCATGCAGCTAGGGGTTAATGAGACCATCCTGATGAGCAGGTGCAGGATGGGGAGAGTGAGAAAAATAAGGATGAAGAGGCAGAATGGGATTAGAGTATTGTGATCCTTGAAAATTTAGGACCCAATTCAATGAAAACCACTGAAGTTTCTGGAATAAATGGATGTCTGATGAAAGGTCTATATTAGAAAAAGTAGAGAGATAAGAGTGCAAGATGGGCCCCAGGGGAAAAGATTAGTCTGAGTGACATCAAGTTTTGATATAACTAGACACCACGTTGGCAAACTCAGTAAAAAGGAAGGGATAAGTTCAAGTGTCATCTTAAAGCACAAATCCACATGGCTTTACAATAGGAAAAAACATGAAACCAAAAAGCTATTCAGTCAGAAGATCTGTGTCTTCTCTTTACTCTCAGAACTGTGAGTTCTATTTTTTTAGGTGTATCATTTGATCTAATTGAGAGTTATTCTTCCTTTGTAAAATGAGGGGATAGAACCAGACAACCCCAAAGTTCTTTCCATGTGTAAAATCTTATGGTTGAATGGACCCTGGCTGGTATGGCTCAGTGAATTGAGTGCTGGCCTGTGAAGTGAAAAGTTGTGGGTTCGATTCCCAGTCAGCGCACATGCCTGGGATATGGGATGGTCCCCAGGTGGGAGGCATGCAAAAGACAACCAATCAATGTATCTCTTGCATATCTATGTTTCTCTCCCTCTCTTTCTCCCTCCCTTCCCCTCTCTCTAAAAATAATAAATAACGTTAAAAAAAGAAGAAATGGTTTCACAAATCAAAGCATCTGCCAAAAGACTGGTATCCAGAATATGTAAAGAACTACAACTCAATTTTGAAAACACAAACCACCTAATAAAAAAGTGGAAGAAGATTTAAACAGATGTTTCACAAAGAAAGGCCTATGAATGGCCAACAGCATATAAAAAGTACTGAACATCATTAGTCATCAGGAAATGCCATGAATATCACAATAAGATACCATTATGTATAATCGCTAAAATTTTAAAAATCTGACAACTCTAAATGTTGACAAGAATATGGAGCAATAAAAATTCATACATTAATGATAGAAATGTTAAATGGCACATAATTATTTTAGAAATAGGCCTGGTACTTTCATATAATATCAAGTACATACCTACCTTATGACTCAGGAATTCCACTACTAAATACCCAAAAGAAAGGAAAACACATGTTCACAAAAACACATACAAAGAAAGCTTATAACAGCTTTATTCATCATAGCCAAAAATCTGGAAAGCACTCAGGTGTTCATCAACAGGAAAATGGATAAGCCAGCTGTGGTATAGTCATATAGCAGAATGCCACTCAGCGGTAGAAAAGAGCTATTGGTGCACCAACCATATGGATAAAGCTCAACATTATGCTGAATGAAGTCTTGCCCATAAATGTATATACTTTATGATTCTATCCATATGAAGTTGTGGAAATGGCAAAACTAATCTGAGGTGTTAACAAAATAAAAACACTGGTTGCCTATGGAAGGAGGAGGGTGGGTGAGGATCAATTGGAAAGAGGAATGAGGAAACTTTCTGGAGTGATAGTAATATTCTCTGTCTTGACAGGGGTTTAGGCTACACAGATGTATATATTGGTCAAAACTCAGTGAATGGTAAGCTTAAGATTGGTACTGGTTATTATAGGTAGATATAACTTGAAAGAAAAAAAGAACTATAAACCAGTTTAGAATTCTAGTTAATGATACCTGTGCTGAAGTCTTTAGAGATGAGCTATACTTATATCTGCAACTTACTCCATCAGAAAATAAAGATGGATGGATGAAGGAATGGATAAATGCATAGTTGGGTAACAAAGCAAATACGGTAAAATGTTTATAGTAGAGTATGTATGAGTGGGTATATTGATACTCATTATGCAGATATTTCAACCTTTCTAATTTATTAAAATAAAATGTTGGGTCGTGAAAAGAAAAAAGTGGAGCTTCAGTTGTATTTCTTATCATGATGCCTATCAGAAGATAAGAGCAACTGATAAAAATAAATTGTAGAGCAACAAGGAAAGAGGGAATTGGCCACAAAATGAGGTTAGTTAATATTTACTAAGTTTCTGCTTCCCTAAGGTATACCTGAATTTTTATGAAAGATACTAGATTTAATAAAGGTATTAAAACTGTGGACACTGTCCTTGCTGATGTGGCTCAGTTGGTTGGGCATTGTCCTGCAAACCAAACAGTGGCAGATCTGATTCCTGGTCAGGGCATATGCCTGGGTTGTAAGTTTGGGCCCCTGTTGGGCAGGTGCAAGAGGCAACTGATCCACATTTCTCACATCAATGTTTCTCTCCCTCTCTTTCTTCCTCCCTTCCCCCTCTCTAGAATCAATAAAAGAAAAAAAAAAACCTTCTGTGGACACTGATGTCAGTATCCATCATTCAAGTGATCTGCATAATAAAAATCAGTGTGGGGGTGGAAGAGACTACAAAGAAAAACAAAAGAAATAAAGGTGAATTAAAGAGAACAGGAGAAAAAACTAATGAATAGAACAAAACATACCTTTTCATTGTGAATTTTATAAGAAATCCAAATGGCCAATTTTGAATTCTTCAGAATTATGGTGTTTTTGTACACAAATTTTCAGCTTGTGAAATAACTGCTGTAGTGAGACTTTATGTACTGTTTGAGTACTTAGAGTCAAAACAGTTGCAACAGGAAAATAAACACATTGATACTGGTTTTAATATCTGTCAAAACAGTAATCAAGGTAAAAAGTGACTGGAGGCTCCATTTCAAAAACAAAGGGAAGGGCAAAAAAATTCAGTTGATAGAATTGAGGTGGGTGGGGGAAAGAAGAGTGATGCTTCAGGAACTGAAAATAAAGATATCATTAATGAACACACCTGTCCACAATGAAATATTTGTCTCAAAATAGATTTTCTTTGAGCCTTAAACCCCAATGTGCTGTGTCCCTGAGGATATCACAGAATGGCCTATTTTCAGTTGTTAATCTCAGACCTAAATACTAATCATTTGTTTTGCCTGTAAAGGAGAGTTTAAATTAGCTTTATGGATTGCAGAACTAGACATGCATTAATATATCTTTTATGACCCCTGACCTAGCAGAGCATGAGAAGCTTCTGAAGTATGAAATACATGCAGAGGGGTGCTCATAAAGGATTATAGTCTAAATTGCAAATGCAACATTGATTTAGTTTCTATTTTGCAGATTCTTTTAATTCTACAAAGAAGAAAATCACTTGCAATATTGAACCACAATTGTCTGCAGCCTGTAAACACAAAGAATCCTAAGTCAATGTACTGAATCAATTTAGCACATTTCCATCCCTTTTTCAAGATGTAAATTCAATATCTTGCCCCTACAACTTTGCCTGTAGTCTTGACACATAGGTTGCAATCTTTTAAAAGATAATATTAGAATTTCACCTAGTTAACCTCATTTGAATGTAAGTACTTTAAAAACATGTTTATTTAGGAATTAAATAATTTGTTTTTCTGTTACAAAAATTGTCAAGGTATATTTATGAAATAGGATTCTGCAAAAGAATCGTGAATCCAGAAAAGCCTTCTGAATTCTGAGTATGACAGTCTGAAAAATTATTTTACTTGTCGTTTAAAACATGAATGTAAGTTGCCTTCTACAGTTTCACTGAGCTGGGCTGGTCATGCATGGTGATGCTGAGCTAAGTGAGCCTGGGGAGTCGTAAGGTAACTGGGTCAGCTGGTGAGCCACTCAGAGGGTCTGTACACATGCAGGATCACTGTGCGGGCACTTCTGCCCGACATGCCATAGCAACAGCCAGGGTATCAGATACTTCAAATATCTGGGAGCAAAACAAATGGCTTCCTCTGTACTCCTCTATCCTTAGAGTTGGCTTGGAATTATTGAGCAGCTTGGTGTGGGCACAGAGGAGGTATAAGACCAGAAAGTAAGAAGGTAGAGCACTGATTCATATATATATATATATGAATATATATAAATATATATATTTATCTCATTTCATCCTCACAACCACTTCAATAAAGTAGTTACTGTTATTACCCTTTTTGCACAAATAAGGAAATTGGATGTCTGGGAAATTAGGCAGTTTGCCTAATACCACCAGGTAGTCTGTAATCAAAACCGGACTTAAACCAAGAACTATAAAGCCCTGCATTTAACCATTACACTACAGAAATGAATCTGAGCCTGAGTGGCCAGGGGAGTCTCCCAGAGGAATTAGGACTGGAAATGGGCAATAAAGGTTGCAAGAACTGGATGAATAGAGAAAAAAGATGAGACCCATCCAGAAGGGGAAGAGCAGAGTAAAAGGACAGAAGCAAGAATGCCTGTTGAGGGAACAGTGAGGGAACAAGCCTGACAGGGTTAATAGATCATTCTGTTTTCAACAATAACATAGGACTTTGACACTTTAAAGCACATTCATCTCCATCTCATAGGTCCTCAGAACAGGTCTTTTACTAAGGGAAAAGTTATTAGAATGCATCTTTGCCTGATGCAGAAATTAAAGATCAATCGGATAAGTGATGCTTCCATCACATAACCCTTCCACAACAGGGTCTACATGTTGCTCCTTCTGCTTGGAAAGTACTACCTCTCCTCTTTACCTTATTAACTACTACCCATCCATCAGCTTAGTTTAACCCTGACCGCATAAGAGAGCCTTAGCTGACTTCTCCGGCCTTGATGAAATCCCTCCCTAGTTTATACACTCACTGAAGCTTGTATTTTTCCTTTGCAGGATTTATCATATTTATTCTACTCGATAGTGGGAATAAATGCAAGCAGATTAAATAATTGAGTAAACAAATTAACAGAATCCACATATTCTTGGGCTATTGCCCATATATTTTCCACATATTACACTATTTATAAAAGGTATGGCTGAAAGATCTGAGTCTATTTTACCTGAGAAAAAGAAAATTTAGGAGTGAAGATCTGACAGCTGTCTTCAAATGTCTGAAGAACTATCATGTTGAAGGACTAGACATATTCTGCATAGCTCCAGAGGGCAGAGCAAAGACAACTGGGGTGAAAGTCCAGGGAGGCAGATTTTATTATGGTGTAAGGAAGTGAAATATGTAACAATGAGACCTGTCTAGATTTGAAGTAGACTGGGCTATAAGGAGGTGAGTGTTCAAACAAAGGCTGGAGGAACATCTGTCAGGGTGTTGTAGCGGAAATTCCTGTTCTGGACAGGAAATTTTTAGCCACTTATGCTTCTCTAGATCTGGGAGCTTGAAAGCAAAACTGAATATGATTTGAGACCTCAAGGAGAGAGAGCTGCAATGAATAATAATTTTTAAGATGCCATACTAACATTGGACACTTTAAGAAATACATCTGTATCTGTGGGTGGCCACTTCGGTGCTGCTGATGAGGTCTTTGGGAGCTAGCATTCCAATAGTCATTAGTGCTGCGCAGCTGCCACTGTGACTAAACAGCAGGGAACACTCCATTGCACAAGGGCCTGATTCCAGGGACATTCCCCTACTCCAAACAGAATCTCCCTTTCTCCCACCCTAGTTCCACATACACACAAATACATTTCTGCACTAGAAGCTACCACGGTGTGCTCACAGATCTCATTCCAACTATTATTGGAAGCTATCGTTTTCCCAGCTACTTAAGGCATCCCCCTTACACTGGGCACAAATTTACAGCAATGCTCCTCTCCATGCAAACATTCAGATCATGAAATAGACATTGGAAGAGAAGAAAACTAAAAATCATCTTTTTAAATTTATTATTTCTATCTTAAATTCACAAGAAATCTTTAAAAATTATCTGGAGGCTGTGAACTAGGAATCCTGAGTTGTAAATCCATGTCTAAGGATGCCATTGTATGGATGGAAGTGAGCTTGCAGAGCTGTAATTTTTATTTTTCAGCAGGCACAGGCCTGGATCAAAAAGGACAGTTTTTCTATGGAGAAATGTATTCTCAGTATTAAAAAGCCTGTTTGCAAATTTGGGAATTCAACCTACTTGTGAACAATCATATTCAATGTATTGTAATGTTAAAATTATATTTCAAACCAGTGTCCATTTATCTTAAAACATATTTGGTAACCCAATCATTAAATATTTATTGAATACCTACTATGTGCCATGCACTATGCTAGGCACTGATTATAAGGAGGTAAACAAAATGGATGTGACCTCTGATGTCACAGGATTGTAATCTAATTTAGACAACAAATAATAAGCACCAAATTAATACATAATATAAACTGTGTCAATCAATATGGATGGAAAGGATTAGTAAGAGAGACTCCTAAAGTCACATTAGGCTTTTCTTTTTAAGACTGTATTTATTTTTAGAGAGAGGGTAAAGGAAGAAGAGAGAAACATCAATGTGTGGTTGCCTCTCACATGCCTCCTGGGGGCACATGCCTACTGGGGGCCTGGCCCAAAACCCAGGCATGTGCCCTGACTGGGAAATGAACCAGTGACCCTTTGGTTCGTAGGCCAGCACTCAATCCACTGAGCCATACCATCTAGGGCATACACTAGGCTTTCCTGAGGAAGAGACTTTTCACTGAAAAATTAAGAATAAGTAGAAATTAACCTTGTGAAGGGTTAGAGAAAGGACATTGCTGGCAAAGGGCATGTCCCAAAACTCTGGAATAGAAAACAATTTGTTCCCATCAAGTAATAGAAAAAAATCCAGGATGAGCAGTGGGGGAAAGCCTTGAGACGACACTGCAGAAGAATACAAGGCAGAGCCTGCAGAGCCTTGGAGACTGAAGGTTACTCTAAATACAATGGGAAGTCCAAACAGAGAGGAGTGATGCGATGAACATTTTTAAAATGATTATTCAAAAGAGCTGATGTGGAAAACTTATTAGGTGGAGGCAAGAATCATGTCTCTCTCTATATAAACTGCCCATACACAAAAGTGACAACTTCCAATTTATAATAATATTAATGTAGCATATTTAGAGTTCTTTTTTTTTATCCTACCCCAAGGACATTTTTATTGCTTTTTAGAGAGAGAGGACGAGAGAGAGAAACATCAACTGGTTGCCTCTTGTACATGCCCAGACCAGGGATCAGGCCCACAACCTAGCCACATGCCCTGACTAAGCATTGAACCCGCAAGCCTTTGGTTACTGGACAATGCTCCAAGCAACTGAGCCACACAGGCCAAAACTAGAGCTATTTCTTTTAAATAATTATAAAAGTTTAACACCCCATGCATTTTCTGTTTACTAGGCAACTCTTTCCCAAGGAAACACACTATTGCTAAATGAATGAAAACTAAAATCTTTTCTACTCAGGCAGTATAAATTCTAACTCACAGTGAGAATGAAAACAAACTCTATTTCCAAGACAGAGGAAGGAATAAAAATAAATGCCTTTTCATGTAATGTTGCATCAGAACATTATCTCAATTTTATAATCAAGGGAAACTATGCACTTCACTGAGGGTGCTGGCATAGAAACAGAGCTAGAATTAGACATTTCCCACGATTGACTATTTCTGTTTTTGTTGCCCAGTACTATTTCTTTCTGTGGAGCATGTCGGAGCAGGCAGCCAGTCCTCTTCATCATTCTCATCAAGTTTAAGTGTAGACTCCTGGCAAAAGCAAGTATGTATTACTGGGTAACACAATAATACTTTGAAAACTACTGCGTTCTTCTCTCACTGCTGTGAGAACACAACCCACAGCATGGGCAGGGGCTGGAAATTAAGTACCTCATAAAGGCAAGAGTAAAACTCAGTTCTGGCATTCACAACACAATTATGCAGCAATCCAGGCTATGTTCCAATTTCCCTCCCCTCTCCACAGGCAGCCTAAAAGGGCCCATTCACATAGGGTTTACATGTTTGTCTATTTGCTTGTTTGTTATGTGATGTTGATATGAAAGTTGATGCTTTCTTTATAGAAGTAGGATATTACATTAAGGAAAGTAAAAGAAAAGCTTTCTCCTTTTAGTCCCAGGGGATTGTGGAAATGTGTGTGTGTATGTAAGAGAGAGCGAGCCACCAAGAGAAAAGATGAGTCAGTCAAACATGTATTCTCATTTATCATTTCAGGGAATTGCATTAAATCTGTGGTTCTCAAATTTAACATGCCTAAAATCACCTGGAATGCTTGTCAAAACAGTTGCTGGGATTTACCCCTAGAATTTCTGATGCAGTAGGTTTGGGTAGAACTCAAGAATCTGCATTTCCCACAAGTTTCCAGGTGATGCTGATGCTGCTGGTCCAGTGAGAACTACGTTCTTAAATAAATGAAAGTAATCCCAAGAGCAAAGGAATTCCTCATCCTCTATTTTCATGTAGTGCCCTAGAAAGCAATCATCTCTATGACTGACCTCTGCTCAAATCTTTCCAACTCATCCATCATCAATGAAGACATATAAACAACATCTCTCTTCCATTTACACCAGAGCATCTTCTTAAGGAGAGAAACAGGATGGGTGGGGGCATCTCGGAGAGTGACCATTTTTCCTAGAAAGATACAGCATCACCTAAGGGACAGTTTAAATTCCTAGGTCTAACTATTCTTAAACCATATTGGACACATGGTCAGGTTTCTTTCTCTTTTATTTACCTTTCTAATAACTATGTCAGGCTTCATGAGGCCTTCTGCTTCCCTTTTTACTTTTCCCACTGGCTGCAACAGTGACACAGTTGGTATGGTGATGAACCATCTTCAGCAGTGTGAATGATAAAGGCTGTATCTTTAAGAATGGCAAAACCAAAAGAGAGAAGAAGCTTCAGACCCAGAGCCTATCAAGCCATCTTACAGAAAATGGATTTTACTTGTTTAAGACATTGTGTGTTGGGTCTCTTTGATACAACAGTCTAATTTGTATCCCAACCAATACAAATAGAATGAGAGATATGAGAGGTATGAGAATAACACATAAATTCATTCCAGTGCAGTGCTTAAAAATGTGCAATCACATTTTTCCTGTTATACTTTTCCATGCTGATTCTTAGTGAGTCACTCAAGACTTCATTTGAATTAGATCAGTTCTTTAATGTTTCACTCTTCTCATTTCCAGTCTTCTTTCTTTACTGTTCTTTGTCCATCATCACTGCATTTATTTGGGTCTAGCGATCTACATAATTTCACCTCACATTTTATTAGCATTTCTTCTATAGCTGCTTTAGAGTTGTTACAAATTGCTCAGGCATTTTTAATACATTTTAAGATTTTTAATATAAGAATAAGTAAATAAATATCTGAAAGAGTATGCTTGTTTTTGTCATTATCAATCTTTTACTTCCTAGTGAATTAATCAGCATGATATGGACTAAGGTGATAATATGAAAATTATATACAGCTGAATCTTACTTAGAACAACATACCTAAGAATATAAATATTTATTTATATGTATGTATTTATTTTTATATATTTACCTATACATCCCCCTAAATTTTTAGTTTATATGCATGTATATAATGAACACAAAGATAACCTCTATTGAATATAAAATCCTATAAAATACATTCTCAAATCTTTTTCCTTTAGTAGTCAAATACTTCAATCTCTTTATAAACTCAATATATTCATATAATGTTAAATATTTTTTGTTTTGTTTAATTTTTATTTCATAATCATATACTTAACTCTGCAATCCAGCTAGACTTGGAAGGGGTAAGGACAATATGGAACCCAATGAACTGTGGCAACAATAAGAAGATTATAGAACATTCCAAGCAAATGGAGGTGAGGGGGTGCTCTTCTGAGCTACAGAAGGAATGGTCTGGTGGTTGAGATAAAACACAAGTCAAATTTATTACATTTGTCCACAGTCATCAATGGTGATCTTCTTGCTGCTCCTGCCATTCCTGGACCCAAAGTGCTCCACAGTTGCCATAGTATCCATGCCCTCTTTCCCCTGGCAGAAGACCATATGCTTGCCATTCAACCACTCAGTCTTGGCAGTGCAGATGAAAAACTGGGAACTGTTGTGTTGGGTTGAGCATTTTCCATGGACAAGATGTCAGGACCCATATTCTTTAGGATAAAATTCTCATCATCTATTTTCTCCCCATAGATGATGGACTTGCCGCTTGTGCCATTATAGTGCGTGAGGTCACCACCCTGGCACATAAATCCCAAAATACTTCTGTAAAATCAGGAACCTTTATAACCAAATCCTTTCTCCCCAGTGCTCAGACAGTTTTCTGCTGTCTTTGGAAATTTGTCTGTAAACAACTCAAAGGCGATGCAGTCCAAGGACTCCCTAATGGCAGCTATCAAGCTTGGTGTGGTTGACCGTGTTTGGGTGCAGGTCACTCCAGGGCAGGAGCATCTGCAACTACTAAATATTCTTAATATGTTTGCTTTTTTCCAAAATAATATAGGTAATAAAAATAACCTCCCAGGTATTGGCACTCAGAATATAGAGAACATATAAATGCTAAGGTCATATTCAGTCTTCAGTGAATACCAATTTTAAAATATTTTTGGTTGTTTGTAGAAATCATAATTCTTCAGAATAAAAATCACTCAAAACAACCAGTAAGCATTCCGAATTCCTTTATGAATGGTCACATCGTTAATTTTATTTGAAAAACAAATGTACATCAGTTTATCTCCCTCCTGGGCCAACTAATGTAATACTATTTTGTACTTCCTCCATTTAAAGCACCAACAGTCAGGCAGTCCTCTTTCCAAACAAACAAAAAATATAGCTTTAAAAGTAAAATAAGTGCTCATAGCATCATTAGTACAAAATTATACAAACATGTCAAATTTTACTTAAAACATTTTGGGGTACTTTTAAAGTTTCAGAAGAAGGGGGTAAGGGAAAGCATTCTATTGAGCTTTAATGCTTCAGGAAACCACAAAAAAATCATTTTTTCATCCGAACCAGCTACTGATCATAGAGATGGAATGAGAAGTCATGACTAGGAGACTGAAACAATGCATCTTTGTGACCAGCTACAAGAATACAGCAAACCCAGAGACATAAGCATTGCTTGGAAGCCAGTGTTCAAGATAGAGCCAGGAGTCAGAAGTTAGGAGAGCCATTGTGAGTTATGGAGCACACACATGCAGGAGTTCAAAGCAAGTCTTGAATCACAGAGATAACAGAGGTCACAGCAAGGCACAGAATCAAGAATCAAAACAAGAATTCAGAATCATGCATATCAAGCATACACTGTCCTGTCCATTGATCATTTGAATGGATCTATTTGCAGCAAGAATAGTGTATGTTAGCTGCAGGTAAATTAGTCCTAGCCATTCCTACCACTGTAGTGGCCTCCCAGATACTGCGGACTAAACATGTCATTCATTTTTCCCATGATCCATCAGTGGGGACTTCAGAAGGAAAGTCAGGCTTGTTACAGACTAAATAAAGAACTTATATTTTCTCTTTATGTCTGAGTTGTAGTATGAGTTAAATTTCCACACTGCTAGATTAGCTATTGGCCAGACTTCAAGCAGAATTAAAGGGCAAAACAAGTCTGAAATTAGGCATGTGAATGTCTAGCTAGCCAGAGAAGTACTAGGAGACAAAATTAAATGGGAAAAAAAAAACCCACACAGCATTTTTCTTTTTCACGGCTTTGTTCACATGTAATTCACATGCTGTATAATTCACCCATTTAAAGTATATAATTCAATGTCTTTTAGAATATTCAGACTTGTACATTTATCACCACAATCAATTTTAGAACATTTTTATTACCTCAAAAAGAAACCATAGTCCCTTTAGCTATTACTCTTGGCAACCACAAATCTATTTTCTGTCTCTACAGATTTGCCTATCTGGATATTTCATATAAATAGACTCAAAGAATAATCTGGGTTTTTTGGTGACCAGTCTCTTTCATTTAGCATGTTTTCAAGGTTCATCCATTTTGTAATATATATCAGCACTTCACTCCTTTCAATTGCTAAATAACATTCCTTTTTATGGACATGACACATTTTATTTATCCACTCATCAGCTAATAGACATTTAGGTTTTTTCTACACCTTGGCTATTATGAATAATGTTGCAATGGATATTCACATATAAGTTCTTGTGTAAACATATGTTTTTACTGCTCTTGGGCATGTACTTAGAGTGGAAGTGCTGAATTATATGGTAATTCTATGTTTACCTATTTGAAGAACTGCCAGACTATTTTCCAAAGTGGCTGTACCATTTTCCATTCACACCAGCACTGTGGGAATGGAATGAGGATTCCAATGTCTTCACATTCTTGCCAATAGTTGTTATTATCAGTCTTTTTTATTATAACATCCCACCCTGTATTTGAAAAAATCTCAAACAGATCTACATCTTTGGATCTGGAAATTAAACCAGTTCCCTGATTAGAGAAGTCCACTTAGAAAAGGGAAAAATCCTGAGCACAGACTTTCCTGATGAACGAGAAGGCCAGAGTTGTCTAGATATCTGGGGGGAAGTGCGGGTAACTATGAAATAGCCTATAAGTCAACCATTTTCTGGCCTACAAAAACAGCACATTCATATAGTTTAATCTTATACAAAATAATTCCCATGGTGAGTCGGGTGAATGTTTAGGACTTACAGGTGAATTAGTTGGAAAAGTACGTGGGGTGAGTAGAAAGAGCCTTGCATTGCCTCCTAAGTTCCAGCTCTATCACATAGGTGACAGAGAAGTCAATTCACAAAAGAAACTTTTGACAAATGGCCATTAAATGTATTTTTAAATGTTTAAAGGATTTTAGGTTTAAAAAAACAACATATTATTTTCAGTTTAACAAAACAAATTTTATGATAACATTCAATGTTAATAAGGACTCAGGGAAACAGGCTGCTTTCATATGCTTCTGGGTGCTTAAACAGAAAAATCTTTCTGGAAGACATCTGAATAGACATTTTCTTTTAAAAAAGTTTAGCCACCAGGATATTCTTAACATCCAAAAGTATCCAGTTGGTTTAATAATTCACGAATTATTCTTATAAGTAAATACCGTATAGCTACTTTAAATATTTTGATGAATGTGCTCATGAAATTTTGGTATAAGAAAAAATTAGGTTATAAAACAGTACATGTGTCAGTCAGGGCTCTTTTTTTATTATAGATTTTACTTATTTATTTTTAGAGAGAGGAGAAGGGAGGGAAAAAGAGAGGGAGAGAAATAGCAATGTGTCGTTGCCTCTCACACACCCCCTTCTGGGGACCTGGCCCACAACCCAGGCATGTGTCTTGACTGGGAATCAAACTGGCGACCCTCTGGTTTGCAGGCCAGCACTCAATCTACTGAGCCACACCCCCCCAGGGCAAGGGCTCTTAAGAGCTATATCAGACTGACTGGATTTGAGTTTCAGAGCTGTCATTTACAGTCATGTGAACTTGATCAAGTAGGCTAACATCTCTGTAACTCAGTTTCAACATCTATAAAATTATGATAATACCAGCCCTGGCTGGTGTGGCTCAGTGGAGTAAGTGCCAGCCTGCAAACCAGAGTGTCACTGATTGGATTCCCAGTCAGGACACATGCCTGGGTTGCAGGCCTGGTCCCCAGTAGAGGGTGCGTGAGAGGCAACAACACATTGATGTGTCTCTCTCTTTCTCCTTCTCTTCCCCCATCTAAAAACAAATACATAAACTCTTTTTAAAGAATGATGATAATACCAGTACACATCATAGGGTTATAATAATTAAATGAGTTAATACACATAACCGCATTGAAATTTGCCTGATGCATATCTTAGTAAGCACTGAGTTACTTAGTGTTAGAATTTGTGTCAGTAAATTAAGTCACACCTTTTAAGAGTATTTAAGAAGTAAAGGTGGGAAGACAAAACACTGGGCAAGAACTATACCCAGAACATATTGCAGAGCTGGTCCTGTGAAGCCACCACTGCCACTGCCAAGCACTGACCCCATGGTTTGTACTGTGAAGTTCTTAGATGCTAGACACTGCACACTGGTACAGAACAGCTGTCTCTGCTGCCACTAGAAACCGGATGCAGCTGCTATCACATGTCCCCTGGCCAGAATGGATTCTGCGTCATTCCTGCTGCTTTGAATCACCAGCTCCTGAATCAAAGTCTAGAGAGGATGCATCTGCTTGGCTGCACCAAATCCCCAGTTCCCAGATGTAAGAGAGGTTGAGAAAAGTGGCCATGAGTTTTTATCATATTACACAAGGCAGAATCTACTTTATAAGACAGAGGATTCAACATACTTAGAGAGCAAAGTTATACACTGGGAAACAAAAGAAATATATAAATGATTCCTTTATGGTTTAAAAATATAGATATAATCTAAATATATATTTACATGCAAGGGAAAAAGGGAATAAGAATATACATCAAAGTGTTAATGATCAATTGTGAATTGACCATTATGACTGATTAGAATTTTCTATCTTCTGACTCTATAACTTTCCAAATCTTCTATGACATAGAAAAGACCTATTCCATTTTAAAGCAAGACTGGGCAATATTGGGTCTCTATTTTGAAAGAGAATTGAGGTTTTCTTAGAGATGGCCATGGAATGGGGAGTGAAAGACTTGGCTCAAGTGACTATTGTTACACTAGAAGAGGCCCTTGTTGCTCAAAGTGTGGTCAACAGACCGGCAACATCAGTTTGACTCAAAGGCATATTAGAAATGCAGAACATCAGTCCTCATCCCCTAAAGGCAAAGAAGAAGATTAATCAAGAGATATTCTAGCCATGGCTGGTTGAGTACTGGCCTGCGAACGGAAGCATCAGTGGTTCGATTCCCAGCCGGGGCAACATGCCTGGATTGCAGGCCAGGTTCCCAGTTAGGTGCATGTGAGAAGCAACTGCCTTCATAATGCTATTTCTCTTCCTCTCTTTCTCCATCCCTTCCCTTCTCTCTAGAAATAAATTAATAAAATCTTTTTTTAAAAGAAGATATCCAAAGTTTTGTGGCTTTTTAAAAGTTGTTATAAAAATTTTGCAATTTTTACATTGTTGCCAATCAAATAAGACCATGACATGTCCTTGTTTTATTCATTCTTTCATTCATTGATTCATTTAGCAAACATTTATTGAGCACTTACGATGAGCCAGACAGGCACTCTTCTGGATGCTAAGGATACAGCAGTTAACAAAACAGACAAACCCTTTGCCCTTCTGGAGCTTACATTCTGGAGAATGTGACAGATAATAAACAAAAGAGATAAATAAACACATTGTATTTTAGATGGTGATAATATGGAAGGAAGGGATACAGGGGGTGGTTTTGGAGCTGTAATTTTAAAAGAGGTGACAGGAAAGACACTATTGGGATGATGAATAGACCTGAGGGAGGTGAGGAAGCCACTCATGCTGATACCTGAAGGAAGCACATCCCAGGGCAAGGCTCTACTGGACCTAGTCAAGGAGGCCATGTGGCTAGACTGAGGGAGTGCAGGGGTGAGCAGGAAAAGAGGACTAAGGTGTAAAGGCCATTGAAAGTTTCTGAGCAAGTTTCTGAAAATGTCATAAGTGACATTTTCTGCCTTGGGTTTTAACAGAATCATTCTGGTGCTCTTTCAAGAACAGATAGATGGAAGTAGGAAAACCAAATAGGTGGCTACTGTCAATACCTAGGCAAGAATAATGGTGACTTGGACCAGATAACTTTGGCAGTTTTATCTCTTTTCAGATAGCTGCCTTTTTTGTTTTTCTTCTAGTATATCATACTAAAGTGAGATGGGAGGAAGGCATAGAGTTTGTGTGCATACTAGGGAAAGGAATGCAGAACTCACAGCTCTTTTAGTATATAATGATATGTATTTTCACATTTATCTTCAGCCTCACAGAACAAAATGTATAAGCAATTTAATTTAAACATTTAAACTTAATTTAAATATTTAATGTGTTTAAATAATTAAATGTTCTAAGTTATTACAGCTTCAAGAAAATTTTTTTTAAAAACTAAAAATCATTATCATTACCATGTCAATAAATGTATATTTAGGCCAAGGTAAAAATAAAAGAAATTGATCACTTATTTTAAAAACATGAGCAATATTTTTGAAATGGAGAGTTACTAAATAATGACTAGTTCTGAAAAATACTATTTTAAACCTTCTACTCTTTCAGTGCTATAATTAAAACAAAAATGAAAGTGAAATCTAGACAGTACATATAGAGATCTGAGTCACATCAGGACATGAAATTTACTTTTTCTATGGATCTGAGACCAAAGGCTCCATTTATTTGCTAAAGATTAAAAGGATAAACTAATTATTTCTTATTTTAAAATACAAAGGCAACTGTCAAGCCAAACACTGATTCAGAAAGAAGAGTTATCAACACTGAATTAATATTATACTTGATCAGCTATTTTCAATGGGGATGACATAAGAATTTTTAAAACATGCAATCCCTGACTATTTAGTCAGAGGCACTGACCTCTTTTCCCTTAGATTGTCAAATTAAAAAATTATAACAGCCAATACAACAATAGCCATCTGGTGTAAATGAATCAAAATTATACTTATTTTCCCTAACTGGTGAAGTTCAGTGGATTGAGCAACAGCCTGCAAACCAAAGGGTCACTGGTTCAATTCCCAGTCAAGGAATATGCCTGGATTGCAGGCCAGGTTCCCAGTAGGGGTCATGTGAGAGTCAACCACACATTGCTGTTTCTCTCCCTCTCTTTCTCCCTCCTTCCCCCTCTCTCTCGAAATAAATAAATAACATTAAAAAAAGAATTTAAAAAAATTATACATATTTTTTTGCCATATCAGCAAAAGATGTATTTTTGGTGTGCTGCAGAATTTTAGTAATTTAGTTTATGTGTCCCATGAGATGAAAAAGGTTGAAAATCACTGCCCTAGATCTGTAGAGAGGTTTATTGTTTAAAAAGCATTTTCACTACTATTATCTAATTTGAGCCTCACAATAGAACTATTAATATCACTGTTATTAATTTATAGATAAAGAAACCCAGGCTCAGAGAGATTAAGGGAAGTATCCAAGGTCACTCAACTAATTAGTAAGTACCAGACTGGGAACAGTCTTCTCACTTCCCAGTTCACTACTCTTTGTACCAACCTGTGTTCTTTTCCAGATATAGAATTAGGTGGAATATTTTTTTGCTATATAGGAATTATCAGGTCAACAAGACCAAGAGATGAAAAGCAGTACTTATGAAAAGGTACTAGCTTGAGAATAATAGTATTATGGTAAATACTGCCACCCATTTAATGATAGAAAGACCAAGGAACAGAGAGGTGTGTTAAGCCAAACACTGGCTGGTTAATTATTCAGGGATTGGCTTGCTTTTTAGGCAAACCTTAAGCCTTTTGCCACTAGTCCCCTTTATCATTTGTCTGATCTCCTGGCCTGCTATTTTGCACCTCCACCAGAGGGCAGGCAGGATAGGAAGAAAGCATTGGAACCTGTATGATCAGAAAGTTAGTTGGAAGAACAAAACTTAAGTCATTTTCTTAATTTAAGCTTTTGGAGTCTTTCTAGGTTTCAGTTATTAATGGAAACTTTACCACTATTCTCCTATACAGACCCAGAATAAACAATGCTACAAAAGATAAACCTGGAGGAACAACTGGGGAGTGAGACAGACCATACAACCCAGGGTTCCAGCACAGGAAACTAAAGCATCAAAACTTCTGGCTGTAGAAACCTGTGGGTGTTGCAGTGGCAGAAGAAACTCCCAGCCTCACAGGAGAGTTCATTGGAGAGATCCACAGGTACACAAACAGAATGTACACAAACCTACCCACCCAGGAATTAGCACCAGAAGGGCCCAATTAGCTTGTGGGTAACAGAGGAAGTGACTGAACGTCAGCTGAGAGCTGAGCAAGCAGCATTGTTCCCTTTTGGACCCCTCCCCCACATACAGTGCCACAAGGAAGTGACATGGGTTACCCTGCCTTGGTGAACACCTAAGTCTCTGCCCCTTACTATGTAACAGGTGCGCTGAGACCAAAAAAAAATATGGCCCAAATGAAAGAACAGATCAAATATCCAAAAAAAGAACTAAGCAATGAAGAGAGAGCCAACCTATCAGATGCAGAGTTCAAAACACTGGTAATCACAATGGTCACAGAAATGACTGAGTATGGTTGCAAAATAGAGGAAGAAGTAAAGGCCATGCAAAGTGAAATAAAGGAAAATGTACAGGAAACCAACAGTGAAGAGAAAGAGTCCAGGACTCAAAACAATGATTTGGACCAGAAGGAAGAAATAAACATTCAACTAGAACAGTATGAAGAAACAAGAATTCAAAAAAATGAGAAGAGACTTAGGAACCTCCAGGACAATTTTAAATGTTCCAACATCCAATTCATAGCGATACCAGAAGGAGAAGAGGAAGAGCAAGAAGTTGAAAACTTACGTGAAAAAATAATGAAGGAAAACTTCCCCAATCTGGCAAAGGAAATAGACTTACAGGAAGTCCAGGAAGCTCAGAGAATCCCAAAGAACTTGGACCCAAGGAAGCACACACCAAGGTACATCATAATTACATTAGCCAAGATTAAAGATAAGGAGAGAATCTTAAAAGCAGCAAGAGAAAAGGAGACACTTACCTACAAAGGAGTTCCCTTGAGTCTATCAGCTGATTTCTCAAAAGACACCTTGTAGGCAAAAAGGCGCTGGAAAGAAGTATTCCAAGTCATGAAAGGCAAGGACCTACATCCAAGATTGCTCTATCCAGCAAAGCTATCATTTAGAATGGAAGGGCAGGTAAAGTGCTTCTCAGATAAGGTCAAGTTAAAGGAGTTCATCATCACCAAGCTCTTATTATATGAAAAGTTGAAGGGACTTACCTAAGAAAAAGAAGATCAAAACTATGAACAGTAAAATGACAACAAATCACAACTATCAACAACTGAACCTGAAGAAGAAAAACAAAAACAAACTAGGCCCACAACTAGAACAGGAACAGAATCTTAGAAATGGAGATCACATGGAGAGTTATCAGCAGGGAGAAGGAGGGAGAAGAATGGGGGGAAAGGTACAAGGAATAAGAAGCATAATTGGTAAGTACAAAATAGACAGGAGGAGGATAAGGATAGTATAGAAAATGGAGAAGCCAAAGAACTTATATGTGTGACCCATAGACTTGAAGCAAGGAGCAGGACGAATGCTGGTGGGAGCAGGGGTGCAGGGCAGAGGGGGACATAGGGAGGAAAAAAGATGGGACAACTGTAATAGCATAACCAATAAAATATACTTTAAGAAAAGGAACTAGAGAATCACATTTCTTATACTTCTTTATATTTCCAGTTTGGTTTTTCCAAACAAATATAAAATGTTAAATCTTTAAATATGTAACACTTAAGAACTGTGGGGAAATAAGTGGGCAATGAACAAGAACAGAAAATTCACAAGAGAGGAAATTCAGCTAGTGAACATGGAAAAATGTTCCATTTCACAGGCAATTAAAGAAAGAAACATTTAAAATAAAAAACTGCCATCTTTCATCTGTCATATTAATGAATATTTAAAATGAGACTTATTGGTAAGGGTGTAGTAAAACAGGCATTTTAATATCTTTTTAGTGGACATGTAAATTGATACATCTTTCTGGAGAGAAATCTAACCATAGAGAGAGGCTAATCCTGGCAGAAGAAAATCAGTGTAATTTTCTACTTCCCAAGCTGGAGGTAAAATCTTGTTCTTTTTTTCTCAAATGAAATGAGTGAGACCTTACATGAAGAATACAAACTCATGATATGATATACGATAGAACAAAAAGCAAGCTTTATGCCACCTCCAGCCTTCTGCAGATTCAGCAGGGTGGAATGATGAGTTTCTCACCCAGGAGAGAGTAAGGGTTATACCGCTCACCGCTCCAGCAAAGATGCAAGACCACACTGACAGTGGAGAGGACTGGAAGCATCTGGATGCCTATATGTCTCCAGGATCACAGGGTCTGCCTCATACTTGCAGGAGAGAAAAGTGGTGCTTTCTGCAGCTTTCAGCAAGTGTAACACATCACACTGATGTGCATCCTATTGTTACAGGCTGTCCCAAAGAGACAGAGAGCCAGAGCTTTCTGACATTTATGAGACTATCCAAATATAGTCATGGGTATTGTCAACAGTAGCCAGGCATAAATGGACTGGACCACCTATGCACCCTTCAATTACAATGCTATAAGCTAGTCACAGTCTTACAAGCCAAATACAAAATTTGCCCCTAAATTCAAACCACTGCACTGTAACAGAGTTGCTTGATCTTGTTTATAACTTAACACCTACTAGATTCAGCTCATTTAAGAGACAGTCTGATGGTGAAAAGGAGAAAGTCTCATTATAACAGGAATTTGCTTGAAAGGTGTAGGCCCCAGAAAGAAAGAGATTTTCCTGAACTCTCGAAACCATCATAATTTGAATAAGGAGAAATTGGAAACAACCTAAATGTCCAATCAAGAGTGTAGTATGCACCCATTAACTATATTTTAAAAATGGAAAATTCTTGTCCTAGAATAAGAAGTTAAGATACAGAACACAGAGTTTCCAGTTCTGGATAAGTCGACTCTATCCTGTCTTTCCTACTGAATGCAGACATGAAACGACAGAAAGCATGACTACTCTAAAATGAAACCAAAGCAGGCAGATTAGAAAAGATGAGAATCTGAAGTCCTGCTGAAGCAGCAGGGAGTTTCCCATTTTCTTTTCCATCTGGTATCTCCTGGCCTGGACTCAGGATAGCCTGAAACTGGAAGTGGAAACGACCTGGACAGAATGCCCTCCAGAGGAAAGCTTGAGTTATGGCCCAAAGAACAAGAAAGAGGACCCTAATGCTCAGAGAAAAACAGAAGAAAACACCTAGTGGTGTTATTTTATCTCTCTTTCCAGCTCCAGCCTCCAGGCAATCCAGGAGTACCGTGTTTTCGGACTATAAGACGCACTTTTTTTTCCCTTTCCCCACCCTACCCCTACAAATTTGGGAGGAATAATGGTTGTTAATGCTTCTGTTGAGTTCTGTTTACACTTACATTGGTGAAATATCATGTTATTTATGCTATTAAATATTTTACCACGTTTTGCTTCAAAATTTTTTTCCTATTTTCTTCTTCTAAAACCTAGGTGCATTTTATGGTCTGAAAAATATGGTATATCATTGATGGCAGCCACCAGCTGCAGGAACCAAGAGCCCATTGTGCCTAAATGCTGAGGGAGGAAATACTTACTGAAAAAATAAACCACTTTGGGGCTTGGGGAAGGGAATCATGGTATCAGAATTGGAATAGTGAGCATGATACTGGCACGCTGCCCATGAGAGATACCATGTGGATCTGTCACAGGTAGCTGCAAATGTAAATAGAACACAGAGGAGAAATCTGAGCTAGAAGTATAAGTTTGTGAATCATCTGCATTTAGAAGTCATTTAAAGCTAATTACTCTAGTTGTTTTCTCCTTATTACAGGGAAACAGCGAATTACTAAGATTTTCTTGCTCCATTCTTTCTTATCTGCTCTACTGAAGAAGTGAGAGATAAGACCAATTATTACAATTCTAAAGATGGAGTCTATCTTAGCAATGAAGAAAGTAAATAGGATTTTATTTGGTCTTAAGCCTGGTTCCTAAACCAGTGGTCTTTAGACTCTGCTTGCATGTTCCCTGAAATAATTCGGAAACACTTTATATTCCCTCACACATTTTTAAATTTGCATCTAAACATTTTTATCATATATTTAAATAGTGACAAAAATATGATTTCTGGTGTATTATTGTTATTGATATGTTTAAAATTAAACTATTATATCACTCCAGTACAATCAAGGAATGTAAATACCATAGAGGTTTGATTCCCACCATCATCCATTTAAAAATATATATGGACAAATTCTTTTTTTTTTTAAAGGTTGTTTTCATTTATTTTTAGAGAGAGGGGAAGTGAAGGAGAAAGAGAGAAAGAGAGAGAGAGAAACATCAATGTGTGGGTGCATGTCCCCCACCAGGGACCTGGCCTGCAACCCAGGCATGTGCCCTGACTGGGAATTGAACTAGTGACCCTTTGCTTCGCAGTCTGGTGCTCAATCCACTGAGCCACACCAGCCAGGGCACAAATTCTTTTTTAATTGGCCAAAATCTCTGTCACTTCTTCTCCTTGAACTCGTATTTCAATTCCATTTCCCACTAAGATTTTATCCTAACATGCCACATTTTGATGCTTGAAAATCTTTGATTACTCTATCATAATTTTTTGCAATAAAAATTGAAATATTCTCTGGTTCTATAATTCTGTTATTTTTCTTCTGTATTTTAGTTACCACCATGGTTATTAAATAGAAAAAATGATCAAACAACATAATTGATATATTTAAATAAATGTTAGGAATAGATAGTCAAAATTTTATTGTAAATGTATCTTTTAATGAGATAATGGGGTCTCTTTTCAATTAGTTAGTGTATCTATAGGTTCATATTACTTATTGCCAGAATTAGACATATATTTATTCTTTTTTAAATGTAAGCTCTGAACAAACTTATTCATATAAATGAGAAGATGGGGCTGAAAAAAAATTTTTATTACAACAATAGCCTGCAATTTTTTGAACCTCTTAGAATTATACAACTA
Source organism: Trachops cirrhosus (assembly GCA_028533065.1). Taxonomy (NCBI): domain Eukaryota; kingdom Metazoa; phylum Chordata; class Mammalia; order Chiroptera; family Phyllostomidae; genus Trachops; species Trachops cirrhosus. The sequence continues at coordinate 40,496,183 of CM052549.1, read as the reverse complement.
AAATCAAATACTAATGTATCATTAACAAATTATTTTTAATGAGTCACAAACTGACTACTCAATTAGTTCCTCCTTTAATTTTGTTGAGAGTAAGGAATTAAAAACCTTCCGAGTTTCAAAAGGATTATAATTATTCCCCCCTCACTGTCTACACCATTATTTTTTTCTATTGGACATGGTTTTTTCATTTTTAATAATATTTTATTAATTATGCTATTACAGTTGTGCCAATTTTTCCCCCTTTGCCCTACTCTACCCAGCACCCCTCACTCCCTCAGGCAACCTCCAAGCATTGTTCACGTCCATGGGTCATGTGTGTAAGTTCTTTGGCTACTCCATTTCCTATACTGTACTTTCCATCCCCATGGCTATTCTGTAACTACCTATTTGTAAAATGCCAAAGGTTAAAGATAAAGAGAGAATCTTAAAAACAGCAAGAGAAAAGCAGTCAGTTACCTACAGAGGAGTTCCCACAGGACTGTCAGTTGATTTCTCAAAAGAAATTTTGCAGGTTAGAAGGGATTCACAAGAAATATTCCAAATCATGAAAAGCAGGAACCTACAGCCAATACTGCTCTACCCAGCACAGTTATCATTTAGAATCAAAGGGCAGATAAAGAGATTCCCAGACAAGAGAAAAACTAAAGGAGTGCATCATCACCAAACCATTATTATATGAAATGTTAAAGGGACTTATGAAATGAAAGGGACTTATTTAAGAAATAGAAGATCAAAACTATGAATAAAATGGCAATAAATACATATCTATCAAAAAATGAAATCTAAAAAACAAACTAAGCAAATAAGAACAGAAACAGAATCATGGATATGGAGAACATTTTGATGGTTGCCAGTTGGGAGGGGGAATGGGTGAAGAGGTGAGGGGATTATACCATTAATTTGATATATCTTCTTGTCTGGCACCCCAGTGCAATGTGCTGCTGCAACTTCTGAGAGGGAGGGAGATTTTTTTTCATGGTGTAGGAGGGGGAGGGGAGGGAATTATGTTAGGAGAGGTGAGAAAAAAGACAGCACAAAGCAAGCATATTTTCAGATCAGTTTGAAGGAGAATGAAGGGAGTTGAAGATCCAGAAGCTAGATCTATCCAGTAAATCTATCTTTAGGCCCTCTTGCCCCTTACAAATCTTTGTGTACCCTTAGTTTAAACTAACTAGACTTTTCTGTCTCTCATCATACCCAATGGGAGTTGGAGGGAGAGGAAAGAAATTATAAACCTGAGAGTATTTGTTGAAGGATAAGAAAAATTCTGCTGGAAGGAGGTTGGGGGTGAGGAGGAAGAAGGAGTGGTAGGGATCTCTAGGTGGGATAGATAATGGACTACTCTTACCTTCCATCCTCAGAAAGTGGTAGATCCTTGAGGTAAGGCCTCTTCTTCCTGAATTACCATCCTGGGATTGCATTTCATTCATTCCTTCTTTTTTTAGGCACTTTCTACCCCAGCCTCAGTGCCAGGCCCCAGGGATGCAAAGACCTTTACATTCCTTGCCTTTAAGAAACTTAAACCAGCTGATTAGGACTTACGTACTTCACTGAGGTTCTCCAGCCCAGCCAGCCACTCTCCCTTCTTCCCACCAAATACTTCTCCCTGTTCTGGGATTTCTCTTGACATCCCTGTTCCCTATTCTACCATCAGCAAAAACTATGTTCATCTCATTTCCTCCCGACATTATTCCATGCTTTCTAATGCAGAGTGGGGTATGCCATAGTGGGTACTGCCAATGGATTAAAACGGGTTACAGGGATGTCCAAGTTGGCTCCTCAATAATCCAGGGGGGAGGATTGAAACCTTAGCATTAAGAGGCCACAGTTTAGACACCCCTAGATAACAGGAAGCATCTTTCAGTGTGCTGTACAAATAATGTATTTATATGTGTGCCCTGGTGTCAAATATGTGGGAAGCACTGTAAACTAATTTATTAAAGTATGAACCAACAGGTCTGAGCAAAAGTCCAAATATGCTGCCTGGAATCTGCATCTGTCCTGCAGATATCTTTGGTTTAGCAGATACTGCGTTGATGATTTAAAAATAAATTATTTGCAACATTTAAAAATTTTACATAAAAATCTCATTATCTGGCTTCTCATGAAAAATTTATATAGAACTGTAGTCTTATATTGCAACAGTCAACTGGCAACAAGTAACAACAGTGTCCTTGAGACAAGGCTTGCCCTTTCCCCTTCATCGGCCTTCTTCTGTCATCTATATTACTTGCCTGCCCTCCAGGCATTTCCACCATCGCTTGAGTTTCCCTCTAGTGCACTCATGTTACCTTCACACTTACAGGTGCACACTCATGCATACATGCAACCCCTGCTGTCTTGGTAACAAGACCCTCAAAAGCAAAACTTAGAAATGCAATTTAATTATTTTTATTCTAAAAACAGTACATATGTATTATAGAATTTAGTAAATGGAAAACATAAAAGAAAAACATATTAAATCACCAGTGATCTTGTTACTGAAATAATCAGTGTTAATACCTCAAAATGTATTTTTCTGATTGTTTCTATTGTTATAGTCAAGGCTACCCTGACACATATGTAGTTCTGAATGATTTTAAAATTTTTGTGTATTTCAAAGTCATTATTATTTTCCTTTGTGTTTAAAACCATGAAATTTGGCAATCATGATTTCCTATAAATAAAAATCATCTACTTCTAACTTTATTGTTCAATCCAATGTTACATACATAGAGTCTTATACAATATGTTCATTTGTATAGAACTCATTACAAGCACTAACCTTGTATAACATTTTTAACTTATTTGAGATTGGTTTGAGGTTCTCACAGGGCATGTCAAATGCATGGAGCTTAGATAATAAAATAGATCACTTGGTTCTGGTAGAGAGCAGTATGCTATCACTTTTGCTTTCAGCATCTCAGATGTCTACAATAGCTGATTTCAGATAATTTTTAGATTGGCCTGCAGTTGTGGCCTGTAATTTACAGGTGTGGCCTATAGTTCCATGCTGTCATTTTTTCACATGTGTATTACAAAAACACTTGAAAGATAGCTGGTTAGATAATGAGAGTAAGGAGCAAACACCCCTTTTCTCCACTCCTCTAACACTGAGGGACCATATCAACCCCTAGACTTCAAGAGGGAAAGAAAAGTCCAAAGTGACCGAGATTAAGTTTCTGTCACCTCTCATTCCAGCCTTTCTACTGGGGCTTATATTAAAATTAAGTTCACAGAATGACAGGCAGATAGAAAAATAAGGAAGTATTTCCTAGATGCCCACATTTAGGGAGATTCATCCTTGCTTTGCCTGTTGTTTCTCTCTATGAAAGTAGACTGTTTTGGAACTTGCATTTTTCACAGAATTACATGTGAGTAAACATATAAGTAAAATTTCTAATAACTTTACAGAAGTGTTTGAAGAGGTGTTGAAGAGGCCACGATGAGATTTGTGTTTTAAAAGTTCCACCAATGTTGAAGACAGGGCAAGCAGCTGGGAGCTGGTAGAGTCAACCAGGTAAGAAATGATAATGGTGTCAGCCTAGGCAGTGACAGTGAAGACAGAGAAAAAGAGGATGCAACTGTAGATACTTAAGATACAGATTCAGTAAGACTTCCTGGATGTGAGAAATGAAGGACTTCCTGGTCACGATCAATATAAATGCTTGTGAAAATGTTTAATCAGTATAAAATTTGAATTAAAACAAATACTACTCATTCTTATTTTTGAGCATTAAAATTTTACTTTGAAATCTTCTCACTCTCTTGAGGGAAAAAGATGCTAATGGTCTTGTCTATCTCATCAGTACATCTTTTTCCGAATCATAAAACCACCATTTGCTGAGAAGGTGACAAAAAAATAGGGATGTGGTTCTTCAGAATTGCAGCAATTTCGCATCTCTGTCACCACAAGCTACTACACCTGTTTATACACCCACCTTCTGTCATTATTAATAGTCTTTCACTTTCTCAATTTTCCATTCAAACCTAACTTTTAAAAAATAGGCTGACCACCAAATTGGGTGAGTCACTTTTAAAGTCATTCTTATGGTTAGTGGAGTTTTGGTTCCCAAATTGTTTTAAATAATGAGTTATCGTAAATGTCCCAAAATGTAGTCAATTCCAACAATCTTCTTAAATATATCAGAAGAAGGCAAGGGCATTTTAAGGCAGTGTAAATTTAAATTTAGGACTCAAGTCAAGTACTTTGATATGTGTGATTTGAAGGAAAGTGTACTCACTAATGTCAACTTGCAAAATTTTAATCAAATAGAAAAGGCACTGCTCAACAGACTTTATAGATATAAGCTATAAAACATAATACTGCACTAGTTAGAGATTTTACAAGCTTTTTGAATAAACTCATTATCACATGAAACATATTAGCATGATTTTAACTTGAACCATTTTTTTCTCTGTATGCCCTTGAATTTAGAATACTATTACCAGTGGCACTTAATGGTAGAATTAAGAAATTATGGGGAATGATAGAAATTGTACTGAATAAACTAAAATAAAAAATTTAAAAAAATTATGGGGAATAAAGTTTGGAAAATTCCTGACTCCACTAACAATTCCTCAAGTGACTCAGAATGTCCAAGAAGGAAATGTTGGCCTTGGTTTATGTGCTAGATGAATTCTTATAACTTGAATTTACAGAAGAAACCATGGAGATTATCTTGTTCAAATTTCTAATATTAAGGAACTGAAGACCAGAGAATTATGTGATCTAACCAACAAGACAAAAATGGTTGGTAACAGCCCTAGAATCTAGACCAGAGCTCTTCTCAAGCATCCTTGCCTGGCTTTTCCATGATCTTATCAGCAACTTATCACTTGGACCAGAGAAGTTTGAACTACAGAAGGAACTCTTTTTAGTAAAGTTAACAACCAGCCTCTAAATTATACTATATTTTATATAAATTCTGATTTTCATATCTCTATTCAATATTCTTAAAGGAAAATATGCTCAAATAATTATATCTGTTAAATGTGAACTAGAAGGGGTTGGAGGTTGTGTATACACATAACCTGAATTAATCAAAAGAATGAAATTTTTTAAAAGTTAGAAGGATTTTTTCCTTTGGAGTAAGCACAGCAATGAGACCAAGCTGACTATGTCTTGCTAAGTGATTAGAGATTGTGGTTTAATAAGTGGATATGGATGACAGACAGATGATCAACATGTATCACATGTTCCATCTCTTCCATTTCACCCTCCATTGATGGGGTCTAAAGCAAGCCAGCTTCTATCTATGTAATTTGTGATTTTCAGAAGTCCTACTTACAGTGTTACTATAATTGTGAAACATCTCTAGCAAAAAGAAAGTGGAGTCCTGACAGGAAACTGCATCAGATGCCCTCAATAGAGCCCAAAACAGGAACATTCTGTCTCTAGTTTTTTATCTCCTCATATCATCCACCATGAACTGTAAAGAGAAATGGGGAGATAGTCAGGCTAAGGATACAACATATAAGAGACCTTGGATTTATTGTGATCTTGATCTTCATAGGTAATATCAATTGTAGTTATTTGACTCCTGGCCATTAAATTCTTTTTTAAAAATTTGTGTTGAAAGTGCTCACAATTGAGAAACACTTAGCTGCTCAGTGCTATTTATTTTCATATGGGCTGGGTGGGGCCCTGTGCCAGAGGAAGTTCAAAGCAATAAAACAATTACTCAAGCCCTTGCTGCTGAGCTATTATTATTCAAGAATCAGGCTATTCATTAAAGAACTGACTTTCTGAATTCTAGTCAAGAACTGACAACTCTTTTCATAAAGTGATGGCTACTTATAGTCAGTAGGGAACGGAACTGCCATTTGAGCACCTGCAATGTGTTTTGCATGTGTCCACATTCTCACAATAACTCTGTAAGAAATGTATTGCCTCATTTTACAAATGAAGGAACAAATTCTGAGAAAGGAAGAAAGTTGCTCAGGGTCACACAGCCAGAAAACTGGTTTCTCTAATCTCAAACTTTAAGTCCATTTCACAGTGCTCTGCTCTTTCCCCAATCTCCGTTCAGAGTAAAAATAATTGTAAAATTCAATTGTCCTTTGGATATGAAGACAGCTGGCCTTGCTCTGATGCCAGGTTATGTCTCTGTGAATTTTTGTCTGCAAAATATGATGGTTATCCTACACTTCAAAGAGCCCAGAAAGTACCTCTATGATTAACTAACTCTAGGGTGGGTGTTTAAGAAATGCAATTTGATGATGACTGTGGGAACATTTGCTTCGAAGCCATCAAACCAGACCTAATCCCAGTTCCACAGCACTGAGGTTGTCAGATGCCAAAAGAAGTGATGACAGGGAGCCAAGGCAGAAGTTATGATAAATTAACAAGGAGGCTGCAGGCTAGAGAAGAGTCATAAAGTGTCTGAAGCATACACTGAAGTATAATTTCAAGTCATCTGACATTGCTGACTGAAAGAGCTGCAGAGACAAGACAGCTGATGTTCAGTAGGATCTGGTTTTGCCATCAGTTGTTTCACTGCTCTCTAGCTAAGCATTTTGGCTGGCTTTCCCATGCAATGCGATCATGTAACAATAGAACATTAGGTCATGTCCAGTTTACCAGAACTAGTTAAGAGGAAATGTCCAGTTTAGAAAAAGAGGAAGAATTTTTGGGCCCTTGCCCCTATAAAAGGCCATAGGACGACTTAAGATCAATCAGAATGACAATGTCTTGGTTTTACTTACCTTACATATACATGGAAATTGTCTCTATCACTATATAGGCTACATTTTTATATTATTCATCTTGGAAAAGAAGCAGTAGTATTTTCATCATATTAAAGAGGTGAATTTTAAACACCTGCTTAATTGTGACAATTCACACACATTAGGGTACATTTTATCAGTACGAATTATCTCCCAAATATGTTGATCACAAAATGCAATGGTGTATTGAAGGGGCTAAAGAACAAATGTTAAAATATAAATATGTAAAAACAAAAAGTTTTTTTAACCCAAACCTAAAAGACATGCAAACAGCATTTTAAAATGTGAAAAAAGTTCATCATCACACTGATAACCAAAGTTATGCAAACTAAACTGCAATGATTTTACTTTTTTGCCTCTAATATTAAAAAAATTACAATATTCAATGCAATAAAGGGTCCAGTGAAATGGCCTTTCCATACTAATGAAAAAAATATAAATTGCTCTGAGCTCTCTGTAATTTACCACTATATTTTAAAAGCCTTAAAATATTCATAACCCTCTGAAAGTGCAATGGTATCAGAAACTCTGGGGGTGGGACAAAGCAATCCATTTTAACAAGCTACCCAAGGGATTCTGATGCACATTTAAGTTTGAGAACCACTGCCCTAGGGACTCTCACCTATGCCAACAGCTTAATGGCCATCTCTAGGCAGATGAGTCCTAAATCTACATCTGTAGCCAAGATATCTTTTCTGAATTCCAGATCCATGCAATCAACTACCCAGTTAGCATTTCCTTTTTGATATTTCACAGATACTTCAAAATAAACATGTTTAACATTAGGTTCAGATATTTCTCCCAAAATATTTTCTATCTCCAGTGATCCTAATCTCCGCAAATGGCAGTATCATTTCTACTCAAGCCAGAAACATGTCATCCTTGACTCCCTTACCCTGATCCACCTCGTCCTTACACCCAATCAAGTACTATTTCCTAAAGACAGAAGATACTGCTACAGACTACACCCTGGCTAGTGTGGCTCAGTGGACTAAGTGCTGGCCTGAGAACCAAAGGGTAGCTGGTTGGATTCCCAGTCAGGTCATGTGGCTGGGTTGTGGGCCAGGCCCCCAGTTGGGGGCATGTAGAAGCAAACACACATTGATGTTTCTCTTCCTCTCTTTCTTCCTCCCTTCCCCTCTCTCTAAAAATAAATAAATAAAATCTTTTTTTTAAAAAAGATACTGCTACAAAAGACTAAATTGTGTTACCTAAAATTTGTATGTAGCACTAACCCTCATTGTGACTGTATCTGGAGACAGGGGCTGTAGGAGGCAATTAAAGTTAAAGGAGATCATATGGTTGGGGCCTTAAACCCATAGGACTGGGACCTTTAAGAAGAGGAAGAGAGCCCTGGCTGGTGTGGCTAAGTGGATTGACCTCAGGTCTGTGAACCAAAGGGTTGCTGGTTCAATCCCTAGTGAGGGCACATGCCTGGGTTGCAGGCCGGGTCCTCTGTAGGAGATGCACAAGAGGCAATCACGCATTGATATTTCTCTCCCTCTCTTTCTCCTTCCCTCCCCTTCTATCTAAAAATAAATAAATAAAATCTTTAAAAAAAAGAAGAGGAAGAGAGAGAGAGAAAGATCCCTGCCATGTGACATGGCCATCTGCAAGCCAGGAAGAGCGCTCTCACCAGAAACCCACCCTACTGAACCTTGATCTGAGACTTCCAGCTTCTTTCTACTATTGTAAGAAAATAAACTTCTGCTTTTTAAGCCATCCAGCCTTTATTATATGATATTTTATGGCAATCCAAGCCCACTAAGATAGATATCTATAAACCATCCATTTTGTTTTATCTCCACTGGTACCATCTGTGTGTAGACTACCATTATCCCTTGCCTAGACTAGTGCAATATTTTCTAGCAGTTTTCCCTCTAGATCAGTCTCACTTCTTTCAAATCATTCTTTATTCCCAGCTAGAGGGATATAATCAAGTCAGGTTTCCCTTTAAAATCCTTCAATAGCTTTCTATTATCTTTTAAATAAGGCCCAAATACCTAATATATATATTATATTATATATAATATATAATATATAATATATATTTAATATTATATAAATATATATACCAGGATGATATAAGAAATGTTAACTGATGGACTCCAAGCCCACCTCAGTATACACTGATCCCTTGTCCCTCCTTCTCTAGACACTTGCAGCCATCAGTGTGTACCCTGCCTCACCAGCACCCTCCTGGGTCAGCCAGCTCTTCAGTGTCACTTTCTGGCCTTGCTGGAAAATAACTGGCTGTTCCTTCCAGCTGACTGGGGATCATCCTTACCTGTAAGACTGTGCCCAGGTGCTTCTCTCAGGCCCCCTATGTAGGCTCTGTACTATACTCTCACTCAGCAACCATCCAGCCCCGATTTTTGAAAACCCAAAATTTGAAGTTTCTATTATTGGTTTTCTTTGTGACATCCTCTCCACATCGGGGCGGGGGGATACTTCTTGGTTTCTAGGTCAAATGGTGAAGGGTTGAAGATTAATATAGCACTGGCATTAAAAACATAGTTCACCAGTCTCTCCAGCTTCATTGGGTAAAAGGCATGCTGACTTTAGTTTCTTAGATAAACCATGCCCTCTCTCACACTGGGTCTCTGTACATCATGGCTCATCTGCCTCGAATACTTTTCTTTGCCCTTCCTTTTGCCTGTTCACCTTCCATGTCGCAATTTAAACATCATTTCTTTAGGAAAAACATCTTTGAACACTTTTATACAAGTTAGGTCTCCTTTCATACATTCCCAGCATACTTAGAATTTCTTTCAACTTGTAATTTATGCACCTATAATTATTTACAATTATTTGTGTAGTGTTTATCTTCCCTGCTAAATTCCAGGTGTCTATTTTCTCTAACATAATCTCAGTATCTAGAACACAGGTGGCAAACACAAGGCCCATGGGCTGAATCTGGCCCTCCACTTTGTTTTATTGGGCCTGGCACCTTGTTTCTACCTGGAGGCAGTGCCGAGCTCTCACTTAACCGTTAAGGAGTAGTTATGCTTATACAATCCTAAAATTACATTCAGCCCTTTGAAGGCAACTGTGAAGCTGATGTGGCCCCTGATGAAAATGAGTTTGACCCACCTGATCTAGAACATGTTAAGAGTTCAATAAATATTCATGACTGACCTACTGACAAAGTGAAATGATTATAGGGCAGATTTCAGAATTAGTGTTCTGGTACCATATCTGTTTATTTACAGTATCCCAAGATTGTAAAACATGTTAAAAATTATTCCATTTGCAGCTACTTTTTTGAATAAGTCAGAATTTTATCAATTAAATTTGGAAAGAAATTTGCCCACATACAACTATTGTTCATATTCCCTAGTTTTAAATTTTTATCTCCATAAAAGTAGTCACTTCATTCTCACAAACCTAAGTAACAACTTTAGAATAACTAAATGATATACATTTGAACTAAATCAAGTACAGTTATATTTCTGAAATATTATTTCTGCATAAGATTTTCACTTGAAAAAAAGAGCTTGAAAGCCTCTCTGAAACAATGGCTTTAAATCTTGGAGAAGAAACAGATCTATTACAGTAGGTTGAAACAAGAGTCTAGAGTTCTCCTTTACACAAAGACCTGTAAGACAGCTGCAGTATAGCATTACTCTACCCTACGTAGTTTGTGGCCATCTGAAACATGTACCACAAATAAAATTTGTAGTTTTAGTTTTTATTCTCTTCTGTTACATTTATCCTACACATTTCCTCCCACAATTATTTACCACTGGGCTAGAGAAAAGGGAAGGGAGGATTGAGGGAGAGGGGAAGGAGAAATCTAAGAGAAAGAGCTGAGACTTAGCTATCTCCTAGGCAACCTATAATATTGATTATCCTACCATGAATCTTCTCACTTTTCTTCTTATACAAAATATATTTGACTCCATGTCATACTGGGAGTATGATACCAATAGATGTATGTCATCTTCAGGATGATTATAGTTGTACCACATTAAAGAAATAATTTAACTACAGCAATGCTTCTTGAAGTTCACTCAACAGAGAATCCATCCCACTAACCAATCTCCAGGGCTAAGTCATCAATTCATTACAAGCTTCCAACAATATATCATCTTCTTTTGGATGTCAAATGCAACATATTTCAAGTGGAACTCATTATTTCTTCCACAAGCTGGTTTACCTTATTAAGTTCCCTGTTTGAACCAGTGCTACAACCATAATCCTAGTCATCCAAACTTCAACCTAGAGGCTACCTTTCACTTTTCTCTTTTCTCATCCTCCAGGGCACAGGAAAGAAGGAAGGAAAGGAGCAAGGACCTACTCTCTGTCCCAACCACTGACATTAGAGAATTGTCAAGGTGTAGTACAAGGCCAATGGGTCAGAATCCCTCCTGCATTTGTTTAAAAATGCAGACTTGCAGCCACACCAAAGACCTACTGAATCAGGGTTAAGGTGGGGAGTCTGCATTTTAAAATAGTTCTCCAGGGAACTCTTAGACCAACCAAACCGAATACTCTAAAGGAAATGACCCAGTCGCAGAAAATGTAAACTGTGGAGGAGAAGCTAGGTAAGTAAGGTACCCTGTTCATAGGGCACAAGAAGATGTAATGGAGCCCAAGGCAAGTGGTTAGAACATAGAGGCACAAAAACAAAGTAAACAGTATATAAGGTTTCAACACTCTGAAGCCACCATTTAAATATATTCAGGAACAGCCTTCACCAGAATTGGGTAGGAGAGACCATAGTTCGCCAAAGAGAGAATCAACCAGAACAAGTCATGCCAAAGACTAGATCCAGGGTTGTACTATTTCAGTTATCATTGGCCCATAGGAAAACAGCTGTTTGACAAAAAAAGTGACCTAGGAACAACACAAGAATCTGGAGGAAGCTGGGAGGAATGGTGGGCTTCATCTGTGTCAGGCAAGGTTTGGTTGACAATAACAGAAGCCATTCTAACTAATTTCAAATCAAAGGGATGTAATATAATGAATTAGGTGCTTACAAAATTGTTAGAAAACCTGGGGAAATAGGATCCAAGCTGAGCTTCCAGGAATAATTGTCAGATGTGCCAGTCAAGGTAGCTATTGCCTGTGCCATGGTCAGAAAACTGGGGAATAATCAGAAAGCTGGGGAATACGGAAATAACAGTTCCAACTGTTGGCTCCACACACATTGCCTCAGTCCAGATCCATGTCATCAAAATGGAGGTCCCTGTCACCCACAGAAGCAGGTATCAGACCTTGGGGCCCCTGCCACATTGCCATAGAAGAACCAGAGCCTCTACATCTCTGCTTGCTAGTGGAAACAGCAGAAGTGCCACCTAAGTCTCACTTCTGTCTTCAAAACATGACATTCATATGTCGGCTTTGGCAGAGAGACTGGCCACATGTGGAATCTGAGAAAGTCTGGGAAATGGAAGCTTCGGCTCCCTATCCTCTAGTATATTACAAGGGGGTGAGGAGAGAGGGGGTGGGGCTACACGTGATATCTCTACCCACATCAAATTCAGCTGCAAGCTTCTCTACTAGGCTGGAAGTCATCAGATGCCAGAGGCTTGATTGATGTTAACTGTTTTAGAAGTCCCAGGACTTAGCAGAGTGATGAATACCAGGGGAAGGAAGGAAGGAGGAAAGGAGGGAAAGAATGGAAGGGGAAGAAGAAAAGAAAGGGCCAAACCGAGAGTGGGAAATTGTTTTGTCAGTATTTAAAACTTAATAGAAAATAAAGCAGGGTCAGACACTAACAATTTTCATTTCTTAGTAGCTTTTGATTTCAGTCTGTTTTTCTTTATTTCCATGACTGTGAACTTAATTTATTTCAAATTCCTTATATCTGGAAGAAATCAATTGTCTCCTAAGAGGAGCCCTGCCAATTTTCCCCCATTCTTTCCTATTCTAGTCCCTTCTACACACTGATTTCTGACTCAGTACCCTAAAATAGTAGTCTTCAAACTTTTTACTTGCAAATACTTTCAAAAGAATTTTGTAAAGCTTTGTATCCTCTTGCACATTAAGCTGACATCTAAAATTTTCATCCCAAGTTAAAATAGTTACAAAGGATGTAACTTTCAGTGTATTGTAAATATTGTCCTTAAAAAATATTATAGCACTTTAAAAAATATATCACATAGAATCTAAATATCATGTCATCTATTTTTAAAATTATGTTTAAAAAACAAGCTTTTTTAATAATCAGAGATTTTGCATCTTTCCTTTTTTCTCCTTGAACTTATATTTCTATTCTGCTTTTGCCAAAGAATTTCATCCTAATATGGCATATTTTATTCTTGAAAGTCTTTGTCAATATTATCTTAATTATGACAACAAAAAGCACATACATTGAAATTTCATTTTTAAATTTTTGGTGATCATAAAGTTGTGTTTAAAAATTATTCTGTATTAGGTTATTATTTCAATTACTATTAGCATACTATTGGTAAAAGCAACATGAATATATTATAAATTTTGATTAAGTAATTGTTAAACAGAAAAATAAAACTTTTGTTTTAATGTATCTCTTAATGAGCTAGATGGGGGCTGACTGGTTTTGCTAAAATTAGGTCAAGTATGTAATTTTTGCTAAAATTAGGTCAAATATCAATTTAGTATAATTATTTTTATGGCTAAATTGAGACAGTGTTTAACCTCAGTTTTATTCCCCTACCTTTTGTGTTTTTTTATTAATGTAAATGTTGAGCAAAATTTGTTCACAATAATAAGTAGGTGGGAGTAGGAGTTTTGTTACAGCAATGCCCTCAGTTCTTCTTTTTTAAATTTTGTGTTGTTTCCATTTCCATTTACATCTCTTATGCCCCCACCCCCACAGCAATCACCACTGCTTTCCATACACATGAGTCCTTTTGGCTCAATCCTTTTGCACTCTGTCAGAATCATATGCCAAAAATTATGGAGAAACTTAGCACCAAAACTTTCTTTTAATGCTCTATCTGTTGAGAAATTGATAGCAGATCTTTGGAAGCAAAATAGAAAGCCATCTAATTGCAAATGGAATTGTTACCCATTCATTAAAGTGATTCCTTTCTCAACACCAATACCAATATACCTGTGTTGCATTTCTAATTATCTCTGTGGGTTACAGAGGTTTTTCTACCACAAGGTAATAAGTATAGAAAGATCAGGGTAAGGGGGGGGTCTTTCTTCCTTAAAATATGACATAAAGGGAAAGAGGTGCATGAAAGAAAAGGTAGAAATTTTGTATCCTCAAGCAGATCAGTTTTTTATCATTTTTCAGCTTCATTAATGTATAATTGACAAATAAAATTACAAAATATTTAAAGTATATAATGTGATAATTTGATATAAGTATACATTGTAAAAGGATTCATCCCATCAAGTTAATGAATACATTCATACCCTCACATATTTACTTTTTTGGTGGGGAAGGGTGGTGAGAACATTTAAGTTCTACTCTCTTAGCAAATTTCAATTATATGATACAGTATTATCAACTATAGTCACCATATCATACATTAGATCCTCAGACCTTATTCATCCTATAACAGAGAGTTTGTATCCTTTTGTCATCATCTCCCTATTTGCCTCATCTTCCAGCCAATGAAACCACTTTTCTACTCCTTTTCTATGAATTTGACTTTTTTTAGATTCCACATATAAGTGATACCATGCAGTATTTGCCTTTTTATGTCTGGATTATTTCACTTAGCATAATGCCCTGAAGGTTCATCCATGTTGTTGCAAATGACAAGACTTCCTTCTTTTTTAAGGCTGATTAATATTCCATTTTGTGTGTGTGCACATATACCTTATTTTTTCAGACTATAAGATGCACTTTCCCCCCCAAATTTGGGGGAAAATGGGGGTGTGTCTTATAGTTCTAATGTAGCTTACCTGGCTCACTGTGGGGGGTGCAGCAGTGGAGCAGGGGCACAGGAGGCAGGAGCCTCCTATTTTTTTTCCTACTCTAAAACCTAGGTGCGTCTTATAGTTCAAAAAATATGGTCTGTGTAGGTATCACATTTCCTTGATCCATTCACCTGATGATGGATACTTTAGTTATTTCCACTCTTTGGCTAGTGTGAATAATGCTGCAATGAACATGGGAGTGCAGATATCTCTTCAAGATAGTAATTTTATTTCCTTGAGCTATATACCCAGAAGTGGGATTGCTGGATCATGAGGTAATTCTATTCTTCATTTTTTGAGGAAGCATTGTACAAAAAGGCTGCACCGATGTACATTCCCACCAGTAGTGTACAAGAGTTCCTTTTTCTCCACATCCTTACCAATACTGATCTCTTGTCTTTTAGAGGACAGTCATTCTAACAGGTGTGAGGTAATATTTCACTGTGGTTTTGACTTACATCTCTGTGCTGATTAGTGATGTTGAGCACCTTTTCATGTACCTGTTGGCCATCTGTATGTCCTTGGAAAAAAGTCTATTCAGAACCTTTGCCTATTTTTAAATTGGGTTATTTCCTTTTTTTGCTATTGAATTGTATGAGTTCCCTGCATATTTTGCATAATAACCTTTTACTGGATATGCAATTAGCAAATATTTTCTCCTATTCCACAGGTTGCCTTTTCATTTTGTTGATGGTTTGCTTTGCTCTGCAGAAGCATTTTAGTTTGGTGTAGTCCCACTGTTTATTTTTTCTTTTGTTACTTTTGTTTCTGGTGTCAAATTCAAAAAATTACTGCTAAGATCAATATCAGAGAGCTCACTGCCCTGCCCCAGTCCCATGTTTTCTTCTAGGAGTTTTAGTTTCCAGGTCTTACATTCAAGTCGTTAATCCACATTGGGTTGTTTTTGTGTGTGGTGTGAGACCAGAATCCAGTTTTCTTTGCATGTGGCTGTCCAATTTTCCCAACACCATGTATTGACAGTATTATCTTTGTTTGCTATGGTCTCGTGGGTCTCTTGGAAGCAAGGCCTGCTGACTTTCAGAGCTAGGTATTTGCAGGGCCAGTCAAGTGGAAGTCTTAAAAGTGGAGGTGCTAAATATACAGCCCAAACCCTTCTCTCCTCAGGGAAAAGGTTCCCTCCTTATTGTATGGTGTGGGGCTTGGGGTGAGGTAATGGGTAGAGTATGTCTCAGCCTTTCTTACCTGTTTTGATGTGGGTGTTTTCTTTGCCTGATGTGTAGGAGTTGCTCAGCTAGTTTCTGGATCTCTTTCAGAGGGAATTGCTTCATGTGTAGCTGTACTATCAGCGCATTCAAGGGAGAGCAGGAACTCAGGAACCTCCACTTTTGCCTTCTTGTCCTCTCTCCATACATTATTTTTTCAGAATAGTTTTAAGGAGTGCAAAGGGAAACTGAATATCTAAAAGCCTGATTCCTTAAAACTCTTCCATAACCTTCATAGCTCTTGTAATGTCTTCTACACATCATATGTATATAGGTATAGTTTGAAGACTGCTACCCTAAAACCCCAAAACTTTCCTAAATAGTATCTCCTCATTGACATAAAGTACAAAATGTTTTAAAGATTTCATTTATTTATTTTTAGAGAGATGGGAAGGGAGGGAGAAGTAGAGGGAGAGAAACACTGATGTGCAAGAGATACATTGATGTGTTACCTCTCGCACTCCCCCAACTGCGGACCTGGCCTGCAACCCAGGCATGTGCCTAGACTGGGAATCGAACCAGCAACCTTTCAGTTCACAGGCCAGCATTCAATCCACTGAGCCACACCAACCAGGGCAAAATACTCACAAATTTTTTTTAATTTCAAAAGAATAAGAATGACTAACATTTAAAACTGTATTTGCTTTTATTTTATCTTTTAATGATCGTTTATACTCAGTATTATTTTGTATTAGGTGCATAGCATAGTAGATAATCATATATTTTACAAATTGTTCTCCCTGATATTTCCAGTACCCACCTGGTACCACACATAGTTATTGCAATATTATTGACTATATTCCCTATACTGTAATTTACAACCCTGTGACTATTTTGTAACTACCAATTTGTGCTTCTTAATCCCTTTACCTCTTTCACCCAGCCCCCCAACCTCCCTCCCCTCTGGCAACTAT
Source organism: Trachops cirrhosus (assembly GCA_028533065.1). Taxonomy (NCBI): domain Eukaryota; kingdom Metazoa; phylum Chordata; class Mammalia; order Chiroptera; family Phyllostomidae; genus Trachops; species Trachops cirrhosus. The sequence goes on along the minus strand of CM052549.1, from coordinate 40,479,475 downwards.
CAGTCTGTTTTCTATATCTATGAGTCTGTTTCAAATTTATTTGTTTGTTTATTCTGTTCTTTACACTTCACATACAAGTGAAATTATATGATATTTGTCTGCCTCTGACTGACTTATTTCACTTAGCATAATGCCCTCTAGGTCCTTGCTGTTGCAAATGGTAAGACTCCATTTTTTTATTAGCTGAGTAATATTCCATTGTATATATGTACCACTGCTTTTTTATCTGCTCATCTACTGATGGGAACTTGGGTCACTTCCATATCTTGGCTATTGTAAATAAAGCTACAAAAAACATAGATGTGCATATATGCTTTTGTATTAGTATTTTGGGTTTGTTTGGATATATACTCAGAAGTGGAATTGCTGGATGAAAAAGCAGTTCCATTTTTAATTTTTTGAAGAACTTCCCTATGTTTTCCATAGTGACTGCTCCAATTTGCACAAGGGTTCTCTTTATCCCCCATCCCCACCAACATTTGTTGTTTGTTGATTTATTGATGCTAGCCATTCTGACAGGTGTGAGGTGATATATCATTGCTGTTTTAATTGCATTTGTCTGATGATTAATGATAGTGAGCATGTTTCCATATGTCTGTCAGCCATTTGTTTGTCCTCTGCCCATTTTTAAATAGGATTGTTTGTTATTTTGGTGTTGAGTTGTGTATTTATACATTTTGGATATTAATCCCTTATAGGATGTATCATTGGCAAATATTTTCTCCTACTCAGTAGGTTTCCTTTTCATTTTTTGTTAAAGGTTTCCTTTGTTGTATAAAAACTTTTTAGTTTGATGTAGTCCCATTTGTTTAGTTTTCCTTTTATTTCCCTTGCCTGAGGATTATATATCAGAAAAATATTGCTACAAGAAATATTAGAGATTTTCTTGTCTATGTGTTCTTGGAGTCTTATGGTTAAACATGTATTTTAAAAGAGCTTACTATTTAAATGACTTGACAACTGGACAAACTGGCAAATGTACCTGTAATGTCACCATTTCTAGAACTGATGGGTATTTTGCATTTAATATTTCTAAAATGTCACCCAAAATGTAGGGTTTCCTTTTGCACAAGAAGCTGTCATTTCATCAATGTGTATTTTTCAACTTGAGGAAGTCTACTTCTAAAGAAGGGGATAGGCAGGAGAAGAGTAGTGGTTTACTATTCTTAGTCCTGCCATTCCACAGCCAAATGAAAACTTCCTCCTAAGCTCAGGTGCCAGTTGTTAATGTGCACTGGAGCCCCATTCCCAGGCCTCACCTCCAGAGATTCTGATCCGCAACATCTGTGGTAGGGGGCTCTACTCCACACAATTTGGACAGAAGCGGTCCTTTGGTTACACTTTGGGAAATACTCATCTAAAGGAAAAGTGTACTGGAAAATGTAGAAATTAAGATTTGTAGAGGTGATTTATAAAATGAAAATTGAATTAAAAGCGTGTTGATTAAGCTACATTTGGAACAAGGAGAACCACTACAAAATGCACATGTTATGAGTTTGGAATTAAATTAAACAAGAAGAGCACAGCCTTGCCTATGGTAATTGTTCATCTCCAACAGCTCTCTGAGGTCCATATGTGAGCTCAGCCCGGTGAGCCTGCCCTGTGCTCTGAAGTCCATGTTCTCACCCAGGGAAGAGGAGGATTTGGGTCACCATTGAGTCACCTTACCATTCCTGTAACGAAACACTTTACATGCTAAAGAGGGGCTGGAAACATCCCATCCTATAAGCTGCTCTACAGGCTAACCAATCTGAATTAAAGAAAGACGGATTTTAACAAGATCTTTATTGTCCAAAATGTCTAGTGTTCTTTTTAAAATTTTTAAAGTATATGGAAGAGGGCACTATAGAGAAGACAAATCAATATAACTTGATGCATTATAACAAGAGGAAAATACCTCTACAATTACACTGGATAATATTATTCATTATTCATAGCACAGTGTGTTATAAGATAAAAGACAATGACAAACTAAAACAAGAAGTGGTGCACTCTTTGGGATAAGAGGTAGAATTTTTTAGTATATATTATTAGATTTGCATGTTTAATTGCCTACTTAATTAAAAGATTGTTTGTTTACATATAAATATAAAATTCTTAACAACAAAAGGTATTAGAAGTCCTTATAAAAAACTCAGATTCTGCCCTGCCTTGTGTGGCTCAGTGGATTGAGTGCTGGCCTGCTTACCAAAGGGTTGCTGGTTTGATTCTCAGTCTAGGGCATGTGCCCTAGGGCATGCCTGGGTTGCAGGCCAGGTCCCCATTAGGGGACACACATTGATGTTTCTCTCCCTCTCTTTCTCATTCCCTTCCCCTCTCTAAAAATAAATAAAATAAAATCTTTAAAAAAACCCCTCAACCTATGGAGGGGCTAATGAACTGATAAGTGTTCTGTGTGCCTTTATATTTGTGAAAAGGATTATTCCTTTCTCACCTACAAGGACAAGATGAAATGTGACTATAATGTAAAGTCACTTTTTTATTATTGAAAGTTTTAAACATGCAAAAATAGACTAGTACAATAAAACTCATTTGTCTATCCACTAGTATTATTTCATCTACTCCCCACACTGCCCTTTCCTCCCACTACTGGATTATTTTAAAGCAAATATCTTGCTATTTCACCGTATTATTTCAGTATGTATCTCAAAAATGACTTTTAGAAGTAAGTACAATATCATTACCACACCTAAAAATTAACAATATGTGACTATTTTACACTATGCTAGAATTTGTACATCCAAAGGAGTGTCCTTTTCAAAGAATCATCTTTAAAGTCTATAAGTGATGCTAGCATTTCTCAAAACATTTTTGGAATACTTCTCAGGGTTATTTTCAGAATTTGCCATATATTCCTTAATTATCCCAAATGATGATAAAGCTTCACTCTTCCAAACTGGACTTGACTTGAATGAAAACAGTCAATAAGTCATTGGGAAAATAAACCCCAATAAATAGGGGGAGTAACCAGATTGGGCATAACTGGTTTTGTTAAAGAAAGTAATATGAAACACAAGGTGTGTCCCTTTCATGAAAAGAGTCTGATGCTCATAAAGTAGCTGAGAAATTACCTACTCAATGACCAGAGGTTCTGGGGGACAAAAAGTGTTCAGCTGCACTGGGAGCTGAAGCAGAAGAGAAACTAAAAGGAGAATGTGAGAAGCAGCTGAGAGAACCAGCCAACTGGCAAAAGGAACTTATGCTTAGTGCTTGTACCCTAAATTCCAGTGATTCCAGGCCAATTTCAGGATTTATCTTGCATTTCAGGCCTCTCTGCTTTTGCAAACAACGTTCCCTATAATTGAAATGCCTACTCCCACTGGGTAGACCCCTTGAGTGAATCTCTAGTCATCCTTGAAGACCTTGATCAAATATCACCACATTCCTTGACTCTCTTTGGCACAATTAGTTATTTCATTGTAGATCTCTTTTAACATTTCTGAGACTACTTTACAATTATTCAGATATGTGTGTATTTCCCCAATTAGACTGGCACACAGTGACTGGCACATAGTAGGCTTTCAGTAATCATTTTTAGTACATACAATTAATAATACAGTTAATAACCTATATATCTTTATATGGTTAGACTCTGAACTATCCTCATAATGCAGCCTTGTGGGCTCAAAACATTATAGAATAAAACAGAGAAGAGAAATCTTATGTAAGAGCAGTTTTTGTAAAGAAATTCTGGAAATTTCAATGTTTGCCGGGGAAAGTTACAGCACAGAACTGCCTAAAGAAATGTTAGCAATTTCTTTCTTTCTTTTTAAAAACAAAATTTCCAAATTCATTTTTCAGGACCATATTTGTTTTATTTTTCTTTGAGGAATTAATACGTGAGGAGTTAACAAATTAAGTATCAGTTAAAACTGAATTCAAAGTTAGTTGATCCATATTTTCATCAAAATAAATTTCGAAGGCAAAACACAAAGCATAAAAAGTGAATCATCTACTATAAAGAAATAGATGGCTGACTCTTAAGGCCATTGTGTAAAAACTAAAGAAAAATGGAATGATTGAAAAAAGGACTTAATGTGCTCTCTTGCCAAGACAATTCACATATAGACCTCTTCTTACTTTCTCTCCCACCTTCTGCCAGAACAAAAACAACCCATCCATTCATTCCTATCCAATGACCTGGTCTTGGGCCTTGGTGAGAAGCAGAAGAGTTATGCCAGTGGCAGGGCCATACCTAGCACACCTGTGCCACAGTCCTAGGATGAGAAGTAAAGGAGTTTGTGGATAGCCCAGGTGGGTAGAAAGGAGAAAAGGAGGGCCACCTGTAAAGAACTATAGCATCTGATATCACCTGTTTTTGGTTGAACCTGAATTTTATCTAGACAATAAAGTTTGTTTTTTAAAGTGCCTTCCAAACCCCATCTGGCTCACAGCGTATTTTCAAATTAGTTTTTTTTTTAATTTAGTAAGTCCATAGAAACTTTTACAATCCTTATCAGCTGGCAAATATTCTATTGAACCATGTTTGTATGGATATCACCTAATTTGAACACAGAAGGAACAGAATTGAAGTAGTTGAGCAACAGGTTTGCTTGGTTTCAACGATTACATTGCACAACCTGGGCAAGGCATCCCATGACATAAAAGGTTGCTCTAATTCAACCCGGAAATCTGGCCAGACCACCCAGGGACTTACAAAATTACTTCAGCCTCCACAACAGAGGAATTATTTCATCTACCTCATGACGCATATGGCCTCTTGGAGCCTGTGGACATTCTCAGCTGGAGAATATATGACATAAATTAGCAACTGGCTTTTGCTAGTTTTATAAAGGAAATTTATTGTTTTTATTTTTAAAAAAAGAATCCAAAAATTATAGCCTAAAAAAATGCATGCACACAAAGTTGAGAATATAGAAATAATGCAATTCCAAATAACAATACCACTTTTGTTGTTTGAAAAAAGCATATTTTGATTTTTACATATAAAGAACTTCACATTCCTAATAAAGAGGGAAAAGAAATACATTCATGACCCCTTTTTATCTGTTGAAATATTAAATACCAAGAGGTAAGAGTTAGTCCTGTTTCCAGATTTCAGAGAGTTACATGAGGGATATGTTCTCAAATTCTCAGAGAAAACAAATCTAAAATATTTTAAATTATTTTTCAAAATGTATATATCAATAGTTTTCTCTGAAGATTAATGGGCTAAACTGAAATTTATTTTTCCCAAATAAGGTTAATTTTTATTTGCCAGATCCAACTTTTGCATACAGAAATTCAAAACTGTTCATGGTAATTCCTGCTTTCTAGTGAATAGTTCTGTTCACATTAATAATGCAAACATTTACATAAAGATCTATCCACAACACTGTATTGTATTTGCCTGGGGGAATTGTCCATTAAAAGGGTAAGAGAGAAGTCATTACTCTTATTATTTCTTTTAAGCACATTCGTGAGAATAAGGCATTACTTGAGATAAATTAATTTTAATAGGTTGTTAAGAGAAGACATGCCTGATTTGGGTTTGTAAGACTTCTAAATAAATTCTACTTAAAAAGTCAACTAGTTGCATCAAAAGCTTGGTTGCTTTCTATAAAACAATACAAGTTCTTTTTGAATTTTTTAGTTTTAAATTATTTCAAACTTATAAAAGAATTGTAAAAATAGTACATAGAACTCCTGGATACTCTTTACCCAGATTTATCAGTTTTTAACAGTTTGTCACATTTGTTTTAGTCTTTGCTATGTCTGTCTCTGTCTCTGTCTATCTAATTATTTGTCTATTTATATTTATAATATTCTCATATAGAATTTTAACATTAATACAATATGCATTATTATCTCATGTACTGTCCATATGCAAATGTCACCAGTTTCCCAATAATAATCTTTATGGTAAAATTTCCCCTAATCCAAGATCCAATTCTGGATCACTCATTGCACTTAATTGTCATATCTAATCATTTTTAATTTGGAAAGTTTCCCAGCCTTCCCCTATCTTTTATGACATTAACATTTTTTTAAGAATATAGCACATTTGTTTTCACAGAATATCCTCCAATTTGGATTTTTTTGAAGTTTCCCCATTTTGAGATCAAAATATGTATTTTTAGCAAGAATGCTGAATAAGTGATGTTGTGTCAGGGCCCACCACGAGAGTTTTTCTCATTGATGATGTTAACTTGATCACTGGGTTAAAGTGGTACCAATTAACAAAACAAGATAAATTACTGGATGCAAACAGGAAATTAAAAGATGAAATTTTAGAGTTATTTTGTTTGGGTTGCTTTCCGACTATTAAAATGTCACATTTTAATGACAATACCAAACACACAAAATAAGAAAATATACAGGCTCTGCTATTAAATGAAATGCCAGGGATCCAGGTAGGAAATATTACTTATTGTATCAATGACTAACTGGGCTACATAGCCTAATAAAAATAGCTTTGATTTATTGTATTCATGCTACTTGTAAAACACTTTATATACATTATTTCTAAACTTTATTACAGGTCTGAAATATTTTAATTTCAGCTTCATTTTGCACTTGAGGAAACCAAGGCAGGAGAATTCAGTGATTCTCATGGGGTTAACAGCTAGTAAGTAAAAAAGGCAAGATTTGAACTCAAATCTACCTAGATCTAAAACCCCTGCTTATTCTATCATATCATACTGTAATTCTTTTAAATAAAAATTCTTAGTTTCTATGTTAGTCAAAACCAAATCACATTTATAAATGTTATATATTCTGTTCCATATAAAAAGTAGATTAACTTTTAAATAGAACTTGTTTTTAGATTTTATTTATTTATTTTTAGGAAGAGGGAAGGGAGGAAGAAAGAGAGGGAGAGAAACATCCATGTGTGGATGCCTCTCAAGGGCCCCCTACCCGGAACCCGGCCCTAAACCCAGGCATGTGCCCTGACTGGGAACTGAAGTGGTGACTCTTTGGTTCACAGGCTGGCCCAAAATAGAACTTAAGCAGAACTTACGTTCTCTATCGAACTTAATTAAGTTCTTAAATAGAACTTAAATAGAGTTTAAGGGCTTAAACAGAACTTTTTAAACACTAATGGTAAATGTTAACAATTATCTTAAGAGTATATTTCAAAACACGCACTGGAAATAATGGACATCTGATATGCCAACTTCAAGACCTCGTGTTTATACTGAATTTTTGTTTACTTTTGAGCCTTTATTTACCATACGTCTCCCTCTTTATCATGGACCTTTTATTTTCTTTTCCACATTCTCCCATTCAGTCTTATTATTTCCCTACATCTTGCTTTCTGGATATTTGGAGCTCTGGAGTTCTATCTCTCACTCTGGCCTGTTTCTCTTTTCAAATACTTTTCCACCTTTTCAGTGTTTCCTTCTTTCCATTACATTATCACAGCTAATTGGGACTTGGGCAGTGAAGATCATCTTAAAGGATCAGTACTTCCCTGGCTGGCGTAGCTCAGTGGATTGAGCATGGGCTGCTAACCAAAGCATTGCAGGTTGAATTCCCAGTCAGAGCATATGCGTGGGTTGCAGGCCAGGTCCCCAGCGGGGACCACATGAGAGGCAACCACACATTGATGTTTCTCTGTCTCTCCTTCTCCCTCAATTCCCTCTCTAAAAATAAATAAATAAAATCTTTAAAAAAAAAGGATCAGTACTGAACCCTATGCCATTTAGCACTTCCATTAATCATTTAAATGATGATAATATGATAATTAATAGTGATTCCAAATAGCATGGGGTGGCTACAATCTAGGAAAACTACATTAAAACTAAAATTTCCAACAAAATAGGAGAACGAATGGGTAAGAACAGAAGATGCTTTGCAGGATATGTTTGTTTATTTTAGGTAAGAAAAGCAATCTGCTCAAGAGCAAGGCAACATAAGCTGGGCTTTATACAAGTATTAATATATCAGGAAATAATAGAAAAGAATAGAGGACTAGAGTGATTCCATCCCAAACATGAGTCAGGTAAGTAGCACATTTGAAAATATGTCTAATATTGTTATATATGAACATTACAGAATTACTAACCATAAATTTATCCTTCCTTCGTTCTCAGCATTGGTTAGATCTTAGTTACACTAATGTTTCTATTTTAGCTGTTTACATTTTTTTAATGTATTTTAAAATTATAGTTCACATGTTACAATATTATATTAGTTTCAGGTGTACAGCATGGTGACTAGACATTTATATACCTTTCGAGGTGATCACCACAATAAGTCTAGTAACCATCTGTTACCTGGCTGTTCGTATTTTAAAAGGTATGTGTCTTATAGAAATATTGAAAAAATAAATTTTTATAGATATATTACAAATTAATTAGAGATTCCAGGGGGAAAAAAACACCAAAAGCTTTAAAGGGTATACAATGACTTTAAGGAAATTTTGAAAAACTGAGTTATTAGCCTACTCTATATTTCAGAGCTGTTAATATGGACAATATTAAAGCAGAAACTTTTCAGAGAGGGCCATGGAAATGTTATTTATGAATCAAAGACTATTTGGACTACAGGATCTAACAATAACAGATACTATTTGCTTTATGGATACAACCTGCTACTTACTTTATTGTTATTATTTCTAAGCTTTACATAGGCCTGAAAAGAAGTAATGTTAGCTCCAGTTTCTGATATCTTTCAGTAATAAGTATTTTATTCCTTAATCAACAGGTATTTATTTTAAAAAGTAACTGCCTGTTGTCTTTTCAACCTTCCATGCCTAAGTGAAAAATATTTTGTCAGATAATCACTTTGCTCCACTCAACATCTAATAAATAGCTGTTCTGATAGAGAGGGAGAGATAGGGATAGAATTTGGGGTACAGAGATTTAATGGGTGGCCAGTTTGAGCTGAGCTTCAGAGAAGGATTACTGTCACTCAACAGGCACAGTGAGCACATTACAACTTGTTCTGCACCTCACATGGTGACAGCCACTCCACTTGAGCATTTAGCTCCTTGAGAGTGTGGGAAGGCTCCCAGGTGAGTGAATTTCTGTCCAGCCTGTTCCAGCAGGCAGAGTCAGAGAAATGTAGTAGGAATCATACACAGTAGATGCAAAGATGAACTCCCTGATTATAAGGATAAGTAAACACTGGAACCAGCCTACTCAGGGAAGGACTATGTAGAATTTCCATACTGAGAGACAAGTAGTTCTCTCCTGGAAAAAAGTTCTCTAACAGAAAGAATCTGTGGACCACATACTCCTAACTGGACATAACTGGAGATACATAGCAAGGATAGCTCTGCTTGAATGAGAAGCAAAGGAATTGTTACTTTTTAAAAATGTAACATCATGAATAAAGTATTTATTTCTGTCCAAAGCATAAATACACACTTGTTAAATAACAAAAAAAGTTTTTTCTGTCAGAGATCTAAGAAGCAGACCATCCAGCAGGAGTTTCCAAACTTTTGGCATCTCTGGGTAACACTGGATGAAGAAGAGTTGTCTTGGGCCACACATTAAATACAAAAACACTAAGGAAAATAAAAAAATCTCATGGCCCCAGTGGTGTGGCTCAGTGGATTGAGTACGGGCCTGTGAATCAAAGGGTCACTGGTTCAATTCCCAGTCAGGGCACATGCCTGGGTTGCAGGCCAGGTCCCCAGTGGGGGGCAAACAAGAGGCAACCACACACTGATACTTCTCTCTCTCTCTTTCTCCCTCTCTTCCCACTGTCTAAAAATAAATAAATAAATCTTTTTTAAAAATCTCATGTTTTAAGTAAATTTATGATTTTGTGTTGGGTTGCATTCATAGCCATCCTGGGTTGCTTGCGGCCCATGGGCTGAGGGTTGGACACCCCTGAAAGAGCATTACAATTCAGATTTTCAGAACTACTGATTTTTTTTTAAATAGTTCACCTCTCCTAATTGTTTTATGTAATAAAGTACTTCCAAATGGAAACTGGTAGGCTAATTTAGGGGAACTTCATACACCTAAAATATGCTCTTATGATTTCCCTGAATTCCCATTGTTCTCTGAATAAATTTTTAAGCATATGACAGGAAAACAGGGCAGAGCGGGAGAGGTATAGGTGAAGAGCACAGGAAAGTTCAAGCACCCAGATTTTGTTCATTTAGTTCACTGATGATTCTCTCCACACAAAAGTTAACAATTATTATCACAGTGTGCTCTTGTTTACTTATTCAAATGTGAATGACTATGATGTACTTGGCAAATAATTAAATTAATCCAACAATTTCACACCTTATCCTCATTTGAAAGGACACTAATATCATTGTACCTTGTTTCCTCACATATAAAACTGGAGTGCTGGAGGGTGTTGAATTACCTCAATGCTCTGTGTAGTCTCTTTCAATTCTAAAACTGTATGTTTCTGTGGTCTCTCCAGGCTGAGAGTGCTGCTTGTGCACTGGAGTCAGAGGCCTGGCTCTGCCACCTCCTTAGTGTGGGGCTTCAGGCAGATTACCTTTGGAACCAGCTTCTTTGTGCTATTGCCATCATTACAATCCTCACTTGATGCACTTTATTGGGCAAGCTATTTAACCCGTGTCCATTCTCTCATTGTGAGATGCCATGGACAGGACTTAAGAACATATGTGTATAATACCTATGAAAATTGCCTAACATAATGCCTCACAACGGCCATCATAGGAGAGCCTTGATGGAGTTAAACCCGTGCTTTCTGTTGCCTTTGAAGAGGCTCTTCACCCATTTTAAACTAATGTCACACACAATTTCCCATGAAAACAAAGGACAAAGCTGAGAAAATTGTTAGGTTTAGGCTTTGAAGTTGGACACAGGCTTTGTATTACAAGATTTTTTCATCTTTTATCACCCATTGTGATTAAATCATCTGGTATGCATATTAGCTGTCTGTGTTCCCAAAGTCAAGGCTCAAAATAAATGTATATGAACTTAACCAGAAACACTTGCTTTTGTCAGAAATACAAATATCTACATAAAATAGCCAGAAAAATGTTTATGAGGGTCTGGAACTCTTTTGGAATATTTTTAATCTCTTTCCCATTATTATTTTAATTGTCTATTAACAATTTAACATCTTCTTCCCAAACTACACCAACAATTATTTTTCTTGAAGTTTTTTCTTTTATTTTTAAGTATATTTTATTGATTACGCTATTACAGTTGTCCCATTTTTTTCTCCCCTTTATCCCCCTCTGCTCTGCAACCCATCTCCATCCAACATCCCCCACCCCCTCAGCTTAGTTCATGTCCATGGGTCGTACATATAAGATCTTTGGCTTCTCTATTTCCTACACTATGCTTAACCTCCCCCTGTCTATTTTGTACCTACCAGTTATGCTTCTTATTCTCTGTACCTTTTCCCCCATTCTCCCCACTCCCCTTTCCCACTGATAACCCTCCACATGATCTCCATTTCTGTGATTCTGTTCCTGTTCTAGTTGTGGGCCTAGTCTGTTTTTGTTTTTGTTTTTGTTTTTCTTCTTTAGGTTCAGTTGTTGATAGTTGTGAGTTTGTTGACATTTTACTGTTCATAGTTTTGATCTTCATTTTCTTAGATAAGTCCCTTCAACATTTCATATAATAAGGGCTTGGTGATGCTGAACTCCTTTAACTTGACCTTATCTGGGAAGTACTTTATTTGCCCTTCCATTCTAAATGATAGCTTTGCTGGATAGAGCAATCTTGGATGGAGGTCCTTGCTTTCATGACTTTGAATACTTCTTTCCAGCCCCTTCTTGCCTGCAAGGTCTCTTTGGAGGAATCAGCTGATAGCCTTATGGGAACTCCTTTGTAGGTAAGTGTCTCCTTTTCTCTTGCTGCTTTTAAGATTCTCTCATTATCTTTAATCCTGGGTAATGCAATTATGATGGGCCTTGTTGTGTATTTCCTTGGGTCCAACTTCTTTGGGACTCTCTGAGCTTCCTGGTCCTGCATATCTATTTCCTTCCCCAGATTAAGAAAGTTCTCCTTCATTACTTTTTCAAATAAGTTTTTAACTTCTTGCTCTTCCTCTTCTCCTTCTGGCATCACTATGATTCAGATGTTGGAATATTTACTTAACGATGTCCCAGAGGTTCCTAAGTCTCTCCTCACTTTGTTTTTTGAATTCTTGTTTCTTCATTCTGTTCTGGTTGAAAGTTTATTTCCTCCTTCTCTTCCAAATCGTTGATTTGAGTTCTAGTTTCCTTCCCTTTACTGTTGGTTCCCTATACATTTTCCTTTAATTCACTTTGCATAGCCTTCACTTCTTCCTCTATTTTGCGACCATACTCAGCCATTTCTGTGAGCATCCTGATTACCAGTGTTTTGAATTCTGCATCTGATAGGTTGGCTATATCTCATCACTTAGTCCTTTTTCTGGAGTTTTGATCTGTTCTTTCATTTGAACCACATTTCTTTGTCTTGGCACATCTGTTACATTGTAAGGGGCGAAGCCTTAGGTATTCTCCAGGGTGGTGTAACCCACTTTGCTGTGTTGTGGTGCTGTATGTGGGAGTGGGGTCAGAGAGGGAACAATGCCACTTGCTGGGCTTTTACCCCACTTTCACTCACTTCCTGTGCTACCCACAAGTGAACTGGGCCCTCTCATGCTAATTCCCAGGTGGGTAGGTTTGTGCACATTCTAGGACCCCATGGGTCTCTCCAATGAACTCTCTTGTGAGACTGGGAGTTTCTCCCACTGCCACAAACCCCAGAGGTTTTTACAGCCAGAGATTTTGAGGCTTTAGTTTCCTGTGCTGCAACCCTGGGTTGCACAGTCTGTCTCACTCCCCAGTTGTTCCTCCTGGTTTATCTACACTGGAATGTGGGACCACCCAGCCCACTAGCCACCCGAGCTGCCTGTCTCCACCCCCCCTACCAGTCTGGATGAATGTTTCTTCTTTAACTCTTGGTTGCCAGACTTCCATACAGTTTTATTTTCTGGCAGTTATGGTTGTTTTTGTTTTTAAATTGATTGTTGTCCTTCTTTTGGTTGTATGAGGAAGTAAAGCTTATCTACCTATGCCTCCATCTTGGCCGGTGAGGTATTTTTCTTTTAAACTGCAGATCCTCACATTACTATAAGTGTAAAATAACTATCTATACATCTCATGAAAATAGTAATTAAATACAAAATTCAGTATGTATACATATCAGAGAATGAATTGGTAGAAAGTACAATTTTTGTTAGAACCAAGGGGATATACACATCATATATAAATACTTAAGAATCATCTAAAGATGAGATATTTATGAACATTCTAGGGCACATAACAGAACAACCATATATGTTGTGAATTCATTAAATACCTGCTGAATTAATGAAAATGAAAGATCTCAGAAAGTCTGTAAGCCTTAAAACATATTGTCTTCAATATTTGTTTCATTGATTACTAAGTGGACACTCGAAGAGGCATAGTAATTATTGAGTCTATCCTCACTCATGTTACATTTACTCCAAAATTACAAAATTAATCTACATGTCTTCAGCTTTCATAGAAATGTATTAACCTATTACATTCTCAGATTTCTGCCAAAAGCTTATGTTGAAATGACCATATGAGGAGTATTCTGACATCTTTCATAAAGTTGCAATTTGATGACACTTTGTTCAATGTCCTTCATAACAAGAACAATGTTCTTTGAGTTCAGTGGTAGGCAATATGTGTTTCTTCTGATCAATTAGTATGTTCCATTTTAGTGTTTAGTAAGAACTATGCAACTTATAGCTCATTTTTTCCTAAGAAGTCCAGAGTTAAGTTTTCTAATCAGCTTTAGTATAATCATCGTTGAGTTTTCAGATTAATTATTTACCATCCCTACACTTCCCACTCCCACCACCTCATTCAAAAACTGGTTTTATTCTTTTTCTCTTGTATTTTTTTAAAAAATGCCTCTATACTTCATTTTAAATGACTTTAAACCTTTTTAGAAAAAATACAGATAAATAATATTCTTTGTCAAACAATACAATTTTTTTCTTAATTTAGCAATTATTATAATAAAGTCAACATTATGTCAGGGTACATAATATTAAAGCTTAAATTTTACCTTGATAAACAATACTCTATCACCAGAGGCAAATGCTAGGGGTGTGGGTTTATTTAGATAAAATCTATTGACATACCATAGTGGCAATATATATAGTTGGTAACTCATGTAAAACAGCTCCAAATAGAAATATGTATACTATTAATATAATGTCATATACTCCAAACACACCTTTCTTTAACTAACACTGTAAATCATATGGATTTATACTTAAGTTTAAAATATCTCAGACAGGGTTGGAATGTAGTCCCTCACACCAAAAGATTGTGGTTCAATTCCTGGTCAGGGCACATACCTAGGTTCAATCTCTGGCTGGAGCACATATGGGAGCCAACTGATCAATGTTTCTCTCTCTTTCATCCTCTTCTCTCTCTAAAATCAGTAGAAACATACCCTCAGGTGAAAACTGAAAAAAATTGCAATCATTCCCTGGTTTATAGTCCAAAAAGAAATGTCTGACATATTTCTGGGTGTGGTCTCTGAAGTTTTTATCCCCTTTGACTTTGATAAGCTGGATATTTGAGGTCATCTGGAAATATTAACCTTGGCAGTCCAGGGGCTGTGAATTTTAAGCATACTTGTTCTTGACAAGAACCTGATGAAGATCACTGTATTAGAGAATTCTCCCCAACTTAGTCTTAGTGACTAAGGGCAATAAAAGGGTTTAGCTGTGGAAGTCACTGTGTAAGAACTGGAAAACCCATGTGTCCACATGTAGCTATTTCAGTAATACTCTTTGGGTCTAATAAAATTAGGGAAGAAACCTTCTTCCAGTCACCATTAGCTATCTATGAACTATGAATTAGCTATATCTAAGTAAAAGAACGTCAAACATTATTATCAGCGGTGAAAAATATAAATTCAAGAACAAAAATGAGGAGAAAGTACCTACTGGGTGCTGCCATGGGGTCATTTTTTGGCCTCACTGAAATGAGCTAGGCCTCTTCTGGGTCATTTCTAAGTGTACCATGGAAGAAGGCCAGCTATAAAATTAATATTCTGTTGATCATTGGATCATTTCATGAAAACTGAGAAGAAATAAAGTATCTTCTCTTTCATTTTGACATTCTATTCAGGAACCCATGTCATGTAAGCAACTCTGTCCTTGCAAGAGGAAGTCAATCATACCTGTGACCCAGAGCAACTAAAACATGTATATGTGCTGAGAGAAGCACATTACTGGGAGATTATCTGAAGGGGAGGAAATCAACCCATTCTTCTATAAGCAGTTACAAACTAAGATCAATTTAGCTCACAGAAATATTTTGTTTGACCCACACTGTATTTTTAAAAATCTAAGCCAACATTGAAAAATTGTGAGATTTCAATACAGAAGGTTTGGCAACACTGTGGCAGTGTCCCCACATGGCAACATCTGCTGGAGTTGAGAAATGACAGCTCCTCCCTTCAGTTAGGGCAAGGCGTCTCCAGGTGGTCATAGTCCACACACATCTGCATTTGCAATGCCTACAAATATTTTTTTGGAAGAGAGACCAAGCTACAAACTTTGTGACTTACTTATATAGGTTCCTTACTTATTTATTTTCCTGACATCATCTTCTTGCTTCTTAGTATACATTTATTTTGGACAAAGCCTTTGGGCTTTCTTAAGTTTAGAGGTTGTAGAAGAGATGGTTAACTGGTTGGTATAGCTATTCTCCCTCCCTCTATGACTATAGAAACCCTAATTTTCACTGACCACATGGGGTCCAAGGAAGAGACTACATTTCTCAGCAACACTCACCAACTGAGTATGGTCCTATAACTAATTACTGTTTTTTAATTTAATCTTTATTGCATTTTTTCCATCACCATTTAGTCCCCTTATACCCCCTTCCCCCAGCAATCACCACACTGTTATCCATGTCCATGAGTCCTTTTTCCACTTTGCTCAATCCCTCCACCCCCTAACATCCCTACCCACACTAACTGTCATCCTGTTCTCCATCTATGGGTCTATCCCCATTTTCTTCATTAGTTCAATTTGTTCATTAGATTTCACATATGAGGAAAATCATATGGTATCTGTCTTTCTCTGACTGCCTTATTTCACTTAGCATAATGTTCTCCAGGTCCATCCATACTGTCACAAAGAGTAAAATTGTCTTCTTTTTTACGGCCAAGTAGTATTCCGTTGTGTAAATGTCCCATAGTTGTTTTATCCACTCATCTATCGATGGGCACTTGGGTTGCTTCCATATCTTAGCGACTATAAATAACACTGAAATAAACATAGGTGTGCTTATGTTCTTTTGAATTAGTGTTTTGGGTTCCTTTGGATATAATCCCAGAAGTGGGATCACTGGGTCAAAAGGCAGATCCATTTTTAATTTTTTGAGGTAACTCCCTACTGCTTTCCACAGTGGTTACACCAATCTGCATTCCCACCAATAGTGGAAAAGGGATATCCTTTCTCCACATCCTCACCAGCACTTTTTTCTTTGTTGATTTATTGATGATAGCCATTCTGACATGTGTGAGATGGTATCTCATTGTGGTTTTAATAAGCATTTCTCTGATGATTAATGACATTGAGCATCTTGTCAGACATCTATTGGCTATCTGTACGTCTTCTTTAGAGAAGTGTCTATTCAGGTCATCTACCCATTTTTTAATTGGGTTGTTTGTTTTTTTGGTGTAGATGTTGTTTGGAAGTACTTTATAAATTTTGGATATAAACCCCCTTACCAGATGTATCGGCAAATATGTTCATTCTGTGGGTTGTCTTTTTATTTTGTTGATGATTTCCTTTGCTATGCAAAACCTTTTTAATTTGATGTAGTCCCATTTGTTTATATTTTCTCTTGTTTCCCTTGCCTGGGGAGATATATCCAATAAAAAATTCCTGGAAGCAATGTCTGAGATTTTGCTGCCTATGTTTTCTTCCAGGATTTTTATGGTTTCAGGTATAGCATTACTAATTACTATTACTAATGGGTGTCTCTGCCCTTCATCCAGAAGCTATGGATGGCTTCTAAGCAATAAGTTGGTGGTTGAACAAATTAGATTTCTTGCTTGTTGCTATGAGGGAGCATGCATACCACGGGAAACCATGGGTATCACAGCAAAAAAATATTAGAAAAGCTTTACTGTAGGATTTGCCTTGTGTTAGGCAATTGTAGGGAAAGTTGAAAGAAACAGGGTCTTACTCTGAACTGGATTAGGAAACAGGTGATTGCATGACTGGGGATCTAAAATATCAGGAGAATGAAACATGACTAAAGCTGAATTGGTAACAAAGTAGTAGTCAGCCTTATTAGGCAGAGTAGATGTTTGGTCACTGCAGTTTGGTCAATATTTGTATTTTTTATCTGTGTTCAAGCATAATTATGTAGCCTTGTTTTTTTGGCTTTGTCTGATATTGATATCAGGTAGCTCTTTCTTATAGGCAAGCAAAGTATAGCACAGAAACACTTAAAACACAGCTGGCACGTATCCTTTGCCCCTGATTCTTCTTTTCCTCCTCCAGACAGACTGGAAAGTGTGATGGCTGGAGTAGTCTCGTGGGAATGTGAGGTAATCTTGGGAATGGAAGCTGCAACAACCCTGGACCACTAGTAGCTCCAAACTTTTTTATGAGAAACAAAAAGACTACCTTTCTTTAAGCCACTGTTATTTTGGGTCCTTTATTCATAGCTTAACTTATTCCCAACTCATACAGGGCTCTAATGGCTAGCTTTTAATTTTTCAGTGTCTTTTTTAAGGTTTTCATATCCTTAAGCTGGATAGATTGACAGAACAGAGAACTGATTTAAGTACCAGAAATAATTACCTTCATAGGAATGGAAGAACATTATAAACCTGTATTGTTTTTCTGTAATTGAATTTATGGGATCACACCATTTAACACAGTCATATAGGTTTTAGATGTACAATTCCATAATATATCATCTGTATATTGCATTATGTGTTCACCAACCCAAGACTTCTTCCATCACCATTTATCCCCCTATAACCTCTTCTACCTCCCCCACCACTTTTCCTTCTTGTAATCACCATACTGTTGCCTGTGTCCATGAGTTTTATTTATTTTTGCGTAATCCTTATACCTTTTATCCCAGTACTGCAAGCGTCCTCCATCTCACAGCTTCACTGTTTTCTGTGTCTATGAGTCTGTTTCTATTTTGTTAGTTTATTTTGTTCATGAGATTCCACATATGAGTGAAATTATATGGTACTTGTCTTTCTCTCACTGGCTTATTTCACTTAGCATAATGCTCTCCAGGTCCGTCCATGCTGTCACAAAGGGTAAGTTTTCCTCTTTTTCTTTATGGTCAAGTAATATTCCACTGTGTAAATGTACCACAGCTTTTCTATCCACATCTACTGATGGACATATGGGTTGTTTCCAAATCTTGACTTTTCTAAATAACACTGCAACAAACACCTTCTTATACCATACATAAGAATAAACTAAAAATGGATTAAAGACTTAATGTTAGACTTGAAACTATAAAAATCCAAGAAGAAAACATAAGCAGTAAAATCTCAGACATTTCTCATAGCAATATTGTTTTCTAACATATCTCCTTGGGCAAAGAAAACAAAAGAAAAAATAAACAAATGTGGCTACATCAAACTAAAAAGTTTTTGTACAACAAAGGAAACCATCAACAAAATGAAAAGACAATCTACTGAATGAAAGACCACATTCACCAATGGCACACCTGATAAGTGGTTAATACCTAAAATTTATAAAGAACTTATACAGCTCACCCTTGCTGGGTGGCTCAGTTGGTTGGAGCATTGCCTTATGCACCAAAAGGTTGACAGTTTGATCCCCAGTCAGGGCACATGTGGGAGGCAACCAATTGATGTTCCACCTCTCTCTCTGCATCTCTCTCTCTCTCTCTCAAATCAATAAATATATACTTGTATGAGGATTAAAAAAAAAGAATTTATACAACTCAACATAAAAAAACCAACAATTAAAAAATGGGCAAAAGACCTGAATAGGCACTTCTCCAGAGAAGACATACAGATGGCCAATAGACATATGAGAAGATGCTCAATATCACTAATCATCAGAGAAATGCAAATTAAAACTACTATGAGATATCACCTCATACCTATCACAGTGGCTATCACCAAGAAATCAACAAACAATAAGTACTGGAGAGGATGTGGAGAAAAGGGAACCCTCGTGCACTGTTGGTGGGAACATAGATTGGTGCAGCCACAGTGGAAAGCAATATGGAGTTACCTCAAAAAATTAAAAATGGACCTGCCTTATGACCCAGCACTTCTACTTCTGGGAATAAATTAGAAGAAACCCAAAACACTAACTCAAAGAATATATGCACCAGTATGTTCATTGCAGCATTATGAACCTATATTATTGTAAGTTCATAAGTTGAAATACTACTATTTGAGTCTCCCAAGCTAGTGTTCTGATCTTTACCACAAAGATGTATTTCTTCGGAGTTTCATTTTACAGTGTGAGTCCATATTACCTACTGAACTCCTTGCTGTGTGGATCAAGCACCTAAATTTCTGTGTCCTTGGCCCCAAAAAGCTATCAAAATGAGACCTAAAATTTGCTCGGGATCTGCACAAGTTTTTTTTTAAATATATTTTATTGATTATGCTATTACAATTGTCCCATTTCTCCCCTTCACTCCCCTCCACCCTGCACACTCTCTCCCATCCACATTCCCCCCTTTAGTTCATGTCCATGTGTCATGCTTATAAGTTCTTTAGCTTCTACATTCCCCATACTATTCTTGCCCTCCCTTTGTCTATTTTCTACCTACCATCTATGCTACTTATTTTCTGTACCTTTCCCCCCTCTCTCCTCCTCTCACTCCCC
Source organism: Trachops cirrhosus (assembly GCA_028533065.1). Classification (NCBI taxonomy): domain Eukaryota; kingdom Metazoa; phylum Chordata; class Mammalia; order Chiroptera; family Phyllostomidae; genus Trachops; species Trachops cirrhosus. The sequence continues at coordinate 40,459,705 of CM052549.1, read as the reverse complement.
TGTTGCTAACCCTCCATGTGATCTCCGTTTCTGCGGTTCTGTTCCTGTTCTAGTTATTTGCTTAGTTTGTTTTTGTTTTTGTTTTTGTTTTAGGTGTGGTTGTTAATAATTGTGAGTTTGGTGTCATTTTACTGTACATGTTTTTTATCTTCTTTCTCTTAGGTAAGTCCCTTTAACATTTCATATAATAAGGGCTTGGTGATGATGAACTCCTTTAACTTGATCTTATCTGAGAAGCACTTGATCTGCCCTTCCATTCTAAATGAAATCTTTGCTGGATAGAGCAATCTTGGATGGAGGTCCTTGCCTTTCATGACTTGGAATACTTCTTTCCAGCCCCTTCTTGCCTGTAAGGTCTCTTTTGAGAAATCAGCTGACAGTCTGATGGGAACTCCTTTGTAGGTAACTGTCTCTACTTCTCTTGCTGCTTCTAAGATTCTCTCCTTCATTTTTACCTTGGCTAATGTAATTATGATGTGCCTTGGTGTGTTCCTCCTTGGGTCCAACTTCTTTGGGACTCTCTGGACTTTCTGGACTTCCTGGAAATCTATTTCCTTTGACCGAAATGGGAAGTTCTCCTTTATTATTTGTTCAAATAAGTTTTCCACTTATTGCTCTTCCTCTTCTCCTTTTGGTACCCCTATAATTCAGATGTTGGAACATTTAAAGATATCCTGGAGATTCCTAAGCCTCTCCTCATTTTTTTTGAATTCTTGTTTCTTCATTCTTTTCTGTTTGGTTGTTTCTTTGTTCCTTCTGGTCCACTCCATTGATTTGAGTCCCAGTTTTCTTCCCATCACTATTGGTTCCCTGTGCATTTTCCTTCACTTCACTTAGCGTAGCCTTCATTTTTTCATCTAATTTACAACCAAATTCAACCAATTCTGTGAGCATCCTAATCACCAGTGTTTTGAACTGTGCATCTGATAGGTTGGCTATCTCTTAGTCGCTTAAAAGTATTGGTTCTGGAGCTTTCATTTGTTCTTCTCTTTCAGCCATCTTTTTTTTTTTTTTTTTTGTCCTGACACGCCTGTTATGTATGAGTAGCGGAGACTTAGGTATTCACCAGGGTGGGGCAACCCAGTCACTGCATTGTGATGCTATATGTGGGGGAGGGGTCTGAGAGGGAAAGATGACGCTTGCTCCACTCTCTGCTGGATTTCAGTCCCTTCTGCCACTTCCCCCAAGCAAACTGGGCCTCCCTGGTGCTGATTTCCAGGCAGGTGGGCCTGTGTATGCTCTAGGATCCTGTGGATCTCTCCAACAAACTTTCCTGTGAGGCTGGGAGTCTCTCCAGGCACCTCACCCCCCACAGGTGTCCTCCATCAGTGTTTTGAGGCTTTATTTCCCTGCACTGGAGCCCTGGGTTGTGCAGTCTGTCTCGCTCCCCAGTTTTGCCTGGTTTATCTGAGCCCGAATGTGGGACTGCCTGGTCTGCCAGCCACCTTGCATGCTGCCCCCCATCCACAATCCACCACCTCTCTGGGTTCGCCCACTGCCACCCCATGCCCAGGGTCCACCAGCCACCACTTTTTTTGCCCTGACCCCTCTCTGCCCAGCAGCCTGACTCCGCCCCTCCTACCAGTCTGGCTGAATGTGTCTGTTTTAACTCCTTGGTTGTCCGACTTCTATACAGTTCAATTTTCTATCAGTACTGGTTGTTGTTTTTTCATTTCTAAATTTTTGTTGTCCTTATTTTGGTTGTGTGAGGAGGCACAGTGTGTCTACCTATGCCTCCATCTTGGCCAGAAGTCTGGGATCAGCACAAGTTTTTAGCAAATGGCTTCTGTGCTCACTAAAATACATATATATGTATTTTTATGCTGACTGGCTGTGTGGATTGGCCATGATCATAGCGTATGAGCTACTGTGCAGAAGCCATCCCCATGAAGAAGAATTTGCCCCAGCAGTGCTCTGTTGTACTCTGAAGCCAACCTTGGGTATATTTATCATACATGTATGTATACAGAATTTTTCAGACTGTAAGATGCACTGGACCATAAGACACACCTGGTTTTAGAGGAGGAAAATAGGAAAAAAAATTTTGAAGCAAAAAAGGTGATAAAATATTTAATAACATAAATAACATAAGCCACCCCACCCCCCCAGAGTGAGCAGGGTAAGCTACATTCAGACTGTAAGACACACCCTCCTTTTCCTCCCAAATTTTTGGGGAAAGTGCATCTTATAGTCCAAAAAATACGGTGTATTGTGTGTGTGTGTGTGTGTATATATATATATATATATAAAAGCAAATGGAGCTGCATCAGACTATATATATATGTGTGTGTGTGTGTATATTCTAGCATTCTTTGTTCTTTTTAACAGGAAGTTTGATCCAAATAACCTAATTTACAAGCGAATTCATAATATTAAAACTACTTTTTTTCTTGCTTTATTTTCTAATTTTTTTGCATGCATATGTATACTTTTAGAATAAAAGAAAAATACAAGTTAATATAAAAGATGCAATGTTAGAAACAATTATTTATTTCACATCTTTAAAATATATTCTCCAAAGATGGCAAAGTAGGTAGAAGCCACACTCACCTCGCCCTTTGATCACATCAAAATTGCAACTAAGCTATATAACAATCATCATGGAGAACCATCTGAAGACTAGCTGAACAGAAGTCCTATAACTAAGGAGATACAGAAAAGAAGCCACATCAGAACTGGTAGGAGAGGTGGAGACTTGAAATGAGCTGGCCCCACCCCTATGTGTGGCAGTTGAGGATCAGGAAAGATATCTCAGTTGCAGAGGTGCCCTGGAGGAGCTAGAGGTCTCAACCCCATGCCAGGTTTCCTACCCCGGAGCACCAGTGCCAAGAAGAAGAAGAGCCCACATAACATCTGGCTGTGAATATCAACAGAGATTCTGTCCATCCCAGTGAGACAAAAGGCTGCTGGGAACCAGGTGTCCTTTTAAAGGGACAATGCACTAACTCATTTCTCACAGGCACTCTCCCTGGGCTCTGGCGGAGGAACAATGACTTGGAAGGGTGCCAGACTTGCCCATGGAGAGACTAAAATGTGGGACTTCAGGGCGAGGGCTGGAGGAATAGCTTCTAATGCCCCTGCATTGAGTTCTCCTACCCCATGGTCCATGCACACCATCTTTCTTGGAGTAAGCAGTCCCCTGACACAGAATTAGCATGGTGAGCTATATTAGGGCTTCCCTAACACTCCTGTGCCCCTATCCTGGCCAGCTTGTGCACTCCTGGGTCTCTGTTAGCAGTAGGGAGCTTGGGCCCATCTTTCAGTCTTGAAAAGCTCTTGAGAAATTTCAGTCAAGTTCATGGGGTGCCACAGACACACAGAGAGAAACTGAGTTGTGTGGCTTCAGGGCAAGGGCCATCTCCCCGCATGGTCAACTGGTGGCAGCTTCCCTGTGTTAAGCCCTCCCTCTACTCAGACAAATCTTAATTTGCTTTAGTCTAGCTCCACCTAGACAACTCCCTGTGATCCCATCCTATTGCAAAGGCCTCGGGGGGGGTTATGGCTGGCCTCAGTGTACCCTGAGACTTTTGTTGAGTGGCCTCAGACTTAGCACTGGTGATGAGTTTGAAACTGTATTAACCTGGCAAACACCACTCACCCCTATCTGTTGACTCCCTGAGAAGCTACCTTAACACAACTCATGTACTGCCTGAGGCTCTTTTGGTAGCTGAGCCTAACAAGAATCTGGGAGGAAGCAGTAGGTCTTGGGGTGTCTTGGGCCTTTTGTTGACCTACTCCAGGCCTGATACTAGTGACAGCTGACCTTGGTTCACAGTTTGGCTTCTCCCATGCACAGCCAGGACAGAAGAGGCAGCTAACAACCACGATCACTTGGTAGCTACTAACATGTAGCCCAGGGATGATCACAGGCAGCATCTGACATTGACCTGCACCAGTGTCTCTCCCAAGGGACCCCAGAACCAACACACCTGAGGCTGGCTTCAGACCAGACCACAGCAGCACCACCCAATTATCTCCATAAGCAGCACATATAAAAGGAGGTCTCAACAAGCATCAGATCCTGCTGGAGCAAATTCCACTCCCCAATTATCTCCATAAGCAGCACATGTAAAAGGAGGTCTCAATAAGCATCATTACTGGAGCAAAAATCCACGGGGACAGCCTCTGCATAGAAGCTCATACACTGTGTTCATGGCCAATCCACACTGTTCAAGCCAGTCAGCCTGAGGGTCAACCCCACCCACAGATGTGCCAACTACAATCAAAGCTCAACACACAACCCACATAAGGGACACTCTCGGAGCACCTGGCTCAGGTGATCAGGGAGACTGCCACTTCACACCTCAGGACACCTACTACATAAGGCCACCCTACCAAGACTGGGAGACATAGCAGATCTAATACACTGAGACAAACACCAAGAGGCCAACTAAATGGGGAGACAAAGAATCATGTCCCCAAATGAAATAAAAGGAGATATCCCCAGAAAAAGACTAAATAAAATGGAGGCAAGCAATCTGTCAGATACAGGGTTCAAAATGATGGTTATAAGAATGCTCAAGAAATTTAGGGGAAGAATAAATGAACTCGGGAGAACTTTAACAAAAAGATAGTAAGCATTAAAAAGGACAAGAAACCATAAAAAACAACCAGTTAGAAACTATCATCATAACTGAAATAAAGGATACACTAAAAGGAATGAATAGCAGATTAGGTGAAGTAAAGGATCAAATCAATGATTTGAAAAACAAGGTAGCAGAAAACATGCAATCATAGAAGAAAAATAAAAAACAAAAGAATGAGAACAGTTTAAGTGACCTCTGGAACAACATCAAGTATAACAACATTTGCATCATAAGAGTACCAGAAGGAGAGGAAAGAGCAAAGGATTGAGATCCTATTTGAAGAAATAATGACTACAAACATCCATAACCTGGTGAAGGAAAAAGACACACAAGTCCAAGAAGTTCAGTGAATCTAAAACAAGATAAACCCAAAGGAGCCCACGCCAAGACACATCATAATTAAAATGGCAAAGGTTAAAGACAAAGAGAAAAAAATTAAAAGCAGCAAGAGAAAGGCAGTTACCTACAAGAGAGCTCCCATAAGACTCTCAGTTGACTTCTCAACAGAAACTTTTCAGGCTAGAAAGGATTGGTACAAAATATTCAGTGATGAAAAACAAGGATCTACAACCAAGTCTACTCTAACCAGCAAGACTAGCATTTAAAATTGTAGAATAGCCCTGGGTGGTGTGACTCAGTGGATTGAGTGCCAGCCTGGGAGCCAAAAGGTCACCACTTTGATTCCCAGTCAGGGCACATGCCTGGGTTGCAGGCCAGGTCCCCAGTTGAGATCGATATATCTCTTGTACATCAATATTTCTCTTCCTCTCATTCTCTCTCCCTTCCCCACTCTCTAAAAATAAACTAAACCTTTACAGTGAAAAACATAATACCCTTAGAAATATATAAATAAAATTGTAGGAGAATAAAGAGCTTCCCAAAAAACTATAATAGAAGACTTCATCACCACCAAATCAGTATTACAAAAAATGTTAAAAGGACTTCTTTAAGATGAAGAAGGGACAGGAATAAGAAGGGGGGAGGAACATAAATATGAATAATAAAGTGGCAATAAATATGTGCCTATCAATAATCACTTTAAATGTGAATGAATTTAATGCTCCAATCCAAAAACATAGAGTAGCTGAATGGATAAGAAAACAAGACCTATGTCTACATTATCTACAAGAGACCCAATTCAGATCGAAAATTACACATGGGCTGAAAGTAAAGGGATAGGAAAAAATATTTCATGCAATTGGAAGTTAAAAAAACTGGGGTAGCAGTACTTATATCAGACAAAATAAACTTTAAAACTAAAGCTACAATAAGAGACAAAGAAGGATATTTTATAACAGCAATTTTCAACCTTTTATCTCATGGCATATATATACTGATTACTAAAATTCTTGCACACCAAAAAATATATATATTTTGCCAATCTTACAAAAAACAGGTATAATTTTAATTTGTTCACATGAGATGGCTATTGTTGTGTTGGCTGTTGAGATTTTTTTATTTGACATTCTAAGAGGAAAGTGCCCCCAATTATTTAAATAGTCAAGCTATTGCATGTTTTAAAAATCCTTGAAGCACACCATTTGAAAATTGTTTTATAATGATAAAGGGGATCAATCCAACAAGAGGATATTACCCTTTAAACACTTATGTACTCAACATAGAAGCACCTAAATCTACTCGTGGACATTAAAGGACAGATTGACAGTAATACAGTCACAGTATGGGACTTTAACACTCCATTGACAGCAATGAATAGATCTTCCAGACAGAAAATCAACAAGGAAACAGCAGCTCTCAATGATACACTAGACCAGGTGGATTTAATTGATATTTTTAAAGTATTTCACCCAAAGCAGCATAATCTACATTCTTTTCAAGTGCACATAGAACATTTTCCAGGATAGACTATGTTAAGCCACAAAACAAGTCTCAATAAATTTGTGGAAATTGAAATTATATCAAGCATCTTCTCTAACCACAATCGTATGAAACTAGAAATAAAGTACAAGAAAAAACTGAAAACACACAAACTCATGGAGGATAAATAACATTTATTAAGCAATATAAATGTATAACCACTATGCTATACACCTGACACTAATATAAAATAATATTGAATGGTCACTGTAATTGAAAAGTAAAATTTAAAAGATATACAAGGTCTGGCAGAAGTTAACACCTGCTTGAGTGTGGTTGGTGGAGTAATAATATGGTTATAATAATTTATAGTTTTAATTTGAACCTTTCATCTAAAATTTCATATGGTGTGCTTGAGTGTGATATTGTTAGTTTACAGAATTACATGCTTATGATTTTATAATAAAAAAGGGTGTTTTTTGTGCCATATCCTGTATATATATTCTCCATAATTCATAAAAAACTTTGAAGTGACTTCTGGCCAAGATGGAGGCATAGGATATGCTTTGCTTCCTCACACAACCCAAAGAAGGATAACAACCAAGCTAAAAACAAAAAACAACTGGAAATGCCAAAAAATTGAACTGTATGGAAATCTGACAACCAAGGAGTTAAAGAAGAAACATTCATTCAGACTGGTAGGAGGGGCAGAGACTGGCAGCTGGGCAGAGAGGACTTGAGGCGAGGCAAGGCTGCGGCTGGAGGACGGGGTGGGCAAGACAGCAGATGGCGTATCATTCAGGCAACCCCACTTTCCTGCGCAGTCAAACCTGGGGGAACAATGGGGCAGTGAGACAGACCACAAAACCCAGGGTGTCAGCACAGGAAACTAAACACTCAAAACTCCAGGCTGCAAAAAAAAATCTGTGGAGGTTATGGCAGTGGGAGAAACTCCCAGCCTCACAGGAGAGGTCACTGGAGAGACCCACAGGGTCCTAAAACGTACGCAAACCTCGACCTGCGAATCAGCATCTTAAGGGGCACAATCAACTTGTAGGAAGCAAGAGAAGTGACAGAAAGTGGGACGAGAGTGGAGCAAGTGACATTGTTCCCTCTCTGACCCCTCACCCACAGACAGCACCACAACAAAGCAAAGAGGGTTGCCTTCCCTGGTGAATACATAAGGCTCCACCCCTTACCACGTAACAGGTGCACAAAGATAAAGAAATATGGCCCAAATGAAAGAATGGATCAAAACTCCAGAAGCAGAACTAAGAGAAGAGGAGATAGACAACCTGGCTGATGCAGAGTTCAAAACATTGGTAATCAGGATGTTCAGAATACACAGAACTGATTAAGCTCAGTCCCAAAATGAAGAAAGAAATGAAGGCTACACAAAGCAAAATAAAGGACAATTTACAGGGAACTGACAGTGAAAGGAAGGAAAATGGGACTCCTTCCCTTCAGCCATTTGGAGCAGAAGGAAGAAATAAGTATCCAACGGGAACAGAATGAAGAAACAAGAATTCAAAAAAATGAGAAGAGGCTTAGGAACCTCCAAGACAATTTTAAATGTTTCAACATCCAAATCATAGAGGTGCCAGAAGAAGAAAAAGAGCAAGAAGTTAAAAATGTATTTGAAAAAATAATGAAGGAAAAATTCTCCAATCTGGCAAAGGAAATAGACTTCCAGGAAGTCCAGGAAGCTCAGAGAGTCCCAAAGAAGTTGGATCCAAAGAAGCACACAAGACATCATAATTACATTAGCCAAGATTAAAGATAAGGAGAGAATCTTAAAAGAAGCAAGAGAAAAAGAGACACTTACCTACAAAGGAGTTCCCATGAGTCTATCAGCTGATTTCTCAAAAGAAACTTTGCAGGCAACGAGGGTCTGGAAAGAAGTATTCAAAGCCATGAAAGGCAAGGACCTACATCCAGTATTACTCTAGCCATCAAAGCTATCATTTAGAATGGAAGGGCAGATAAAATGCTTCCCAGATAAAGTAAAGCTAAAGGAGTTCATCATCACCATGCTCTTATTATTTGAAATGTTAAAGGAACTTATCTAAGAAAAACAAGATCAAAACTATGAACAGTAAAATGTCAACAAACTCACAATTATCAACAACTGAACCTAAAGAAGAAAAACAAAAACAAAAACAAACTAGGCCCACAACTAGAACAGGAACAGAATCACAGAAATGGAGATCATATGGAGGGTTATCAGTGGGAAAGGGGAATGGGGAGAATGGGGGAAAAGGTACAGAGAATAAGAAGCATAATTGGTAGGTACAAAATAGACAGGGGGAGGTTAAGCATAGTATAGGAAATGGAGAAGCCAAAGGTCTTATATGTATGACCCATGGACATGAACTAACGGGGGCAATGAAGGTGAGAGGTGGGCTGCAGGACAGTGGGGATAGTGGAGAAAAAATATGGGACAACTGTAATAACATAATCAATAAAATATACTTAAAAAAACAATCAGAATGCAAAAAACTTTAATGTGAGCAATATTTTAGTTTCTTGTGAATTGATTACTTTTTAATGTAGAATTTAGTAATATATTTTATTTATTTTAAAAGAGTATATTTCATTGTCATTATTCTGAATATGAAGAGCATATTTTTATACTGACCAATTTTAGAATATTTCTGAGTATTTTTTTAAATCCTCACCCAAGAATGTTTATTAATTTGACAAAGAGAGAGATGTGAGAGAGAACAATTGATCAGTTGCCTCCAGTATTCACCCTTACTAAGGATCAAACCTGCAACCTAAGTATGTGCCCTGACTGGAAACTGAACCCACAAACTTTTGGTGCACAGGATGACACTCCAACCACCTGGCCAGGGCATTTCTGAGTATTTTTATGTATTCATCATAAATAGCCTAAGACCAGTTTATAAATAAATACTGTTCTGGCCCCTTTGATTGAAAAGAATATTACTCACTTACCATTTGTATATTTGTCATACTATTTGTACAACTGTGCTTATTTTTAAAACTTTTTTTTCACATCAGACAGTAGCTTATGTAATTGTCTTTTTCTATAAATGTGTATTATTTTCTCTATTAACTATAAAACTCCCTGAAGGAATCATGTTTTATATATCTTTGCATTCTATGTAGTATTTCACTCAATATTTTTGTTAGGTTAACTGTGTTTTTAGAGTTTTGAGAAAGTTTGTGACATAATTTCTATTGTAAAATCAGGTTTAACCAATAGTTATAAAAATTATAATACAATAATATGTATAGAATAACAGACATTGCTACAACGTGGTTTTTTTTAATATCTACTTTGCATTTTGAGTGTGCTAGATACTTTCTAGATTGCAAAACAGATTTTTGTGGATTTAACTTTATTCACTACCTGAGTGTCCAATTGGAAGATTACCCATGTTTCTCATGCTTCCTGTCTTTTAGACTTTATATTGCCCGTTAACACCTTCAGTGAATGTGAGCTGGGGAAAAAGAGAAAACTCAAGTCAGCTGATGGGGCTTCCCATTAATAACTCTGTTGAAAAGTGTGGTAAGGAGCAGTTTTAAATTATTATTTTAAGATGAGAGTAAGTACTCTTTTCTTTCTTTCTTTCTTTCTTTCTTTCTTTCTTTCTTTCTTTCTTTCTTTCTTTCTTCCTAAACACATACATTCCAAAGATAGTATTTTTATTCAGATAGACCTTTGATTAAAGGGAGCCTAGATGACATGACAAAGTAATTTTCATATCTAGTGACCATGTACCCCAGATTTTCCTGAACAGTCCCCATTTTCAACATTATGTCTCATTCTTACCAACAGTATAAGAGAATATTCTTATTCATTTCAACATGTCCTAAAGGTATCCTGATATGTGACTAGTAAATATATCACAATATTTCTTGGTATATTTATGTCACTTTTGAAAAGCTTCCAGGTGAACTTCATCTATGTACTCCTGAAAGATGTGAAATGGACTCCAGCAAGTGCTGCACAATCCTTCCCAAGGAATTTTATTTTATATGACATATAGAGTAAAACCTTCCATTTTCTTTATTTTGGGTGAACGGCATAAACATTCATCCAGCAGAAACCTGGGAATCATGACTCTTCCGCCTCCCTCAGCCTCCTCATCCAAAGTCTCTTAATCTTGTTCTTAAACTTGCCACCTCACCATTCATCCTCCACATTAAGCCAGAATGGTCTTTTCTAGAAGAGCAAATGCTATCTTGCTTTAAAATATCCTCTAGTGGCTCCCCATTGCTGCAGCAAAAGAAGTAAACTCAAATGTCTAAGGGGTAGATAGGAATCCTAAATATAATATGGAGAGGTGGCCAGAGGAGACAGAGAACTGCAGGATGTCTGCTTAAAGGCTTTCAAGTTTTAAAGATACGCCAAACAAGGCATATCTGTGGGCAAGACTCCACCCGTGGGGTAGAGTTTTAATCCTTTTCACTTGCTAACATTGTATAACAAACCTCTTTGTTATCTGGTGCCTCTAACCATCTATCCTGCTCTTCAATTATTCTCAACTATGTGAACCTCTCCAAAATTGCCAAGCACCTTTGCCCATGTCACTTCCTCTGTTCTGAATGTCTTACTGGTGAATTCCTATTTATCCTTGAAGGCTGAAAAGTTACCTCTGGGAATTTTTCCCTGTCATACTTAAGTTAAGATTAGTGTTTCTCTTCTGCATTCCAGAACATGTAGCTCATATACTATTTAGATACATCACTTATCTCATTGCTATAATTATTAGTTATATGTCTGTAACATCCAAATACACATATAGCTCACTTGTGGTATCTCCAGAATCACGTACAGTACGTACAGCACAGGCACTTGGAAAATGTTTGCTGGATGGATGCATGACCTACTTAACTAAATTAAATGTCTAATTTAGACAGTATTTTAGAACTGCCATTTTTAGATTTTCAGGTGCACAAAGTAGGAATACTTGCCTGAAAAGTGTTGCCAAGTAGAAGCTACTATCAGAAATGTTTTAATGAATAGATAAATCTTAACTATGAATGGCATACTTGGTTATGTGAACAAGTGGAGGCAAAGAAGAGCATCATTAGATCCACCCTGTCCCCTCTCCAACCACACAGAAAGAAACTCTGTGGTCATGGTCAAAAGCCTGGACTTCCTGGTGAACACATACTTGGTAGAGTTCCAGCTATGCCACCTACAAGTTTTCTGACTTCAGGCAAGTTACTTAATCTCTCACTCAACCTGACCTCCTTATTTGTAAAATGAGCATACTAGTACTTACTTCATAAGTTATTGTAAGGTTTCAGTGATATAAAATATATAAAACATTCAGTATGGTGTCTGGTGCAGAGTAAACACTCAACATGTTGATAATTGTAGTATGTAGTAGTTTTAGATATTTACCGATGATCCCATTAGATTCTTTCCTCCATTTTCCTCTTTCCTTATCCACCACTCAAAATTCAAGGAGATAGCTATGTGTTCTCTGTCTCAGGGAAGAGATTATAACATGATAGAAAAAAGATAGGCTTCCAAGTTTTCTAACTTTTATTTCTAAAAGTCTTGGAGAGGGTGAAAAAATTGAATTACAAAATATTATGGTCATAAAGGTAGAGGAGAATTTTTACAAGACAGAAACAAAAAACAAGATAAGGTTGTAGATAAAGGATGGCACGTCTGCAAATAGGTCTATGCTTCTAGGAAAAGAGGGAACTTAGGCTTTGCTTCCTGAGCAGAGAGACTAGGAAAGTACAATCCTAGTGAAGAAATACTTATGTGATGTGTTGGGGGAAAAGGATCATAGACAACTGCACTCCAGTAATTTCTATACTCCAGTACCTCATGAAACAGTAGGAGAATTCCTGTCTTGCTGGGCTGTCATGTAAGCAAAAGACAACGTTTAGACCTGAATGAGCCATGCTGTATTAGTTATGTACTGTTCTATAACATATTACCACTCCAAAACTTAGTGATTTAAAACAACAAACATTTATTACCTCACACAGGTTCTATGGGTAAGAATTCTGGAACAGCTTAGCTGAGTGGTTCTGGTTCAGGGTCTCTCATGAGGTTGTGGTCAAGATATCAGCCCTGACTGTAGTCATTGGAAAAGTTTGACTGGGGCTAGAGAATCCTAAGATGGCTCATTCTCAGGGCTGGCAAGTTAGTGCTGGCTTTTGGAAAGAGGCCTTAGCTCCTTACCATGCCGACCCCTCATAGAACTGTTTGAGTATCATAGCAGCATGGTGGCTGGCTTCACCAGAGTGAGATATCCAAGAGAGCAAGCCAGAGGTGGTAATGTCTTTTTTGGCCTAGTCACAGAAGTCACACACTATCACTTCTCAAGGGTTCTGTTTGTCTTTGTAGCATATCAAAACAAATGCCACTTTGCTAGATAACTGGACATTTTTATTTTATTTTTTACCAGTACAAATGCACATTTTACAGCTGTCCTCATGAAGTTTACATATTAGTGTGGTGGAGGGTGGAAAAGGGTAGAGGGCATGTAATAGACAATAACAACAACAAAACCCCAAATGAGTAAAATATAAAGTCAGTCCAGAGAGTACAAAGTTCTATAAGCCAAGGGAAACAGGGAAGAGACATGAGGAGTGCTGCAGGGTAGAGGTATAATTTTCAATAGTGTGGTGAGGGAAAGCCTCAGTAAGGTGGCATTTCAGCAAAGAGCTGGAGGAAGGGAGGGAATGAATCATTCAGATACTCAGTAGAAGAGCATTCCAGCGTGAGAAGCAAACAGCAACTGAAGACAGATGTCCAGAGGTGGGCATATGCCTGGTGCTTTCATGGAACAAAAGAGAAGCCAGTAGAGTGCCAAGGAGAATAAAGAGTAAATAGTAGATTCGATCAGAGAGACAACAGAAGAGGGGTAGGATCTGAATATGTAGGGCAGTGCTTCTCTAATCTAATAGGCCCAATGCTCTTTTTTTATAACAAATATTTTGTACTTTTCATTTACTATCCTGAAATTAAATTCACAAATACAACCTATCTACAAATTTAACCTCAAAAGAACAAAAGTAATGCTGAACCTATAATATATATGAAAATAATTTATAATAAAATAATATCTATTTCAATATGTAAATGTTCTGACTTGAACACTGTAAAAGACATAATGAAATATTTCACCTTTATGTAGAACCAATGTAAATGTGACAACTACAAATGCAGATTAACAAAAGAATATTATCTTGGAAACTCAAGTGCCACAAATGGTATTGTTGATATAGTCTTTGACATGATTTTCCGAAATGGCAAATGTCATAAAATTCTGAACAGAGTACCACCTTCCTTCAAATTATGTGACAGCTGCATTTCTGGAAAATGAAGTGTACATTAAAATCAAGCAAAAAATATTTTGTATTTATATATAAATAGAGTTAAGTTTTAGGCTCAGATCATTATAAACAGATTTTTCACCTTCAAGAATGTCCAAAACTTTCAAAGGTCATGCAGAAGGCAAATGAGGGGACTTTTTGTGGTGATGAGAATGTTTTATACCTTGATTGTTGCAGTGATTACATGGGTGTATACATCTGTCAAGACTCATCAAACTGTACAACAGTGCATTTTATTTCATATAAATTATATCTCAAAATTTTTATTAAAAAATAATGCAGGATGAGAGACAATTACTTTTGGCGGGGATTTGTAGGATGGGAAACCAGTAGAGGGTTTTGAGCAGAAAGTAATAGGATCTGATATGTTTTAAAAGGGTTGTTCTGACCTTTGGGGCACAGCAGACAAAGGCTGATGCACAGGGACCAGTTGGAGGGCTACAATAAAAGGCAGGTGAGAGGTGATAGTGGCTTGGCCAAGGGGAGTAGCAAAGCGATAATCATTAGATGTATCAGAAAAGACCTTTTAAATTTTCGAACAGACTCCCAAAAAAACATGTAAAAAACAGAAAGAGCACAAAATATGTTAATTAGATTAGAAGTAAAGAGTAGTAATTTTCATTATTGCTAACAATACTCATATAACACGACTTCATTATTCAGTGCAATTAAAAACCACTTTGGGGTTCTACTGGTGTCCTTTTATATCTAAATATAATAAAGCATCATTTTCTGGTGAAATAAAATTCAGCAAAAATGTTTTTTTAAAAAAAACTTTACCACAAAAAGTGTATTTCTTGCCTAAGTAAAATATTTTTTTTGGCTATTTCTTTGATAATTTAGATCTTACAGTAACTTATGCTCAGTGTAAGGTACATCAGTTTGTCATCTGAGAGCCTTTGTAAGTGTAGAAATTTAGGAGATTATGCTGGATTTGTTTTTATATTAGTACCTACTAAATTAAATTTTTTAAGATCTAAGATCACAGATTATATCTTATGATTTGTCTTTTACTTGTAAAACTGGAAGACAATTAATTGGGGGTTCTGGTTAGTTGATCCCAAGAACACTAAAGTTTTATATCTAATGTTCAACTCTTTCCCTTAAAATGTGAGAAAAGTATTTATAAATGAAATGATTTCTGAGGCTTGCTTCAAAGTAATCCAGTGAGAAGAAGAAGTGTAAGAAATGTAGATAAACCCTGGCTGGTGTGGCTCAGTTGACTGAGTGCCAACCTGCAAAAGGGTCGTGGTTTTGATTCCCAGTCAGGACACATACCTGGGTTGCGAGGCAGGTCCCCAGTAGGAGGTGCTCAAGAAGCAACCACACATTGATGTTTCTCTCCCTCTCTTTCTCCCTTCCTTCCCCTCTCTAAAAATAGATAAAATCTTTTTTTAAAAAAGAAATGCAGATGAAACAAGTTTGGCCTTATTTTGATAATTGTCAAAGCTGATTAATGAGTAATGGTGATTCACTTTACTATTCTCTTTACTTTTATAAATTTAACATTTTCCATAATAACAAGTTAAAAAAATCTAGGGCATGGTAATTCATTCAATATTTGTCAAATAACTGCTATGTGCAGGATTTTACTAGGAGCTTGGGAGAGATTTTTTAGATATGAGGATGTCTCTACATGGAGCTCACATCCTAGATATATAAACAAGCAATTATAAAGAAATGTAAGAGCTATAATATTGTTTTAAATGTATAAAGTGTTATAGTAGACAAGAAGGAGTGATTGATTCTGCCTGCTGAACCCACGGAACCTTCCCAGAGGACTGATGTTCAGACTGGCCCCTGAAAGTTAAATACAATTTTTTCTAGGACAAAAAGAGGTAGGAAGCCTCCATAGAGAAGGCAACATGACCCCCCAAAATGATCACATTAAGACATTTAACAAAATAGAAGACAGCAAAAAAACCAAAAAGATGTCAGAGAATAAATAATATTTTATTTTCACTGCTAGTACCTATGACAGTGCCTAACAAAATACTGGATGCTCAAAATTATCCCACTGAATAAATTTCCTGCTTGAAAGAGAGACAGGACGGGACATAGCAGAGAGTAAAGTTTTAACCCTAAGAAAAAGACAACCTACAGAATGGGAAAAAATATTGGCAAATCATGTATCTGATAGGGGTCTGGTATCCAGAATACATAAAAAACTCTTAAAATTCAACAACAAAAAGACAAAGAACCCAACTAAAAAATGGGCAAAGGTCTTGAATAGACATTTCTCTGAAGATATATGAATAACCAACAAGTATTTGAAAAGATGTTCAATATCATTAGTCTTTTGGAAAATACAGATTAAAACCACAATGAGGTACTACTTCACATCTACTAGGATAACCAATTTTTTTAAAAAAATTTAAGGAAAATAGTAAGAGTATGGAGAAATTTGAACCCTTGTATGATGCTGGTGAGAATATAAAATGTTGCAGCCACTGTGGAGAAACAGTTTGGTGGTTCCTCAACAAGTTAAACATAAAATATGACCTGGCAATAATTGCTCCAAATACATGTACACACAAGTTCATAGCCACACTGTTCACATCAGCCAAAAGGTGGAAACAGCCCAATTATCCGTCAATGAATGGATAAACAAAAGTGGTATATATACATACAGTGGACTATTATTTGGCCATAAAAAAGAAAGGAACATCCTACCATATGCTACATTGTGTAGGAACCTTTAGGATATTATGCTAGGTGGGATAAGCCAGTCACAAAAAGACAGATAATGATGACTTCACTTTTAGTAGCTATCTAAAGTAATCAAATGCATTGAAACAGAAAGTAGAATGGTGGTTACCAGGTCCTGAGAAGAAGGGGAAAAGGGCAGTTATTCTTTAAAGGGTATAGATTTTCAGTTTTGCAAGGTGAAAAACTTCTGGAGATCTGTTTCACAAAAATGTGAATATCCTTAACACTACTGAACTGTATATTTAAAATGGTTTAGAAGGTAAATTTTATGTTACATGTTTTTACCATAAATTTTTTAAAAGGTGAGACACCACTCGACATACTACTGAACATGAACAATAAAAATTTTATATCCAAGGTAACAGTTATTTCTGAAGAGGGAGGGAAGTGAAGGACGACAAAGACATCACAATTCACTCTGTAATGTTTTGTGACTTAAATAAAATCTAAGGCAAATGTGGCAAAATATTAGGATTTGAGGTAAACAAACCTATAGTAAATTAAAGAGGCCGGACACAAGAGATCATGTATTGTTTGATTTCATTTATATGAAATACCCAGAACAGGTAAATCCATAGAGACAGGACACAGGTTGGTAGTTTCCAGGGGTTGGGAGGATGAAGGACTATGGAGCAACTGCTTCATGTGTATGGGCTTTCCTTTTGGGGTCATGAAAATATTGTAGAACTAGATAGAGATGGTAGTTACACAATATTTTGAATGTACTAAATGCCACTGAAATGGTTATTCACTTTAAAATGGTTAATTTTTTGTTATGTCAGTTTCACTTTGATTTAAAACTAGAACTAAGAAAAGGGAGAAGTCAAGAAGGAAGGGTATTTATTGAAAAGGATCAAAGGCCACAGAAAAGTACAGAAGACTATAAAATAAGGGTGGCAAACTCATTTTCACTGGGGGCCACATCAGTCTGGTGGTTGCCTTCAAAGGGCCGAATGTAGTTTTAGGACTGTATAAATGTAACTACTCCTTAACTAGGGGCAAGGAGCTCAGTGCAGAGGCAGGGTAGAAACAAGGTGTCAGGCTGGATAAAACAAGGTGGAGGGCCAGATTCGGCCCTCAAGCCTTACGTTCGCCACCTGTGCTATAAACTAAGAGGTCATTAGATCTGGCAAGTAGTAGGTCCATTTAAAAGAATTGTGCCAGTAGTAGAATCGTTGTGGGTTGCAATAGATGGGTCTGTGCTTGTGGGAGTCTTCAGCGTTTTGAAGGATAAGAGGAGTCAGTGGAGAGGGAAGGACTGCAGACAAATAAAGGAAAGGAGATACAGCAAGACTAGGAAGAGAGAAAAGAGGATAGAGGGTCAAGAGGGGAGGGGTTAACCTTAGAAAGGATCAAGAATCCTAATATTGGAGAGAACAAATAAATACTGAGATAAATTTGTGATTTTTAAATTTTATTTGGAGAGGGGAATGACTGAGTTGATACTTGGTAACTCCTATTTTCTCTAGGAATGAGGAAGCAGGGTGCAAGGCTTGAGGAGCAATGGGAATTCAGCAAGAATGAATCAAAGGGCTGCTTGGGCAGCTTTGAGGGCTTTAGTGGAAATCACAAATCTCCCCGCCCCCTAAATCCACAAGGAAAAAAACTTAATTGTTAAAAGCATTGCATAACTAATACTGTCTCACAAATTGCTAATCAGAAATAAAACTACTGCATAATACCGTCTGTATGACACATGATACAGGATTCATGACATATTATGAATATACTTAAAATAGTCTTTATGTAACATGCTACAGAAAAATGAGTCAGGGATAATTGGAGAAAGAGCAAATTGAAATTTACTGAAGAAACATTAAATATCAAACACTCATCTAGGAAAAAGCAATGAAAGATCTACAGGAGACAAGTTACTATGAAAGAAAGATATAAGCAAATAATTCACTAGAATTTTGAAATAATGGAACTTTTTAAAAACTGATAAGGAAAGGGTAGATAACAAGTGCCTTGATGAATTACGTAGCTTATTTCTTTGAAAAAGGAGGAAATACATGTATTACAATTTAAAAGAAAGTACTTTAAAAGTTTACTTTTATCAGAGGCAGAGGGTGAAAAGAGGCAGAATTAGAGGAAGGTGGCCCAAAGGTACAAATTTCTAGTTATAATTAAGAACCAGGAATGTAATGTAAAACATGATGACTACATTCAACATTGCTGTATGATTTATAAGAAAGTTAAAAGAGTAAATTCCTAAGAGTTTACTTTTAAAGAATAACTGATAGAGCACATTAAAAGGAAAATTTTTTAAACAATATTTTATTTATTTAATTTTAGACAGAGGGAAGGGAAGGAGAAAGAGAGGGAGAGAAACATCAATGTGTGGTTGCCTCTCATGCACCCCCTACTGGGGACCTGGCCTGCAACCCCAGCATGTGCCCCGACTGGGAATTGAACCAGCAATATCTTGGTTCGCAGGCGGGCACTCAATCCACTGAACCACACCAGCAAGGGCACGTTAAAAGGAAATTTTAAAATAATTTTAAAACCTTGAATGCTTATTAGTTGAAATTTAAGAAAAATGAGTAACTAGCTATTCACAGCAAATGTCTTTAAACAAATTTTCAACTATATGGCAAAGTTGAATATGACTACAAAATGGGCATCTTGAAATGTGATAGTCACTGATGATGAGGCAAGGTGATCATCTAATGATTTCACTGAATGGAACATAATATTTAATGTAAGATGCCTTGTGGAATTCTAAGGGCATCACAAGATTTCTGCATAATGTGATGAGTCTTGGAAATAAAATTTCCCTCTATAGATTTTAGTTTAGACTTGAACATCTCCCTAAAAACACTGATTATTTGTGTTTGACTTAGGGTGAATAACTGAGAAACTCAAAGAAATCTTAGCTCTATCGTGGCCTATGCAAAAACATGGTAAGTTTTTTGTTTTTTTTTTTTACAGAATAGTGAATGGGATAAAAAGTTAAAATCACATTGGTATTTTTAAATATAATTTTTATAACTGTGGTAAGATATACCTAAGATAAACTTTACCATTTTAACCATTTTTAAGTATACAGTTCAGTGACATTAAGTCCATTCACATTGTGGTACAACCATCACCACTATCTATCATCTCAACCAATGTAATTTATTTATTTATATTGTGGTAAAAACATATAAAATTTACCTTTTTAACCACTTTTAAGTATGCAGTTCAACAATGTTAAGTATATTCACATCATTATGAAACAGATCTCTAGAACTCTTATATCTTGGAAAACTGAAAATCTATACCCATTAAACAATAACTGCCCTTTTTCCCTTACTCCCAGCCCCTGGTAACCACCATTCTACCTTATGTTTCTACGAACTTGACTGCTTTAGATACATTGTATAGCTGGAATCACAATTTTATATTTTTCCCCAGTTTTATAGAGAAATAATTGACATATATCACTGTAAAATTTAAGGTACACAGCATGATGGTTTGGTTTATATATATTATGAAATTATTTACACAATACAGAGTTAGGCAAAAGTAGGTATACAGTTGTACATTTGGAAAATAATACAATAATATATAATAATACAAGAATAAACTGTTTCACATACTCACAACTGTAAACTTATTTTTGCCTAACCCTACTTCAGGGCTGTCAAACCCATTTTCACCGGGGGCCACATCAGCCTCTTGGTTGCCTTCAAAGAGCTGAATGTAATTTTAGGCTGTCTAAATGTTAACTACTCCTTAACAGTTAAGTGAGAACTCAGCACTGCCTCCAGGTAGAAACAAGGTGCCGGGCCCAATAAAACAAGGTGAAGGGCCGCATTCTGCCGAGGGCCTTTTGTTTGCCACCTGGGCCCTATAGGTTCAGGTAACATCCATCATCCTAAAAAACTACAATAAAAAAGAAAGAAAAATTTTTTCTCTTTGTGATGAGAACTCTTAGGAATTTACTCTTTTAACTTTCTTATAAATCATACAGCAATGTTGAATGTAGTCATCATGTTTTACATTACATTCCTGGTTCTTAATTATAACTAGAAATTTGTACCTTTGGGCCACCTTCCTCTAATTCTGCCTCTTTTCACCCTCTGCCTCTGATAAGTCCAAGTCTGATCTCTTTTTCTGTGAGTTTTTATTTAAAAAATTCTGCGTATAAGTGAGATCATATGTTATTTGTTTTTATCTACAATTTATTTTTAATCTAAAATCTTAGTAGTCACTGAATGAAAGGAATTTTTTGCTAGTTTTGTTCTGGGGCTTTTTGCAGATAGCTGAGCCTGAGCTCAATTAATATACTGGATAAATTGTATGGTGCAATCATATTTCACAGCCATTGTTAATTATTCATTCCAGAATACAGAAACTAAATGTCATCATGTTGAAGGATCACTGATTAAATGCTCAGGTAGTAGTTGACTTAAAAGTTATTTATAAAATATTAATTTTTTTCTTTGAATATTAATTGAAATAGCATAAGAAATATGAGACAGAAAATTTAGAGAAGAGGGTGATTTAATTACTACATTTTCTTGCAATTATTATTTATTATTATACCTTGCCATTTAGCCTTTGTTTGCAACACTCAAGTTTTCACTGAGTGGAGAACCTCCTGGGTTTTGGCTCCAGTTCTGCCATCTGTATGACCTTTGTCAATCTTTTAATTTCTCTGAGTTTAGGCATTATTATCCCCACTAAAATTCTAATGCATAAATAAAGATGGAGATATTAATACCTGGCCTACCTGCTTTAAGGTAGAGTTATGAATAAGCAAGAAGTATTATGTGACAAAGTTCTGAAATATTAGCTTTATAAATATAATCCCAGGAATACAGATGTGAGGACTGGAGCTTTAGTAGCATCCATCTTGGACCACGAGGTGCTGTTAAGGTTGAAATTCAAATGCAAGCATGTGGAGCAGAAGGATGGAAAGAGCCTGGGCCTTGAGTTATTGTGGAGCCTCCATATCTGCCATGTATAGCCTGCTTCTGGACCTCTTTTACTTGAGAGAGAAATAAACTTCTGACTTTAAAAAAAGAAATATGTATAGTATTGAAGAAATTTAATCTTTTCCAAACTTCTCTCCCTTTTTATATGCCTTTCTTCTAAAAATGCTATGTGTAAAGTTAAAAAAAAGTTTTAAAGAGCCCCTGCCAGTGTAGCTCAGTTGGTTGGGCATCATCCCACAAACCAGGGCATGTGTCTGGGTTGCAGGTTCAGTCCTAATAGGGGCATGCATGTACAAAAAACAGCCAATGTTTCTCTCTCACACACCAATATTTCTCTCTCTCCCTTCCCTTCTTTCTAAAATAAAAAATAAAATTAAAAAACTTTAAATATTATCCTGCCCTGGAATAAAAAGTTATGCTCCTGTATTCCCCCAGTCATTATCTATTGGATAACACATTTCAATAATAAACTAACAAATTAAGAAATGGTCAACATCTTTTTTGTTGTGACTAGGTCTAGGAATGAGGGAGTAAGGCATACCAGGAATAACTTAGAGAAGAATTTCTCTCCCTTCTTTCTTATTCACTCTCTCATAACTTCCCAGCTATGAGTCTTTTAATTTGGGAGTATAGAGAGCACTGAGTATATAGAGTGAAATGACAAGTTAATATTAGAAGTGCTACTTTGAAAGAATCTCAGGTTTGAATCCTCATCTGTAGTTTCACTTAAATTATACCAGGTATAAAAGCATTGTGACTCAGTAGTTTATGCAACAAGCTGGAAACTCAGGATCTGTGGGTTCTGGCCATGAGTCTGCCATTTAGTTTTTACAAGTGAGCTAGTCATGTTTACTCCTGTGTTTTATTTAGTTTTTAATCTATTAATGAGGACAATGATGCCAAATTACTTCCCGAGGTTGTTAAAAAAATAGAACTCACAAAAAGTTGTAATGCCATGAAAACTGTAAAAAAGGTAGCTTTTATGAGAGAATAGATGTAAAAAATACTCTTAAAATTAAGTTTTCTATACAGATATAAAGCATTACTTTTATCTGAGCTAGAGCAGAAAGGGATACTGTGAATATGAAACAGATAGATAATTCAGAAACCCCTTTTTGATTATTAGTTTTAAACTCCCACTCAAACGCTCACAAAAGTACTAATAAGAGAGATGTTTGAAAATGGTAGTTGGCTTTCTTTTCATCCCTCCTGTATTTAAACAAGTGCAGGTGGCTAGTGCATAGGGAATGAGCCTAAAGAGAGGAAAGGTAAAAAAGTAAAAAGTCTGGAAATCATTCATTCTTTGCCTGTTTAATCAATTCTTATTTTGTGTTTTCTATGAGTATCACGTGCAGTACACTAATTGTGAAACACATCGTGTTAAGACAGCACAAGGTGACTTTCCTAGAAGATGAAACTGAGGTTTAGAGAGGTAAAATGACTTTCCCTGAGTAAGAAATGGAATTTGTTTTTGAATCTGTATCTCTTTCACTTTAGAGCCCATGCTCTTTATTGTTGCCCTATTCTGTTTCAGTAAAAGTAGAATTTATTTATGGAATAAATGTCCACCAAGCCCATCCTTAAAGTTATAAGGAAGTCAAGTAGTTCCAGGGATTCTCCCTGTCTCTCCCATGGCCACATGGGTTATATCATGACATCTCTACATATCTCTGCATGCCTGCTTAACACTCCCTTCTTGACGAACCAGATTCTTTATACTTTCTACTCTTCCACAAGGCTTTAACCTGCCAAATCTCTAACTCTACCCCATGGCATTTAGCTTTTGCCCTTGCAGCTTAATAACTTACTCTCTCTAGGTGTCCTAGTTCAGATTCCTAACAGTGAGGATTGGACCAGATCATGTTCCTACACCAGGCCATAGGTTGCTGGCCAGTCTACAGTTAACTTGGGTCAAGTGCCTAAACCCTTGGCTGTGGCTGAGGCTGGGTGGGATGGTCAAGTTCCTTGAGAATTGCAGCGTACCTAGGAGGAAATTCTGAAACTTAAGCCTGTGCCATTTTAAAAAAAAATCTCCCAAACAAGATCTGTTCCTTTTTCCATTATTCATGTTTCTATGAAAGATATTGCTATACTTCCTATCACCCAGATTGAAAGTCTAAAAACTTTTCAAGTTAAATTGATTTAATTTTGTTAGAAAAGTAACACACAAATGGTAAAAGCTGTCTTCTTTCTACTAAAGATTGTCAAGTCCCTCCTAGAGGTGACAACGGCTAACAGTTTTTGAAGTATCCTTCAGAAACAATTCTATATATGTTCAAGTATTTTATTCATATTTCATTTTACATAAATGGAATAACATAAACACATGTCTGCCTAGCTTTCCTCATTTAGTAGGCACAGCTTTTGGCCTATTTTACAGCAACATATATGATTTTTTTTTATTTTTTGAAAAGCAGCTACGTAGAACTTAATTATATGCATGTGATTTTGTTTTTTTAACCAGTGCCCTTTTGATAGGCAGGCATGTTGTTTACATTCTTGCCATTACAAATTAGGCTGCAATAAACATGTATGTTTGTACACAGCTATAGATATTACCTATAACATTTTCAGTCAAAGCATGCATAACTTTTCCATTTTAATGCATTTATGGCCAAATTGCCATAAAGATATTGTGCTAATTTCTCTTACCATCTGTGTTTGAATGTCCCCATTTGCCCATACCATGCACAGTCTTTTTTTTTTTTTTTAAGATTTTATTTCTCTATTTTTTGAAAGGGGAAAGGAGGGAGAAAGAGAGGAAGAGGAACATCATGTGAGAGAAACATCAATTGGCTGCCTCTCCGATGCAACCTGACCAAAGACTGAACTGGCAACCCAGGCATGTGCCCTGAATGGGAATCAACCAGTCACATTACGGGCCGCAGTCAGGGCAGAGTCTTATGTTCTGTTAAAACTTCTGATCTCTGCCAATGTGGTAATTTCAGTGTTTCTTTCTTCACTTATTTATTTCAGTCATTTTAAATTCTACCTTCTTTCTTGCTAAGTCAGTTACCTAGTTCTGTTAGTTCTTTCAGTCTCTCTCGCCTCTCTCTGTGTCTTTGTAATTGCAGTGCTATGACCTTAATTTCAGCTTTTACTGCTTCATGTACTGGTTTCCAATATCTCCCATTATTTTCTTTCTCCTTAAAGACGATCTATCCAAAAGTGACAGACTAATATTTTTTTAATTTTACTTCTATACTCAGAAACCTTTGGTGACTCCCACTGCCAACAATATTAGGTTCAAATCCTTAGCCAGGTATTCAATGATCACCAGAGTCCAGTCCCAGACTACTTCTAAACATTCATCTGGGAAAAGGGGCCTACCACTGATATTCCCAATTTTAATCAAATTCTCTGACCAATCTGATCTGTAAAAAATGTTTGTAAGTCCATGAATCAAATCCTTCTCTGCGTCTCATTAGCACAAGTTCACGTTCCTTAGTGAAAGGCAATATGGTATTATGGTGAAAGCAAAAGGACTTGAGTTCTGTCTTTGGTCCTGCTAAGAATATGCTGGGAGACCTTTGGCAAACCACTTTCTTTGTTTTGTTTTCTTTTTTAAAAATTTCATTTATTTATTTTTAGAGAGAAGGGAAGGGAGAGAGAAACATTAACATGTAGTTGCCTCTCATACACCCCCTACTGGGGACTCGGCCCACAACCGAGGCATGTGCCCTGACTGGGAATTGAACCAGCGACCCTTTGGTTTGCTGGCCAGCACTCAATCCACTGAGCCACACCATCCAGGGCCACTTTCTTTCTAAAATGGATTATTAGAGTATGTGATTCTCTGACTCCTAGATTTACAAAGATATATAAAGGTTTATGAAGTCCATTCTACGGAGCAAAGTCTATTCAGTTTCAAAGTACTGCTAATTGAAAAGGCAAGAGGACCAGCTCCCTTCAATCAGCAAACACTCAGTCTCCACCATAAGCGTGGTACCTATAGTACTAGTGTGCACTTCTAATCTCAGGCGCCCACTTGCCCGGGTTTATACGGATTTGCAAATAGCCAAAGCTCTTTCACTCGAGAGGCGGTTCGATCCTCAAAGCCATAGCCATTCCAAAAGTCTAACTGCTGTCCTGTGTCACCAAGCCACTAGTAACATGAAGACAGACGGTCTGTCATCCTGGAGCTAACACTACTACATCTCCCAGAATGCCTTTTCCTACCACCGCCCTCTTCCGCCCCCCGCTTTTGGACTCCGGCCCGCCCGCACTACAGTCCCAGCCTACGGCTGGCGGCAGCGTAGAAACACTCTAGGAATACGGTTTTTCCACCTAGTTCGCGGTGAGACCGCAAGTTCCAATTAACCTCTTATTCCTAGTAACTAGAGTTTGACCTCCTCAGAGTCGAATTCCCTGCGCCCAGCTCTCCTCAGACGTATAAGCTTCCCCGTCCGAACCCGCCCCGGAAGTGGAGTCAGGTCGACCAGCAGACAGCAGATATCCCTTCCTGCCATTCCCAGCGGGGCTGGGGCGGGCGGAGAGGGCTAGTCGGTGCGGCTTGCGGACCGAGCAGGCGGGGGCGGATCGGCGTGGCGTAGCGCCTGGGGCGGAGCCGCAGCGCGGGGCCGCGCGTCTGGGTGGCGGCCGGGGGCGCGCCGGTGGGGAGAGGTGGCTGCGGCTACTAGTGGGCAGCGGGAGAAAAGGAGGAACCGGGAAGGGGGGCAGGGCCAGCGGAGAGCAGTGTTCTTGAGGCGGTGGCCGCGTCTCCGTCTCCGAGGGAGGAGGAGGAAGGCGGGGAAGGAGGATGGAGCAAGCTGGGGGTTGGAGTTGGCTCTAGCTGCCGCGGCTCGCCGCATACTGTGGGAGAGCGGCGGCTGCTCCTGGAAGTTGTAGGGTTGGGAGCCGGGCCGGTGCCGCCGCCTTGGGCGGTGGGGAGGAGGAACGAGCGGCGGGGGTTAGCGGGGCTCGGGAGGGAGGGGACGGTCAGGGGGAGCGAGCTGGGGAAGACGGAGCGGGCTCTGCGCCGGGCGGGCGGGCGGCGGGGGGGCCAGCGACCGCAGCCGGGGGGACGCGGGAGGATGGAGCAAGTGGAGATCCTGAGGAAATTCATACAGAGGGTCGAGGCCATGAAGAGTCCGGACCACAATGGGGAGGACAACTTCGCCCGGGACTTCATGGTGAGTCCTTCCCTTCTTGTCGCCTTGTCTCGCCGGCACCGGAGCCTGCCGCCCGCTTACCGGGCCGCCAGCGCTTTGTGTGCGGCAGTGAGGAGAGGGGCGGAAGGGCGCGCACCATCTCCAAGGGCCGGGTGGTCTCGGAGGCCGACGCGAGGTGAGACCGCCTTCTCTTGGCCTCCTTTCCCCTCCTGCGTTCGCGGCCACCTCTGCGGGCGCTCTGGGCGCAAAGGGAGAGGCCACCGAGCCGAGCCTGCACTTAGTACCGCCGCCTGCGACCACCCATTGTTTCCCGTGCCGGCGTCCGGAGGCGAGTGAGGTCTCTGCTCACCTCCCCATCCTACCTGCCCCTCCTGGGAGGGTCGAGGCAGGGTGTCTGCCCCGGGAGGAGCGCGGATCGCGGCTGACGGAGGAATGGGGGTGTTGAGGTTGGTATTAATTTGTGGGGTCCCTTTGCTCAAGCTGTTCTGAAAAGTGTGCAGGGAAGGATTTCTGCTGTTCTCGGGTTCGCAGTTGTTCTCAAACGCCTGGAAGAGGATTGTCTTTAAGGTTTCTCACGGTTTGGCTAATTCCCATTCACCTCTGTCCGTTCTCTTGTCTCCTGAGACACGGGTTTGAGGTGTTGGGGGGTCAAAGAGACTCTAGGTTGAGGAGGGTGAGTGTTTGTGTGGAGGGGGAAGGGTTATCCTGAAGGAAACCTTCTTCTGACTCCGTCGGGGATACTGCCGAAGGCGGAGGGGATGTGACTATCACTTCCTATCCGGGGTGGGGGTGGGGAGCTTGGGAACAATAGTCCTGGTGGGGCGGAGGCGACGGTGCGGGCCGAAGCCCTGAACTGGGAGATAACCTTCTCAGCCTCCCCTCCCCCCCTTTCCTCTCTCCGCTTGTGCAACCGGGCTGGAAAGGAGGTTAAAAGTCTAGTTCGTGAAATTCTCAAGGCAGCATCGCTATGAGGGGGTCAGATCCAAAGGCGTGGGACCAGAAGTCGACTTCCTTCATTGCCTGCCCCCCTACCCCACCTTATTTTTCTGCTGGACAATTTCTTTAGGGTTGTTTCCCGGCTTAGGAGGCGGTGGTTGCGGCGGCTGCTCCTGCGGATATTGCGCAAGACTGGGGCGTTGAAAACCTTGGAGGTCTGGGGAATGGAAAAGGAAGTGGGATTTGGGGAAGTGTTGGCGGGATTTGGGAATGGGAAATAAAGTAGGTGAAGTTTTGCTACTGGGCAAGGTACACCCCCCAGAATAATCATTTAACCCTGAATTTCTGGATTGTGAAAATTATACACAGTTAATGTATATAAAATTAGTGAGCAGCAAAC
The DNA here is from genome assembly GCA_028533065.1 of Trachops cirrhosus. Classification (NCBI taxonomy): domain Eukaryota; kingdom Metazoa; phylum Chordata; class Mammalia; order Chiroptera; family Phyllostomidae; genus Trachops; species Trachops cirrhosus. The sequence continues at coordinate 40,431,885 of CM052549.1, read as the reverse complement.
ATTGTCTAGTTTTTGTTTTAAGGTACAGTTGGTTTACAAAGTGTAGATGAAATGACTTTTAGTACTGAAATACTTTTTCACATTTTAAAGACACTTAAGTCTAATAAAGCTTCAGCGTTAAAATGAACAGCTTATAACATAGATCCATAGTATTCTGGGGCTTTGTGACTTCCGCCTTTAGAGACTAATAATAGAGGATAGGACTAAGGTTTTGTTAGTATCTTTTGAAGATGGAAAAATACAGATTTAAATATTCTATCCCTTATTTTAAGCATTTTCTCTTGACATTTAGCCTGTGAATTTTTGAAAAATTACTTTTTGATCTAAAAGGTAAAGAGAAGAGAAAGTTTTTCCTTAATACTGCGAATTTTTATTGTTTTAATATCTTCCAATAGTGTCAGTAATTGGGTGGAGTCCCTATTTTACTACTCTAGCAGAAATAAAAGAAAATGTTTACTTAAGAGATTTAAAACATGTAAAACTAGTCTTTTGTAGTCTTATTTTGGTTATGGAAGGATAGGTGGTGTGGTCTCTGGCCACTTTTTTGCGTGCTAGTCATTTTGTTATCCGTGGGCATATCCTGTCGGAAAAGAGCATTGTTTGGTGATGCAGGCCATCAGGACAGGTGCCCAGTTTCTGAACTCCTGTACAAAGGAAGCCGTAGGGTTCATGCTTTAGGAATGAGTCAGGGAGTCCTATTGGAGATATCGTTTCTCCAGGACTTGAATGAGTTTCCTTTTTCTTCCATAGTACCTAGGTGATTCTACATTTGAGATTTGATGACTAAGGTTATTCTTGTATAGTGCTTGCTTTTTTAATTCTGTGACTTGGTAAACAATAACTATAATTAAGGCTGCTAGTTGGTGCTGCTTTTCCCCTTGACTGGAAAATTGGAGGGAAACTATTTACCTTCTGCCATGGAAAGTGAACAGATGATCAGCTGACTGTTCTCTCATTCTTAAATTCTGGTGTGGATTAAATATATTTTTAATTTTAGCATTTTACAACCAAGCCTTAGATATAACCTAGGTAATATAACCCTATTCAGTTGTAAACTAATGTTCATCATTTCAAATTTGGAAATTATAGAATAATAATGATGCCCTACCCTTATAGGAAAGTGGGATGGCCATCTAAACTGTTCTCTTTCCATCATTCTATCCAGACTTCCTATGTAGTCCAGCGATTTTCAACCTTTTTCATCTCATGGCACACATAATTACTAAAATTCTGTGGCACACCAAAAATATTTTTTGCTGATCTTACAAAAATAGGCATGATTTTGATTCATTCACACTGGATGGCTATGGTTGTGTTGTCAGTTTTTTTATTTGGCAATTTAAAGAAAAAGAGGTCAGTGCCTCCCCTGACTAAATAGTCAGGTATTGCATGTTATAAAAATTCTTGTGGCATATGGGTTGAAAATCACTGTTACAGTCCCATCGCCCAAAGGCTGTCTTTAAAATTTTTTTAATCTATATAACATTTTTATTTATGCAAATAGCCTTGAACTATATATACCCATTTGTATCTTACTGTGGACATGAGTCTATAAGTATGTATAGATATGTGCAGTTCTTTTAAAAAATATTTAAATAATTATTGTTAGTTGGCATGCACTGTTATTAATCTGTTAATGTTTTAATGCTTCTCTGCGACCATGCTACATACACCATTTAATATTTTGGGGGTTTTTTTTTCAACTTAACATTTTGATAAGTGTTTTTCATTTGTAAAAATAGTTAAGCAGCTACATAATGTTTTACCTGGAGACTGTTTTGTAACTTAACCATTTCCTTGTGGTTGAATGTTTAGGCTGTTTATTTTCTGCTGTTATATATCATAATTCTGTAATGAATATTTATGCATAAAACTTCTTTATTTTGGATTATTGCATAAGATATTTTCTTGGTCTGGAAGTACTAGGTAAAAGGACATGAACATTTAGTATATGTTTATAAATAACTTCTTGAAGACATTCTATCAGTTTATACAACTTGTCAGTAATGTATGAGTGTTTATATAATAATTACCTTGATCTTTGGTCACTTGATGGTTGAAAAATGTTGTCTTGTTTTAGTTTGAATTTCTTGATGACTAGTGAGGGTAGAAAATTTCCCACCTGTCATTAACTATTGTATGAGTTGTCTGTTCTTGGCCATGGCTTGTTGTGGCCCCCTCTTAAAGAGGAGAAAAAACTAAGGTATCCAGATGGTTGTATATTGGGGAGCTGAGATGATTACTTACATGTTGAAGGTTAAACAGTTTATTGGTGACAAATCCAGGACTGATAACAATTATTTCTACTTTCAATATTCTTTCCAAGACAGCAGGCAATGATCATGACAGGCAGACATGTAAGGAAGGGTTGTGTACATTCAAGTTTGACCGACCTGGGTTTTCCTCCCATCTCTGCCATTGGCCAGCTACCTGACCTTGGGCAGGCCACTTAACAGAAAATGAGATACTGAGTTCTCTCATCTTTAAAAGAAGAAAAGTGTACCTCATTTACAAGGCTGAAGTATGGGACTGATATTTAGGGTCATCATCTAACAAATTATTGTGCCAATGAGGACTGTGTGTCCTCATATAGCTAATATGTTCAATATATGTTTAGTTATAGATACCTAGAGATAGAAGGGGAGAGGTTTCTGGGCTTCTGTTTTCAGTCATTTTCTTTTGTTTTTTAAAGTTTTATCATGTCTAATGTAAAACATAGATTTACTCTGATCAGGGTAAAGTTTATCTAATGTGCGTTAGACACTTGTATATAAAAAGACATAAAAGATGACACTTAAGGCATAAGTAAATATGGCCATTTCAGCTTAACAACCAGTTTTCTCTCCATTTATGAAGGTGAAAACAAAAATTTAATTAGTGGACTCAGTGGGGTACTTAAAAAACAGGATGCAGCAAAGGTGTGAATTATACTACTTAATTTTGTGAACCATTGGGAAGAGAAGATTTATGGACATTTTTCTAAGGCTACACTGGGGTATAATAGCAAATCATCCTATATTAAGATCCTATTTGAAATAAAATATTTTAAATTTATTTAAATTTATCAGTCAGAGGTAACCACAGAACTGTCATAGCATTTATGCATTTCAAGGGATTAAGTCTATAAAAGCATGTTTTGTATAAATAGTAATCCTGACAGAACTACTCAGAACCAGTTTGATTTCTTTGTTATGGTTAAATAATTTAGTTTTTACTTTACTACAGAATGTTAGTGATTATTTTATCATTTTAAGCAGAAAGGAAATTGACATTTTTCATTTCTACTGTATGCTAAATGCTATGCCAGATGTTTTAAATTGTGTCTTATTTAACATTCCAATTATTTATGAAGTAGATATAACCTGTATTTTACAGATGAGGAAACACACTCTGAGAAGTTAATTATCTTCCATGACTTCAGAAGCTTTTTTCTTCTTATCTTGTTTCTCCAGGATGTATCTGAGGTCCCTGAAGACCTGGGTGGGACTAGGCTAGTAGTGGAGAGCACATCACCATGCAAACGGATGGAAGTTTTAAAGATGAACATGTTTAGGGAGGGGTAGATAATCTGCTGTAAGTAAAGCAGCGGTACTTAAACCTTTTGGTCTCCAGTCTTTTACAATCTTAAAAATTATTGAGGACCCCAAATAGCTTTTGTTTATTTACCATATTGGAAATTAAAACAGATATTTTTTAAAATGATAATAAATCCATTCCATATTAACCTGTATACTATATTTTAATCAAAACAATATTAGTTTGAAGAAGCATTGTTTTTATATTTTAGCAAATTGTATAACATCTGGCTTAATCGAAGAAAACTGGATTCTCATACCTGCTACATTCATGCTGTTGCAGTTTCATAGTTCACACAGTATTATGTGTCATGTACCCTCTGGAAAACTCCTCTACACACCTAAGAGAAGGAAAGTGATAAATTATTATACTGAAGTCTGTGTATGCTCTTGTTTATAGATGAGGAAACATGACTTAGAATTATTAGGAAAGAGTTTTGACTTCATGGGCTCACTGAAATGATCTGAGAGTGGGCACCCCTGAACTATATTTTGAGAACCAATGAGGTAATGCATGGTATAGGTTAAAGGTGATGCCGAGAAAATTAGGTAGGAGTCAGATTGTTCTTGCATCTATGCTATATTTTATTCTGTAAGTCAATAATAGTAATTTTGAACAGTTCTACACTACAATTCTTAGATTCACAGGGAAAGTGGGCAGATGTAAAAAATACAGATATGCTAGCTGCCAGTTCTCCAGCAGTTTTCCTCACCTCCAGCTGCCACTAACACCCTACTCTCTCTCCTTCCCCAGCCTGCTTTACCATGAGCCTTCAGTTATATCATTCAGATAGATTCTGGTAGAAGAGCTGAGAAAGATAAGCAGTCATTCAACAGATTTGTGTTGTAGGAAGTTGATTCTGATGGCACTATGAAGGATGAATTAGGGGTAAAGAAGAGAATTTTGGAAGTTGTTGAAGAAGTGAGGGTCTGGACTAAAATGAACTAGTAGAATAGAGAGCTTATAAATGATTTCATGAGGATTAAGAAAGAAGTCTTAATGATTCACTAGGGGTGGGTGGTAAAGGAGGAAGGAACATTGTAGTATGCCTCCAAGGTTTTTAGCCTGGTATACTGTCACCCAAGTTAGAAGGTAACATTTGGTAGGGTGAAGAGTAAAGGAGTAACAAGTAGAGAAGATCAAACTGAAGACGGTAGGAGGAAATTTCAATGTAGAAGAGAATGAGTTTGTTTTTAGACATGTTAAAACTGAGGTGCTTATGAGACATCTAGTAGATATGTAGAGCTCAAGAGAGCTGAGGGGATGGAGTTCAAGATTTGGGAGTCATCACATAAACATGTGAGAGAGGTAATTGAAAATATTGGGAGTGAGTGAGCTTTAGACAAGTATATAGAATGACCAGCTTTAGGTTGAAGAGCATCAGCACTTAATGCATTTATTTATTTAAGATTTTGTTTATTTTTAGAGAAGGGAAGAAAGGGAGATAACATCAATACGTGGTTGCCAGTAGCATACCCCTGACTGGGGGGACCTGGACCACACAACCCAGGTATGTGCCCTGTCTGGGAATCAAACCAGCAACCCTTTGGTTTGCAGGCCAGCGCTCAAAACACTGAGCCACACCAGCCAGGGTGAAGAGCATCGGCATTTAAAGAGCAGCCCGGAAAGGAGAAAAACAGTGATTGTTCCTGAGAAGATATGGTCAAAAAGGAGGGAAGGGAACCCCAAGGACTAGGGAAAACCTGGGAGAGTTTTAGGAAAGAAGTAGTTACCAGAGGCAAATAATTCTGGGAGGACTGGTAAGATGAGGTTGAGAAAGTACCCATTCTGTTTGCCAAGTATAAGTGATTTGGTGGCTACAAAAAAAGTCTGGGGTTAGGGTATTGGAAAAAAACAGAGTATAGTGGGTTGAGGAGAAAATAGGTGACGTGGGTATAAATTCCTTCATTTACTATAGCATTCTGAAAGTAGATGGCAGAAGTTAGAGGAAGACAAAGGTTTGAAGTATTCCCCTCCTCCCCTTTCCTATTGATATTTTTTTTAAGTGGAAGGGAGAGAGATTGATTTGCTGTTCCACCCATCTATGCATTCATTTGTTGATTTCTTTTTGTGTCCCGACTGGGGATTGAACCTGCAGTCCTGGTGCTTCCTGACGACACTCCAACCAATTGAACTACCCTGTCAGGGCACAGTTTTTTTTTTTTTTTTTTTTTAAAAAGCAGATGGGTTAGAGACAATATTTTTCATATGTTTTGTATATATATACCTTTTCCTGAAATGATTGCTGTTTAAATATAACTTTTTTTTGTTGTTCGAGTACAGTTGTCTCCATTTCCCCACCACCACTCCTTTCCACCCCAACTATCCCCACCTCGCACCCTCAATCCTACCCTGTTTGGCTTTGTCCATGTGTCCTTTATACATGTTCCTTGACAACCTTTCCTTCCTAATCCCCCCAATATTCCCTCCTACCTCCCCTCTGGGTACTGTCAGTTTAAATATAATTTTTAAAGATATATAACAAGAACTTGTCTTTTGGTTAGTTAAGAACTCTGATTTTTTTTTTAATTTAAAATTTGGATTTGAAATGTTAGAAAACAGGAGGGAAGGAAAGACTGAAAGCCTGGTAAGATCTTATGCATATTGTGGCTTATAGGCATTTTAAAAATTAATAACAGCTCTATTGAGATATAATTCACCTGCCATAAAGATTCATTAATTTAGGCTATACAACTTCATAGTTTTTAGTATATTCACAAAATTTTACAACCATCACCATATTCAATTTTTATCACCCCACATCCCCAGAAAAAGAAACCCCATACACATTAGTAGTCATTACTCCCTTTCTCCTTTCCTCCTGTCCCCAGCCCTAGGCAACCACTAATGTACATTCTGTCTCCACTGATTGCTTCTTCTGGACATATAAATGGAATCATACAGAATGTGGTGACTTGACTTCTTCACTTAACATAATGTTTTCAAGGTTCACCCATGCTGTTGGATCAGAAATACTTCATTCCTTTTTATGACTGAATAATTGTAATGGGTATACCACATTTTGTTTATCCATTTGTTGATGAACATTTGAGTTGTTTGTCCTTTTGAAACTTTTGAATTCTACAGTAATATATCAAATGTATTTTATATTTCATGAGTAATGCTATGGTGAACATTTATGTACAGGTTTTTGTTAGGATATATTTTCAGTTATCTTGAGTATAAACCTAGAAGTAGAATTACTGGGTAGTATGGTAACTCTGTCAGACTGTTATCTAAAGCTGCTGCACATTTTACATCCCACCAGGAAAAGGCACGCTTCATATTCCCACCAGTTTCTCTGCATCTTCACTGGCACTTGTTACTTTCTGTCTTTTTGATTATAGTCATTCTAGTGAGTGTAGGAGTGGTATGTTGCCATTGGCATGTAGGTTTGTAAAATATCTCAGTAAATTTATATAAATGGTGCCTGTTTCATGTATCTTTCAAAGCTAGAGTGATAGGATATATTTTCCAGTGTATGCATTTGAGCTAATCTTAGTGCTTTCCCAGTGCTACTGGGTTAGTTAAGATTTCCTTATCCATTCTTTGATGGGTGTCCAGCCAAACATATTTATATCTTAACTAACTATACAAGTGGAAGGGAACTTTTATGTAACTTTCCAGACATGTCTCACTGAAACAGCCACTACAAATTTACCTCAAATGTTAATTTTAAGTAATTTTTAACTGTATTTACTTTTAGAATATTGTTAGTTTTTTTCTTCAGTATTTGACATTTAATTTAGAAAAAGTTTTTGAAAGACTGAAACTGAAAGTAAAATATTAACATTTCTGTAGATTACCTTGTTAGTATGTTAAACACTACCATGTTTCTGTAGCACTCAGTTCGTTAGATTTATAAACATTTATTTATTTATTTATTCATTCATTTTAACTTACCCAGACTGAAAGCCTCCAAGGCTAGAGACTGGGACTTAATTATCTCTGTATCTGCATTGCTTAATATAGTGCCTGACATTTAATAGGCATTAATGGTCATTGCATGAGCAGAAGCTGTAGTAAGCCTACTGCTGGAAGAGAGATTTATTCTTCAGGCAGATTCTTCAGATGGTCCGAAGGGCTTGTCTCTTAGGTCAGTGTGAGAACTGCTCTTCCCCCTTATATGTGTACAGGTGTGCTTACAAAACTGTAGTTGTATTTTCAATATCTACTGAAAAAGAAAACATAAGGTATAAAGTACTAGACTGAATTCAATAAAATTTGTAAATATGATTCCATTTATTATAATATCTTATACAGAAATATGAAAAATTGTTCACATATTTTTCTCTGTACATTGGTGTGCATAAAGGATTCAGGGAACCGCTTAGAGTGACTACTTGTGTATCTTCCACCCCATGAATTACACTGTGGGGATATTATCTTAGAATATTTTAATAAAATGTCCACTTTTAACTTTCAGTTTTAGATTGCATTAATAAAATCCAAATATCATATCACTGGTGTCTCTTCAAAAATAATAGCATCTTGAGAGTTTGGGGAGTGATTATAGCAGTAGCTGTTGTTTTTTCCTTCTAGTTTCTTGCCTCCTCCAATCCATACTTTCCTAAAACACTGCTTTCAAGTGTTGGCATCAGTGGGGTAAAGGAAATGCAATGGTTGAAAAGTCAGGAGGTGTGGATTTGAATCCCAGTGTTGCTGCTTAGTTATGTGTTTCTTTAACATCTATTTAGTACTGTATTGGAAACATGGTTTTATTTTTATTATTTAAAAAAAAGTGTATTCTAAAACACTCTGAGGACTCCCTTTGACCATTAAAGTAATTGAAATTTTAAGTGCCTAAGCCAACTGATAGAATCAGATCCCAGCTCTTTTTCCCAAATTGCAATTATATGCCCATCGGTCTTCCCAGTTTCTCTGTATTCCCAGTTTTGTAAGTTTTGCCGTAGTTTAGAATCACATGCCAGTGGGAATAAAGTCTGTACTTCTTAGTCTGGCATTCCAGAGCCACCTTAATGTAGTATCACATTACCTTTCCAGTGTTAAATTCCCATTCTCTGCAGTATGTATCTGCTCCTACCTTTTGGAATAAGCTGTTTCTTGTCCTTGAGCATACCTGCTAAATGAATAAAATCTTGCTTACCTGTGGTTGTACTTGTTGAACATACTTCTTCCCTTTATTGGAAAAGTTTTCTCCTACTTTATAGACTGGTTCTTTGAAGATCAGAGCACTAAAAATTTAGAATGACTTTCCCACATATACCAAGAACTCAGAAGCAAAAATGTAATTCTCACTTTCTGGGATAAATATTTTAGCCCAGTTTATATTTTCTGTGGTATTTAAATAACATCTATACATTCAGGCTTTGACAATTAATATACTTTCCTCTGAAATCACACAAAAATCTTTTTTCATTTGTACAGTATTGTAGTGTCTGTGAACTAGCTTATGGCAGATATACATAGTTACTCCCTGAAAGTTTTACCTGGAGAATGTGGAATATGGTTCCTGTTAATCTCAGGCTTTTGGGATGTATGCTAATATCTACATTTCCTGTAACAACTTTTTAAATGTAATCTGTTCTTGAAAACCGATTTAATATTTGAGTAGCTTCCCTGGTAGGCTCCGAAGGAATGCAAAAATGTGTCCTTGTCATCTTTCCTTGGTTCCTACCATCCACTATTCATACAAAAGATAATTCATTCAGCCCACTATGGCCTAAGCATTGTGTTTATAATTGGCAATTGAAAATAGGACATTTTTCTCTAGAAGTTTTCCTGGGGGCAGTGGGTGGGCTTCAGGGGGCCTATGAATCCTTTCAATTTAAACATAATATTTTGTGTGTAAACCCATGGGGGTGAGGTGGGTTGGAGTGGAGAATAGTCATAGCTCTAGGTTCTCAAGGGGCTTGGGTTCCAAAATCCTTGGAACCTCTAAGCTAGTAGAAAGACAATGCACTTTTGTAGCCATACAGGAATTAATTTCTATCCTGGCCCTGCTATGATACAGGCAGATTGTATAGGGAAATTGGGGATATAATACTTACTAGGAAGGACGAAGATCAAGATAATATGTATCTGAAGCTCCTAATATGGAAGTACATAGAAACTATTCAGTAGTAATTCAAAATGTCAACATGTTGCTCTAATGCAAATGTATTCAAGATGGAAACCATAGAAGCAAGAAAGCATAAAACTGTCTGAAAAATCATGAACAGTTTCAGCAAAGAGGCCCCATTTGAACTGACTTCTTGAAGAAAGTTTGTCAAGTGGACTAGGACATAAGGCATTTCAGGCATAGAGGTGATACAAACTGTGGGTTTTAGATGAGAGGAACAGGGTGGCAGTATATAAAATATGCAAAGCCCATATACCCAGATATAGGAAGGAGTGAAAGCTAAGGGGGAAGTATGAGATGACTATGAAATTGGCTTCTACAGTTCTGAATGTTTTGGTGAGAAGTGTTTTGATGTCTTAGTGTGGCATAGTTGTTTAGTCTTACAGTGTGTGGTTTGGTTGTTATGAAGGATCTTTTATTTTTATTTCTTCATTTTATTTTTTAATCCTTGCCCAAGAATATGTTTATTGATTTGAGAGAGAGAGAAACATTGGCTTGTAGTTCAACTTATTTATGCATTCATTAGTTGCTTCTTTTATGTGCCCTTACTGGGGATCAAACCCACAACTTCGGCGTGTGTGGATGATGCTCTAACCAACTGCTAGCTCTTTGGTGTTTTGCCTGTCTTTTTAGTCTCTTTCCTCTACTATGCTCAGTTACAGCATACTTTTCACTTTTTTATTTTTGATGCCCTGAGGTCCTAAGAGAAATACAATTGAATACTTGACTATTTAGAAATAATAAAGAATATTGTTAGTCTTGTAAAACTGACTACAGTGACATGGGCTGTTCTAATGCTACTTAGGAGTTTTGAAGAATAATAAAATACTGATTTTTTTATCCTGTAAATTCTTGTGATGGATGGCAGCTCCGTCTACCACTTTTATTTTTAAATTATTTTAAATATTTTATTCATTTATTTTTATAGAGTGGGGAAGAGAAGGAGAAAAACATTGATGTGAGAAACATTGATTAGTTGCTCCTCGCATGCCCCTAACCTGAGACATGGTCTGCAGCCCAGGCATGTGTCTTGACCAAGGATCAAACCAGTGACCTTTCGGTTTGTAGGCTGATGCTCAATCCACTGAGGCACACCAGCCAGAGCTACTTTTAAAGTATTTTAAAATGCAACTTAATTTAGAATATAAAATGAATACTTTTAGTTATAGAACCAATACATTTAATTTTCTGTTGTTGCTTTGTTACGTGCCAGTTTTTGTATTGTTTATAAACTGTGTCATTTATGCCATATCTAATATGTTCCAAAAGGATCTCCCTATTTATTATTTTTCTTGTTAAGAAGATTTAACCCTGACTGGTTTGGCTCAGTGGGTTGGGCGTCATCCTGCAAACAAGAAGGTTGTTGCCTCCAATCCTAGTTAAGGCACATGCCTAGGTTGTGGGCCAGGTCCCCAGTTGGGGGCATGGGAGAGGCAACTGGTTGATGTTTCTCTTGCACTTAGATGTTTCTCTCCCTTTTTCTCCTTCCTTCCCCTCTCTCTATAAATAAATGATTTTTTTAAAAAAAGATTTAGAAAATTTTATTTAAAATAGAACATGGATTGAATAGATAGATAAATTATCACTACTTAAAGATATGTTGTAGCTAGAGGGGGGAAGAAGAATAATCTTTGATGCTGATGGGAGGGAATCTTAATTAGAAGATATAAAGGATTAATGGCAGGAAAGAAGACCAGACAGAAGTAGCATATCTTTGTGATGATATATTTGATTTTAGCAAGTTGAATGTTGAGCATCATATGTATTGGATACCTCAGTTGAGTGGATCACAACAGTTGTATCTGGAATAGACCCAACATTATTTAATTACTTACTATATCTGTAATTTTGAGTAAGTTATTTAAGCTATCTCAATCTTAGTTTCCTCATCCATAAAACAAGAATATTTTGCAGTGTGAGAATAATAACATTAGTAAAGGACATATTGGACTGTCAGGTATTATTCTAAATAGATGGTAGGAGGGAAGAGTGATTAAGGATATTAAATAAGAAGTGAAATAAATGTGAGGGGAAAAGTCAACTTCTTGCTCTTTTTCTTGTTTGGACCTCTGTTGATAGAAAAATAAATAATGTGTATAGTATATTTTAATTATCTAAAGATGTCATGGATAGTAACTTGTGAGTTTTGACTTTATGCTCCTAACCAGTGATCCCCAAACTTTTGATCACAGTAAAAACTTTTGAGCATGCACCTTCTCAGTATAGTTTCATTAATTTATAAATTATGTATATATTTGTACTACCGTGATACAATTTATTATAAAACACACCAAAATTAGAATAGGATAAGATAAAGCCTGTATAAATAATATTCCTAAATTTAAAAATATTCATTAATGGCACATAATGCATATTTGTTTAGTAAAATTGTAACATTTTATAAAAGTTTTGATTTTAACACTTTCTGAAATAGTGATTCAAAAGAATGGCTCTGAGTTTAATGGCTTCTGTAGATTAAAAAGATCTCTAATACAAATAAATAGATCCAAATGGTTTACTAAATCATCATGCTCACTTTTATTTATTGAATATTTATTGAATGCCTACTGTGTGCCACATATTATCCTAGACCATAAAGACTGCAACTCCTCACGGAGCTTAACTTTCTATTGGCAAGAATCAGAGAATAACCTTATAAACAACTAAATATATAATAGGTCAGATATTAAGTGCTGTGGAGAACAATAAAACAGGTAGGAGAAAAAAGAGTGTATCAGTTATCTATTACCACAATAATGTTTTATAACAACCACAGTACCTTAGTGGCTTACAATGATAAATATTATTACATGTTTTGGTTGTCAGCCAGGGACCTTTGCTGATCATGACTTGGTTCGTTTTGTGTTTCCGAGAGTCAGCTGGTTATCAGTGCATCCAGCTTGGCTGTGGCTGGGAAGACTGGGTTGCTTGTCCCTGTTCCACATGTTTCTAATTCCCCAGTAGGTTACCTAGCACATTCTCCTGGCTGTGGCAGAGATGCAAGTGAGGGAAAAATATGTAACGCTATCATTTCTGTCACACTCTGTTGGCCAAGGTAGGATATCATGTCACCTCAACTACAAAGGGTGGGGAAATAGATTCTACCTGTAAGTCTGAAGAACTGCAAAGTAATGTGGTTTTAATACAGGGAAGGTTGAAAAATAGGTTATTAATGTGATTATTCTACCATATATCAGGTATAGGGGATATTATTATTACATACAATGTTTAAGACATTGAACCAAGACTTAAAATAGTGAGGGAATGAGCCACACAGTTACCTGTAAGAAGGGCATTCCTGACTCAAAGAGCAGTGAGTGCCCAAGGATCTCAGTTGAGCGTGTTGAAGAGATATCAGGGAATCTGGTGTGCTTGAGCAGAATGGGTGAGGAAGCACTAGGTTTGCAGTGGGATTGGGAGTTATGCAGACCATCTTGGTTCCTGGTTGGCTTTTACTGATCTAAGTGAGATGAGAACCTTTTGGGTTTGTTGTTCTCTTAAGTATGATGATAGTTTACATTTTAACAGGATCACCTTGGCTGCTGTGTGGAAAATAAAATGTACAGGGGTGTGGACAGAGCAGAGACCATTTAGAAGAAGCTATTACAATAATTTAAGCAGGAGGGACTAAAGACAGTGACAATGAATATGGAGAAAAGGGATGAATTTGGAAGGCAGTTCTGAAGTAGCATTCACAAAACTTGGTGATAATTGGAGGGTGAGGAAAAACTTACCCAAGCTAACATGGACACTAAGTGATAGTAATGAGGTAGAGAATACAGAAGGAAAGATGGGTTTGAAGATTGGGTTACTAAGTTCAATTTTAGATTATTGAGTTTGAGTTGAGTTTGGATTTCAGCTCAGTGTCATGTTGACCTTATAGATCTTTAATTATTTTGTGTATAGGTAGTCATTGAACTCAAGAATGATGAGATTTCTGAGATAAAAATATACTGAGGATAATAGAGGAATATAGGACATTAGGGACACTTAGGTGTCTGCTTGATGATGATAAGCCCTCAGTGCTAGAGAGTTGGGAGCAAAACCTGGATGGAATTGTAAAGGCCAGGTAGATTGAGGAATTTCAAAGAGAATTTGGATTTAAATATGGATTTGATGATGGCAGTCATGAGTAACCTTGTCAAAAGCACTGAGAAAATAATAGCACAAATTTGCTTATATATATTTTTTTTGAAAAGAGGACGATACTAAGAGAGTTATAGTCAGTTATTATGTAAGAATAGATTTTATTTCTTAAAACAGTGGGAGAATTACCCTTGTGCATGAAATATTATGTCATATATATATCCCTGAAAGGTAAACCTGTGATGTTCATTTTAGGGAAAAGAGAAAGAAGTTGGGGAAGGGAGTGAGGACAGGTCAAAAAGTATCAGTTTGGTTTATTATTCTCTCCTCTCTTAACCCTGGATCTCTTCTCCCATTTCTGCCCTCTGTGCTTTGCCACCCTTTTGCTGCTATTTACCTTGCCCTCTACCTCTAAAGCAGTGTGCTCTTCCACTGCAACCAGAGCTTCCTTAAAACCCTGAGATCATGGAATCAAGAGAGTGATTTAAAAAACTGTGCAAGTGTTGACTTGGTGCCAGTTTGTGCTTAATGAACTCTCATACTTCCAGTTGCAACCTATTGAGCCAGATATTATGTCCATTTTTATGGGTAAGAAAACAGTTATCAAAATTGCCCTTCAGCTTGATGGGGACATTGAGAGTGGTAGACCTCCATTAGTAGTTACCTTATTTTCGGACCATAAGACACCCGCCGCCGAATTTGGGAGGAATAATGGTTGTTAATGCTGCTGTTGAGTTCTGTTTACATTTACATTGGTGAAATATTATGTTATTTATGTTTTTAGATATTTTACCACATTTTTTTTTTTTTTTGCTTAAAATTTTTTTCTATTTTCTTCTAAAACCTAGGTGCGTCTTATGGTCCAAAAATATGGTAATGCCATGCAGAACTTCTCCCTTTTAAGGTTCAGTTTGGGGAGAGTGGGAGTGGTAATCATTATATGAAAACTATTGATGAAATAAACTGGGTTTGACAGAGTAAAGATATGACATATTTACCTTGTCTATATATAATTTTCTGTGTATATTACTAGGTTGTAAGGTCTTTAGTGGCCAGATGTTCAAAGATCCAGTAGTCTGGATCTGTCTTGTCTTTGTATTTTTGGAATATAGGCATAGGCAGTGACCATATGAAAGGTGCTTTGTAAATCTTGTTAAATAAATTAATCATTGCAACATGCTTACAAAATGTTTAACAGACAACACAAATACTGGTGTATGTGTAATGCTGTATACCTTGTTTATATAATAAACTCTGTAAGAAATGTTACTAGACCCTTTACATTGGATCCAAAGATTAATCTAAGTCCTATTTTTACACATGAGGAAACTGAATTTGCCCAAGGTCACATTGATAGTAAGTTGGCAGAACTATTCTGACTATAAAACTGATGCTGTTAACTATTACATTTTGCTGCCTCTTTCATTGCAGTCATTGTGGGCATGATCATTCCCAACCAGGGGAAGAGGGTCTGGGGTCTAGGCAGCAGATGGGGAGAGAACATTTGAAATAAGTGGTTGCTTGACACCAATTTTCTGTTGAGAGTACAGTTTAGCACTAATTTAATATGTAAAAGTAATTTGTGTAGACTCCTTTTTATCTGCTAAAATTGTAAAAACAGATGTTAGATGGTTACATGTATTTCTTACACATCCAAGTTCGAGTGAGTAATATGTAGAATTATCTTGAGTTTGTTTCAATTGAACCCGTTTGAATGAGAGTGGGGCTTATATGACTCCTTTCTTGGGAATTTTCAATAGAGATGGAGAAACAAAATATGTAGGCAGATAACAAATGCAAAACTGATCACAATACCATGTGACAAAGTTCCACGAGGATTCTTTTTTTTATTTTTTATTTTTTTGGTTGTTGCAATTTCTTTATTGTGCTAAAATGTACATAACAAAATTTACCATTTTAACCATTTTTAAGTGTATAGTCCAGTGGCATTACATACATTCACATTGTTGTACAATGTGGCTTGTTAAAAGGGAAAATTCACATACTGTTAGGAGAATCATGGAGTGCTTCATAAGAATGGACTTGCAAAATGATCCCAGAATAGGTGAAGGAAACAGCAGTTAGCAGCATTAGCTGAACAAGAGCAATCAAAAAGAACATTTATAGATATAACTAATATATTTGGGCTTTTGGTGAATTTATTATTGAGACAACAGACAAGGAATTGGTTTTAGAATAAATGCTAAGTCATTTTTACACATGTAAAAGTTGATTTGATTTTTCTCATTCATGAAATGTTCTAGGCAGTAGAATAATTTAAATAATAAATGTTATTTGACTCTAGGGGACATACTCTAAAATAATTTATCATAGGGATTTTCAGTGTAGCCCACATTACACAGTAAGCATTAAGAAAACAAGGAAGTGTCTTATGGCTCAAAGAAGTCAAGCTGACAGTCCAGTATTGTCATGCTAATGGCGTCATCCTAGTAGAAATTAGCTGGTACCCAAAAATTATCACTTCACAAAGTGGTGCGAGGGAATACCACTTTGCCTAAGACTTCCCTTTATAATATAAAATGGTAGCCAAATCATAAGATTTCTTCATTCTATTTAAAAATAAACAAGTTCAAAAATATATATAGCCACTGTATTTGGGTAAATTTTTTATAAAATAGTTGTCTGTAGGGAGAGAATATACATACGTGTGTGTGTGTGTGTGTGTGTGTGTGTGTGTGTGTGTAGGCTGGTGAAACATCTGGGGGCAAAGTCAGCCTGGATTAATAAAGATCAAATATGATCTTTTTAAAAATATATTTTTTTTAATTTATTTTTAGACAGGAAGCAAGAGAGAAAGAAAGGGAGAGAAACATCAGTGTGTGGTTGCCTCTTGCGCACCCCTCACTGGGAAACCTGGCCTGCAACCCAGGCACGTGCCCTGACTGGGAATCGAACCCACAACCATTTGCTTCGCAGGCCCGCGCTCAGTCCACTGAGCCATACCAGCTGGGGCACAAATGTGGTCTTTTAAAAATAAAAAACATAATACAAAGTAATACAAAGATGAGTAATAGATTAGTCTGAAATACTTAAGTATCCTCTATATATCAGTAAAAAGAATGCTCCAGTAGAAAAAATGAGCACATACTACGACTGATAAACAGAAATACGTAAAATGCAAATAATTACTGAACACAGGAAGAAAAGTCACTGACCTCTCCAGCAATCGGAGAAATACAATACAAATAGCCAACATTGATTTTTCATTCCATCATTATTAACTTTTGTGGGAGTCTACCAGATTCCACCAAATTTGGCAAAATTCAGAAGTTGTTAATCATGGCAATTTAGAAATTAATAATAGCACACATTAGCAAGAGTATAAAAAACTGATGTTTTTGATCTGTTGATAGAAGGTAAATTGGTGAAATCTTTTGGCCACTTACAGGATTGATAATGTGTATATTCTTTGACCCAGAATGTCAACTTCTACATATGTTTTCTTTAAAATATTTGCATATATACATAAAATAGCATGTCCAATTATGTTCATTGCAGCAATTTTTATGAAACAGTATAAAATATCTGTTAATAAGGAGGCTTAACGTAGATGCCCACTTTAAAGGATAGGGGGATGGAAGGAGGGTCACTTTTTTCATTGGATAATTGGGTGCAGAAAAGAGTTAATAGCAAACCTGAAACTGCTATCCTTAGAAAGGCCCACATGTAAAATTGGCCTTTGGCTGGTGTTTGGGAACTTGGACTTTTGGGAGAGTATCTATCATTCTTTGATAAGAGTCACTCACTGTGCCTTGACTATATACAAATATGGTTTATGAACAACCTTCTTTCTGGGAGTCTAGAATTTTGGTTTGTGCTAGGCAGAGTGCCAATGTGATGAACCCCCAGTAAAAAACTGGACTCTGAATCTCTAATGATGTTACCTGTAGACACCATTCTGCAGGTATTGTCACAGCTCATTGCTGGAGGAATTAAGTGGGTCCAATGTGGCTTCATTAGAGAGGGTTCTTGAAAGCTTGTGCCTAGTTTCTTCTGAACTTGGCCTCACACACCTTTCCCTTTGCTGCCTTTGTTTTGTATCCTTCAGCTGTAATAATCATAGCTGTAAATATGACTGACTATATGTGTAGTCCTGTGACGCTTTCCATGTGAATCATCAAACCTGAAGGTAGTCTTGTGAATTCAAGACACAACTTTTCAGTATGGTTTGAATGTTTTAGCATCTGCATGTATTGCTTGTATAAATTTTAAAACATGTAATTTGTCAATAATATGTTTAAACTGTGTATGTATACATAGGTACAGATATATACCTCATCTCTAAGGGTTTAAGGTTTGTTTTTTTTTTTTTTGATGTGTTCATTATCTGACTCATTTATTTAGCACATTTTTCCTCTGATGAGAAAGTTGAACGCTTTCCTTGGTGACATTGTAGTTAATAAAGAAATGAATCAAAAACAGGGTGTCTTCAATTATGTTGTTTAGGACAAGGAGATATTACTTTAGATAAATTATCTTAAATTACATGGTCAGTTTCATATGTAAGTACGTTGGTAAACCACAAAGATCAAATTTCAAGTAGCATTTTAAGTTCATACTCTACAGTTATACAAACTATATTATCTCAGCTTGAACTGAGAGTGTTATAAATGTGAACGTAGGGTGCCAATTCATTGATTGTGATGTTCTAGATGTGGTTATCAGTGCCTGTTATGTCTAAAAGACTTGCCATGCTTTACTGAATGTGTGATATGTGGAAGACACTAGGTACTATGGAGGAATAAAGAGAAATATAAAAGCTTATTTTTGACAGACAGGGAATTATAATCTTGGGTGGTAGTAGTGATAGAATAAAATGTGTAAATGAATGATAGATACAAGAAGCAGGTGTGAAAAATACTTGTATGACTACCATGTACTTTTTAGTATTCTACATGAAGACAGGGATTTTTGTCCTGGTCACCACTATATTTGTAGCACCTAAAAGAGTACCTGACATATTAGGAGAAGGCGTTAGATCAGTCATCCTCGTGAAGGAGATAATTAAATCTTACTTTTTTTCCTTTTGTTGTAAACGTCTGGACCCAGTGTGTCAGCAAACTGAAAAAGTATATTTAAAAAAATCTTAACAGTTAATTCATGAGTACAGGAGAATATCTAATGTTATATGAATATTGTGTGGCCTGCTAATCTGAGATACTTTAATGGCACCCACAAGCAGCTGGTTTCCCTTATTATACTGGACAAGACATTTAATTTCCATATAAAAAACTACACTGGCTTTATTTTTCTTTTTAAAAAGAAATGTTTAATTGTGATTCAATGCATATAACATAAAACTTACCATTAAATCATTTATAAGTGTAGTCCAATATTATGTACATTCACATTGTTGTACAGCCAATCTCTAGAACTCATTGTCTTGTAAAACTGAAACTCTATACACATTGAACAAGTCCCATTCTCCTCTTATCCCCAGCTCCAAGAAACCACCATTCTCCTTTTCTCTATGACTTTGGCTACTCTAGGTACTTAAGTGGAATCATACAGTATTTATCTTTTTGTGGTTGGCTTATTTCAACTAGCATAATGTTCTCAAGGTTCGTCCTTGTTGTAGCATGTGTCAAAATTTCCCTCCTATTTAAAGCTGAATAATATTACGTTGTATGTGTAAACCACATTTGTTTTTCCATCCTTCCATCAATGGACACTTAAGTCCGTTTCACCTCTTGCCTATTATGAACAATGTTGCTTTGAATGTATACATATCTATCTGTTCAAGACCTTACAGTTTTTCTTTTCAGTATATATACAGAAATGGAATTGCTGGATTATATGGTAATTCAGGTTTTAATTTTTTCAGCAATTGATATACTATTTTTCTATAGTGGCTGCACCGTTTTATATTTCCAT
Source organism: Trachops cirrhosus (assembly GCA_028533065.1). Taxonomy (NCBI): domain Eukaryota; kingdom Metazoa; phylum Chordata; class Mammalia; order Chiroptera; family Phyllostomidae; genus Trachops; species Trachops cirrhosus. The sequence continues at coordinate 40,412,246 of CM052549.1, read as the reverse complement.
GCACAGTCCACCAGTTTCTCCACATCCTCACCAATGCTTACTGGGGTGTGTGTATGTGTGTGTGTGTTTTGTAAACAGTAGCCGTTATAATGAGTGCCAGGTGATATTTTGTTGTTCTGGTTTGATCTCCCTGCTGATTAATGATCTGTTCATATGATTGTTGGCCATTTGTATATCTCTAGAGAAAAACCTACTCAAGTCCTTTGTCCATTTTTAATTGTGTTTTTTCGTTGTTGTTGTACTTCTTTATATCTGAGTGTTTCTACATACCTATCTTTAACACAAAGAGATCCACCAGTTTATGAAAGTTTAACAATCACACTAAAACAAAACTTGTGATTAATTTTCAAAGTAAAATGCACTCATCTTCTAGGACAGTTAATGTGGCTTCATAATTCCATTTTAATTAGTAGTTCCAAGTTTTCTTTCAAGATTGCTATTCAGATTGACATACCTTCAGTGTATCTCAGTAAAGTGTCTCCTGTACAAAATATTAGTAAATTATCTTTAATGAGTTTGACCATGGTTTTGAAAGTTGTCAAAATGTGTCACATCTTTTTTTAAAATCTTGACTTATTTTGACTGGCAGATTCTAAAGTATCTTTTAAAAATAATTTAGAAACCTATCCTAGATTATGCTTACACATTATTTTTAGTTATGTATTCCCTCTATTATAGGTCTGTGTTTTGATTTAAAATATTATAGAAATCTTGATAGTATATAGGTAGGTAGGTGCTGGTTTTTATTATGATTGAGTTTGAGCTTTTTGTTTGTTTGATTTTACATGTAAGAAAGAGGAGCACTCTTTATCATTATTACAAAGGGATATTTGAAGACAGAATCACGCCCTGGGTAACTTGGGGTACACATGTCTTTGTAGTAGAGTGGTCCATCCTTTCAGGACCCAGTCTAAAACAGTATTAGAATGACATATATTTTTGCAAGGAATCCAAATGTTTGTTATTAAAAATAACCTCCAATTCATTTCTCCAGAGAATTATACTAAACCTTTAAGAACACATTCTTGTTTTATTACCCAGGTTTAGGTTTAATTCTTTTATTTTTAAGTTTCCTTCCTGGTCCTGTGTTAGAGTTATAGAGATTGCAGAATTTAAACTTTAAGCCGATGGTTTATCAGTTATTTTTCCTACCCCCTCCCTTACATTTTCTATCTATCTCCCTCTTTTAAATATCTGTTCTTCCAAGCTAATTGTCTAGCTTTATTTCTGTGGTTTGTACATCAACTCAGGTTAAAAACTGCGTACTTTTATCTTTCCTATTCATCATGCTTACCTGTCCTTTTCTGCAAAAGTCATGTGTTGAGTTCACTGGCCAAAGTTTCTAATCGACCTACTTGTTCACTTATAATTTCCTCATGTTATTTAGATCAGATTCTTCAGTTTTGTTATGTTTAGCTCTGTGGTATTAATATCCTAATGGGAGGTTCCACAGTAAGGAACAGAGACTGAGTAATAATTAGAGGTGGATGGATATTCCTTATTACAGGGTGGGGTGACTGAATATGCTTTGATCAGTCTGCTCTGAGGCTGCCAATGAACACTATTAACAATGCCTCTCAACATCTTATTAAGAAATTTTTATAACAGCTTTGTAGAGATAAATTCACATTTATTGAGATTAATTCACAAACCATAGTATTCACCTCTTCAGAATATTCATTTCATTGGTTTTTTTGGATAGTCACAGAGTTGGACATCTATCATCACTATCTAATTCTAAACATTCTGCAAAAGAAACGCCATACCCATTGCCAGTCACACCTCATTTACTCCTCTCTCTAATACTCTGGAAACCAATTTATGTCGGTATGGATTCGCTTATTCTGGATATTCCATATAAATGGGACCATATTATGTGTGCTTTTTGTGTTTGACTTCTCTCACTTAACATGTTTTCAAGATTCATCTGGTGAGCATGTACTAGTACTTCATTTTATGCCCAAATAATATTCCATTGTATGAATATATCACATTTTGTTTATTCATTCATCAGTTGATGGACACTTAAATTGTTTCTGCTTTTTGGCTCTTATCAGTAATGCTGCTTTGAACATTTGTGTACAAGTTTTTGTGTGGCTGTATGTTTTCAGTTCTCTTGGGTATGTATTTCTAGGAGTGAAAATGTTAGGTCATGTGGTAACTATTTAACCTTTTGAGGTCTTGCCAAATTCTTTTTCTGTTAAGAAAACTTCTACAAACAAAAGTTGGGCAACTAATTTCATTTTATCTCTGCTTGGTCTTTTTTGAAAAGTGTTAATACTGTGTTAAAGTAGATTCTTTATTGCCCTTAATTTTTTATATCTTAAAAACATAAATGCCTTATATTAAACAAAGAACATTTCTATGCATTGGTAGAAAAAAATCAGTACAACATATCACTTAATAATAATGCCTTATGTGTTACTAGACTTGGGAAGTTGGAATGGGAAGAGAAATACATAACCTATAAAGTTAGTCTGGTTTTACTAGGTAACTTTCAAGCTTTTGGAAATACAGCAATTAAGACTTAAATGTGGTCTCTGTTTAGATTGATAATGCAGGATTAGGGAGGACATCAGTGACAATTTACCATTCTAGAATTTGGCCCATGATTTGTTTTGTTTAATGCAATTCAAATAAACTTGCAGTATACAGTTAAAAATTGCTTTCTGAGTTTTGAAACAGGAACTGGAGCTGGTAATGAGCAGTGTTAAGTATCCTGCTCAGGTATTTGATTTGATTTCCATCAAATCTTGGGTACACACAAAAAGGGATTAAAATTTTCTTTAAGAACAAAAAATTTAGGTGGTATTTGAGTGTACAAATGTATTTTGGTATCTTTTAGTTTCGAGAACAATTCAACTAATCTGAGGCAGATAATTAAAATTTTCCCTTACACACCTATCTGTGCATAAGGGATATAGTCAATAATATATATGTATGGTGTCCGATGGGTGCTAGAGTTATTAGGGTGATCACTCTTTAAGATACGTAAATGTAATCACTATGTTGTACACCTGAAACTAATACAATAATGCATGTCAAGTGTAACTGGGAAATAAGTTAATTTTTAAAATTCCTCTTCTGTTCATAAATCTTGTATATTCACCTCAGTTTTCACATATTTAAAGGCATGGTCTATGCTAGGTGTTGTGTAGGAGACTTAACATTCAACATTTAATGAACAAATGCATCTGTTTTTCTACTCTGATATCATTGATTAATTTATGGCATTGTTTTTGTTGTGCCCACCAGATTTCCCCCTTTTACTCTTTCAGTGTTTCTTAAACCTTTTTATTTATAATTCAAATAACAATGTTATTGAAGGAAAGAAAATTGTTACTTGATCCTATACTAAGACAACTATCTTCTTTTGTCACTGGGACTAGAAAGTAAGGGCTAGGTTTGGGGGATGTTTATTGAAGTGGACTCAAGCAGAACTTGAAAATGACTGGATGTGAGGGGGAGCAAGTGGACAGATAAGGGGGGAAAGTCCAAACTCTAGGAACTTTTAGGCCTGAGTGGATAAGGAGGGCAGAGGTACCATGAAAATAAAAAGGGACATAGAAGCATTTGAAAAATAAGATGTATTTATTTTTATCTATTTAGGTTTGCTAACCTAAACCATTATGCTGTTGATATGTTCAGTAAGCAGTTTGAATATGGAACTGGAATTGAAAAGTCAGGACTAGAAATGGAGATTTTGAGATTCAGAAATGCAATGGTTAAAGGCACAATAGGGAGGAGAGAAACTTGCTAAAAGACAAAATCTGAGAGAGCAGTTCCAGAGAATACATCCTTTTAGAGTCTAGGAAGAAGAGGAACCAGAGCGACTCATTAACAGGTAAGAGGAGAATTAAAAGACAGTTGTTTCATAGAGTCTAAGAAAGGAAATACTCATCTGTGTTTTTTTTTTTTAAACCTATGTATTTAAAAAAAATACGAATTGAGGCTTTTGAGATTTAGATGCCTTTTGGAGATTACTGGTGACTTCATAAAAGTGCTTTCAGAATGAAATTTTCAGGGTGTTCCGGAGTTAAATGTTTCACCAGAAAGTGTAAGTTTCTTTTTAAAAGCTTTGTCTGTTGACCACAGGTTTGTGGCAGTTTGGCCTAGCTAAAGATACTTTATTGCCATATAGTGGTAAACATGTATGTATTGAGTTCTCTTAAAGGCCTAGGTGACTTGTGCTTTTGTTTTTGCAAAGATAAGTATGAATTCTGCATCTGTACTATTAATTTGGGGGTCTTGTTTTATTTTTTAGTTGGACGGTTGATAATATTGTAGCTTACTGTTGTTGAAGCTGGAACTCAGTATTCCCAGTTTTACTGTGTTTATATTACATATTATGGAATGAGATTAGTGATGGGTTACTTTGGAATACTTTGAGAGTCTGGGTTTGGCAATGGAGGCGGAAGGCTAAAAGCGAACTATGGTGATCTTATTTTCTTAAGTCAAGACACAAAACCAGATGAAGGGGGGCATAGTCAGGAGCCATAGTTTTAAAGCCCAAATTTTGGGATTTCTGAGCAATTTGCTATGGGAACACTGGGACAAAATATTGGGACTGACCTGGAAAATGTGGGACCAGTGAAGTGGTTAGAGGGGCATTAGATAAAGATGGAGAAGAAATGAATGAAAGAAAAGGTGATGGCTTTGTGAGTAGAACCAAATAAAAATAGTCAGACCTGGGGACACTTTTCTTTTTGCTATTAAATATCTTCATTTCACTAAAATTAATAAAATAGACAGCATTTTTGTAATTTTTAAAAGATTTTATGTATTTATTTTTCAAGAGAGGGGAAGGGAAAGAAAACAGGGAATTACCAGTGTGTGCTTGCCTCTTGCCTGCCCCCCTACTGGGGACCTGGCCTGCAACCTAGGCATGTGCCCTGACTGGGAATCGAACCAGAGACCCTTTGGTACACAGGTTGGCACTCAATCCACTGAGCTATACCAGCCAACTCTTATTATTATCTTAATTCAAATGGGGTTCTATTTTATTTCTGTAATATAGCATGGAGGTAGGGAGAGGATAAACTTGGATTATACCTCCCAACTTACTTTGATCTTGAGAAAACACTACACAGAAATAATTTCTTTTCCAAACAGAAAACAGGACGCTTTCCTTTAAGAAAAGGAAGCATTTGCTTGTTGTCTAGGATGTTGAAAAAAATCAATTATAGCTTGTTATGAAATTTGTATAATACCTTTTTCCTTTTAGTTTTTATGCTTAGCTGTATTTATTTTAAAATATAAAGTCTGTAGTACACAGTTTTATTTAGAAACAAATTCTCTAAATAAAGGTCTAATGCTAGGCACTTTCGGGGAGGATTATAAAATTGCTCTGTTGGTACCTCCTTTGCCAGTGGTTGGCAGAATTGAAAGCCAGCTTCTCTGACTCCAAGCTGTCCCACTGTAAAGTAGTAATGAAGTGTAAGAGGGGAGATAAAATTGTTTCTTAAGTATACTGGCTTGTTCTCATTTGCATCCATTTTCTCTGAACTGAACGTAACACCTGAGAAGACTTACACAGTCTATTGACTCTCTACTATTTGTCATGGGTTATGCTGGCACTAGCTGGTATTAATAGAAAAAGAACATAGTGTCTGCATCTTTGGGTAATTCACATCCTGTCAGGGACAGTGTATGTGCATATATGAATAATTATTGAATTGAGTTGGCTAAAAAGTCTGTTTAGTTTTTTCCATTAAATAAAAGACACATTTTTCATTTTCATCATTAACTGTTGATTTGGATATTTTGAGTATGTCAGCTATCTCCTGCTATTGGCTTCTAGTGGGTATAGGCCAGGGATGCTGCTAAATGTCTTCCAATATATAGGACAGCCCCACAGTAACGAATTATTTGGCCAAAATGTCAATAGTACCAAGAAGCTTTACAAACCACTTTTGATGTGTTCGATCAGTCACAACACATCCTCCATACACACTGCACAAATGTTTTGTTGTGTTTCAGTTGTGTTTTTCCCTTTCCTGAAATAAAGCATAATACACCCAAAATGTTGCTTATTTTCTTCCATCTTCAATATTAAAATAGCTGCACAAAAATTCACTAATTTTGGTAAGTTTTTTTTAAGTATGCTTATATGACAGCTGTCACAATACAATCTCAAAAAATTGTTTTAAATGAAGTTAAAGACTGCTAAGCACTACTAGAGCCATTGTATGGAAAAAGTAATAGACTTTTTGGCCAGCCCAGTGCATTGGGATATGTCCTAGATTAGAGGTATATTTGAGGAGCTGTGGGTAGAAATGAGGAAGCAATTTCTGAGGAAGTGGAAGATGGGGGTTGTTGGTATCAGTACTAGTCTCAGGAAGTGTTTCAGCAAGGTGATTTCTGTATTGAGCTAAAAGAAAGCAGAGTGTGCTTGGAGGCAACTAGGAAAGTAACTGAAGCATTGGAATCAACATGAACAAAGAAGAAGATAATTTTGTATCCAAAGACCCATAATATTGGCCTGTATTTACTTTAAATTATGTCCTTTTAACATAAATTTTGACAGCTTTATAATTACACATTTCTGAAAAAGAATGGCAGACAGGTTTGTCATGCAGAAGTAGGTAAAGGGTGAGCAAAGATAAGAATTTTGAAAGAGTTGCATATTTTGCAGTTTAAGGTGGGCATTGCAGTTGGATAATTGAAAAACCCGTTTTAATTGCTTGTAACATTATTAGAGGTGTGAATATTTTTATATAAATGTGTTTATAAATATTTAAGAACAGCCAGTTAGAGATGGCATGCTTTTGGTAGAAATTATACTCTGATTTTACTACTTGCTACTGTTTGTATTTGGGCTTTTAACAAAATTTATCTTGATTTGATACTTAATGCAGGTTATATGGTAGGATTAACTTATGAACTAGTATTAGATTGAATGGCTTTTGTGATGTAGGACAATTAAATATTCTAGGTATCAAACCAGATGAACTTACTCATTTAGCGGTTATTATTGAGTGCCAACTATGTGCCAGACTCCTACCTTTTAAAATTCCAGATGAGTTCTTCAGTAATTGTCTCAGAAAATTTTCAGAGCAGTAGCAAAAGTAGTACTATTTTATGGGTTAGTTATTGTTATGTTTTGCTAGAATGTAACTCTTACGCTTGAAGTAATTCTGTTTTTATTTCACTTTAAGGTACAGTTCTAAAATTTATATATTGTGTGTATATTTACTAAAAGTATTGTCCTAGGAAACTCATACAGTTTTTAAAGTGTTTTGACTGAGGAATTTGGGGCAGTAGTGTGTGGACTAGTAACAGCATAAGAAGTCTTGAGCTCCAATATTTAAATTATTTATATCCCATCTTGTTCCAAAAAGAATTTGAGTTAGCTTAATTTCCATTTTAGCTCTGTTTTTTGTGTCCATTTGTTTTCTTAATTACTCTGACTTAAAATCTAGCCAACAAATTAAATTTAATACTTGTTCTTGTCTAATGTATTCTGAATTCTAAGTCTGTTCAGTGACTGTGAAGAGAATTAGATGTATGTTAGAGGTGGAGCTAACACAGTTTGCTGATGGATTGGATATCTGGGGTGAGGGGAGGTAAATGAAGGAAACAAGTATGATTCCCAGCTTTTAGACTTGAGTAACTATTGAATGTTGGTACTGTTTGGAGATTTGTGATGCCCATGAGACACCCAGTGGACAATCTATCAGACAGCTATTTGGAGAGATTTGATAAGCATCACACAACACGTTCTCATTAGCTTTGGTCCTTGGGTAAACAATGAAACTGTTCTACCCTTTTAGAGATCTCAGATCTTGACACACAGGCCTTTTAAACATCAGCTTATTGATTTAGAATTTAGAGGAATAAAACTTGTGCTTTAAGAGACAAAGTGAAAATAAAATAATGTGGAACTTTAAAGCAGGAATATTAAACTCAATTTTTGTTTGCATGAAAAATTCCAATATTAAAGACATTTCTGTGGCTTGTCTGAAAAGGTTCAAATAATTAATTTCCCCATTTTTAATGAGATATGCATTGTATTACATATTGATCTATGAAGTCCAATAAGATTATCCAGTGTTTATCTTCAGTTTTACAGTCTAGTGGGTAAGGCAGACAGTTAACTGAAATACTTATCACAAGTGGTAATAGAGCAATCTGTTACTGAGTTACTCTGCTGGAGGCTGAGGGGTGGTTAAGAAGGGACAGTAGCAGTTCAAGTAAGGCTTCAGAAAGGAAATAACACTTTAGCCAGAGACCTACTATTGACACATTAACAGGAATAAAAATTGTGAAACTCGGATGCGGAAAGGGTTGAAAGGTTTCTTGTGGTGGTGGTGGTGGTAATTCTATATGGCCGAAGCATCAGATTCTTAAGTAAGAAAGAGTGTGTTACAAAAAGAAGGTAGGAATTTGGACATAAAGCATTAAAAATATGCTGTAATTAAACTAAGGAATTGGTATTTTATCTTGGAGTAATAGACCCATTGGAAGATTTTTAAGTGTGGGGCTAAAATTTAAAATGACCGTACTAGTCCTTTAGAACAGAAACTCTGAAATATTAATGAAATTATTTAAGGAATTTGTGGGTTTTTGCAAGACTTAAAGGTAATTAATTCAAAATGTCTTTCTTCATTTATTTTTTTATTTTTCAATTACAGTTTATATTCAATATTGTTCTGTATTACTTTCAGATGTACAGCAAAATGGTTAGAAAATCATGTAATGGGTAGGCCAAAAGTTGGGGGGTTTTTTTGTGTGTGTGTGTGGGGGGGTTTTTTTTTCTTTTAGATGGCTTAGGTAACACTTAGTTTTCCTTAACTTCATTGGAAATAATTGTGTTAGATTGTATCGTGACAGCTATCAGTGTGCATTTCAAAAAAACCCTATCAAAATTAGTGAATTTTTGTGTAGCCATTTTAATATTGAGGATGAAGGAAAATAGGCAACATTTTTGGCATATTATGCTTTATTATTTCAAGAAAGGTAAAAATGCAACTGAAACACACACACAAAAAGATTAGTACAGTGGATGGATAAGGTGGTGAGACTGACTGAAAGTGTTAAAAGTGGTTTGCAAAGTTTCCTGTTGGATATTTCTTGCTGGACAATTCTCCACCGTCAGATAGACTAGTTGAAGTTGACAGCGATGAAATTCAGAAACATTAATTGAGAAAAATCAGTATTACATGATAGCCAACATACTCAAAATAACCAAATCAATAAAGTTATTGGTAAAAATGAATAATGTGTCCTTTATTTTACGGAAAAAACTATATGGACTTTTTGGCCAACCCAGTAATTTATAGACTGGTTCCTCCCACTGCTTTCAAGTACCCACCTGGTCCCATGCATAGTTATCTTGATGTTATTGATTATACTCCCTATGTTATAATCTGCATCTCTGTGACTGCTCTGTAACTACTAATTTGTATTTCTTAATTCCTTCATATTTTTCACTCAGCCTGCCAACTTCCTTCCCCTCTGACAACTGTCAGCCTGTTTTTATTTTATTTATTTTGTCATTTAGATTCCACATGTTCTTGGTAAGTGAAATAAGTCAGAGAGAGAAAATGTCTTTCTTAAAGGGCTTGTTGGATTTCTTGTTTGCTTAATTTTTGTTTGATTAGTGCTACCAGGTCAATACAGTATTATACTATACTGATGTGATACAGGATGTGGTGAGTATAAGTGTATGTGAATATACTATTTAGCTATATTTTTGCCCAGTTAAGACAATAAATGATTCAAAATACCATATTTTTGGAATATGAGATGCACCCCCCGCCAAATTTGGGAGGAAAGGGGGGGTGCGTCTTATAGTCCGAATGTAGGTTTGCATTTACATTGGTGAAATATTGTTATTTATATTATTAAATATTTTACCACTTTTTTTGCTTCAAAATTTTTTCCTAGTTTCCTCTAAAACCTGGTGTGTCTTGTGGTCAGAAAATATGGCACTTTCTTTAGGATTATACTGAATAATTATGTATAACTTAATAAATTATTTTATTAATGTTTAGTTTAGGGCTAGCCTTATACATCCTGTCCCATAGCATTTAACTTCATGAGTAACTTCCCTTATTATATTATGGCATGATTTTCGACTTATTTTCTAGTAACAGCTTCACTACAGACCATGGAAAATAGTGGTTATGAAGTTAAAGTGAAATTAAATGTGTAAATACTTTCCATTTCATATAGTTAAATGAACTTTGGTGTCACCCTCTACTTCAACCACTATTTAGACATTAATTTTGATGTATTAAAAGAACAAAACCTTCTTTTGTTTAGGTTAGGTTTAAAATCTTACTCTTAAGATTAATTTACTTAACATGTAAGCATTTACTGGCAGTATGCTCCAGGGTCCAGGCTATTATAAATATTATTCTGACAATAATATTGTAATCACAGAGTTGAGAATTAAGGGAAGAAAGACATAGTCTCTTTATATTTTTGTCATAAATATATAGAAGGATATAGTGTTTTAAGAGTACATGTAAAGTCTAAAATAAACTCAGAAAACTATTTTTGCATCAGTAGGATAAGAAACTCCAAAGAAACTGAGACTTAAAAAAAAGATGGATAAGATTTGGGAGTATGTAAGTCGAATGACTACTAAGAAGTAGAGAAAAAGCATACACAAAAACACAGAAAGATAATTATTGTGGGGAAATTTTAAAGTGGAGTTTTGAAAACCCCTTTTTGTGGTGTTTGTTTTAGTTACACATTGCTGGTGTCGGTGCTACCAGGTCCATACAATGTTGTATTTTACTGATACTTCAAGAGATTTAGGAAAGAGTATGGTTTTTCTGTTTACCATACCTTCCAGTTTATGTAGAGTCTAATCTCAAAACCTTTTTAATTATTCTATTTAAAATCTTTTTGTTTATAGCTGATCATTTCTTTTTTTGCCCCCACTTTCTGCTGAACCATGATCTTCTCCCCTGTCCCTTTTGTTACTTGTTAATTACATTTTCCTTTCTTATCCCTAATCTGTCCTCCACTTCTGAGAAAAACCCCTAGTCATTTTTTCAAAATTGTTTGATGCAGCCCAGCTGTTCATAAAATACAGAGGAACCTTAACATTGTTGAAAATCAATCTTCTTTCTTCCATGCAACTGATCACAACACTCCTTCCTCTTGAACCTATATACCTTATACTAGTGGGGCTGAAAGTGTGTTTTTCAGACAGCAAACAACAGTATCACCTGGGCACTTATTTAAAAAATACAAATTCTCAACAAAACAAAGAAACAAGCAAAATATAGCCAAAGACACTGAAATAGAGGACAGGTTGACAGTGACCAGAGCGGAGAGGGGAGGGAATTTCAGGGGAGAAGGGAAGGGTTTACAGGAACAAATATAAAGGACACATGGACAAAAACTAGGGGGGTTGGAAATGGGAGGGATGGGTGGGTGGGCTGGAATGGGAGTAAAGGATAGAAACTGTACTGAATAATGATTAAAATAGAAAAAAGAATTAAAAGAAATACAAATTCTCAGGCTGTACCTCAACCTACTGAATCAGAAACTGAGATTGGGGCCCTGAAATCTAAGTTTTAACAAGCCCTCAAGGGGATTCTGGAGCATGCTCAAATTTGACAGTATGACTGAAGTATGTCTTATAATACTTATAATATCTAATTATAATATTATAATATTATAATATATAATACTTACATACTTATAATACTTAACACTCCCCAGCTAACAAATTGGCCCAGAGTGTGTGACTCCTTTTGATCTCTGAGTAAGACAGGTTTTAGAGAAAATAAATAAATCTGTAGTAGTAAATAACATTTAAAGAATTTCAGTAATTGACTCAGTAATAATAGTTAACATTTATTGAGCCCATTTTTTGTGTCAGGCTGTTTGCTAAGTATAGGAGTATAGGTATTATCCTTATATTACAGAAAATGAGACATAGGTTAAATATAGTCAGTGTCATACAGCTAGAAAGTGGCATATCCAGTTAACTTGAGCAGCTAGCTATGTATAAAGCTGACTCTTGTTAGGCAGTAAGTCTCTACTTGAGAATATCTTTTTAATACAGTGGGGTGGAATTATTTTGATGTGTTATTTTTAAAGTAACACAGTTTTTATATTTAATGAACCACCTTCTATTTATACTGTTTAAAGATTAGTATCTTTGATGGGTAGGAAAATTTCTAAGTACATTACTTACGTAGACTTGTTTTAAATAGAATATTCATAAGAAGTTTGTAGCATTCCATTCTTTACTAGGCTTTACGAAGACTGGATATATAACAATTTATACTCAAATTAGATACTTACTTGTACACAAGTGTTTTTAAGTTTCATTATATGAAATGAAAAGTCATTTCATATGAAAACTTTTGCACATTTTTCAACATGATTTGTCATGTAAAAGAAGAATGCTTGGATGGATTGCAGCAGGTATTACAGAAGTTCATTCACCTTTTATAATTATTCTTCCCTTTTTCCTTTGTAGTTATATATTTGTTTTTTTTTTAATGACAGTTATTTAAGTTACATTCCTTTTCTTCCAGTGTTCCTGGAACTGTTCATATTAATATCCTTTTAAAGTCAGATTTGCATGCAGTATTTTGTAATCAATTAAGAGACTCTAAATATCTGAAAATGAAAATCTTTAACATGTAATTTTTTGAATAGACAGTACATTTGTATAATCTAAAAGGTATGGAAGGACATGTAGTAATGTTTCTTTCCCATCCATTTCTACAGCTACCTGTTTCTCTTCCCCCCAGACAGCAACCTTTGTTAATAGTTTCTCTTCAGATATTTTATATACATCTACAAACAAATACAAATATATATTCTTATTCTTTTTAACACTAATAGTAGTATATACACTGTTCCCTGCTTTTTACATTTAATATGCATTTTTGAGGTATTTCCATATCATTAAAGTATAATTTCTGGGTTAAAGAGTTACATTTATTTGTAGTCACCAAATTACCTTTCTTAGGGGTTAAAATGTTCTTTCCTGTCAGCATTTAATGAAGTTCTGGTTTTGCTATGTCCTTACTAACAGTCCGTTTACCTTAAAGATTTTTTATTTTATTTTATTTTTTGATTTGAGAGGGAGGGAGGAAAAGAGAGTAAAACATCGATTTGTTGTTACTCTTATTTATGAATTCATTGGTTGATTCTGTACATTTCTTGACTGGGGATCGAATCTGCAACTTGGGTGTATTGGAGCCACACTTTAACCAACTGAGCTACCTGGCCTGGGTGGACCATTTAGTTTTAGATACAATTTTCCCCCCAATACACTTTGAAAACTTTACCACAGGAAGTAGCATTGTAAATGTGGGGAATTTTACTTTGGCATTGTGCCAGTGCAGAACAAGATTCTAGTCATTTTTTCATCTCAAAGAAAAAAATGTGTATTTTTGTTTTTAGAACTCCGAGATTATGGTGGTAAAGTTTAGTTAGTTTTTCAAAGAAAACCAAAAGGCTCACTCACTATTCTATATATTCTATTTGTAAGATTATTTCAAGTGCTGTATGATAAAGTATATCTTAATAAATTAAGAATCTTAAAGTTCAGTGTTATATTTTTAAAATATAGACATATTCTTTGCTGCTTCAATGTCAGCATCACAAGTAAAAAAAATAATGTGAAAAAGTTAAATGTTACTAGGCTTCTTTTTCATTTCATTTGTTCTTAATAATTTACTGAATACTTAAACCAGAATGTCTTAAGTATGTCTTTAAGCCTGGAAGAAAGTAGGCTCTTTTGAAATTAAATTTCAGCAATGCAGTTGAAGTAGTGAATTAAAACAATTCACAATGCTGACTTTCAGTGCTTCTGAAAGCAGGAAGTGTATTACAGACATGCAGAAATATTCCAGCCCAAAGAACATCCCTACTGCCATATGTGGTAAGAATTTGTCACTAACTAACAAACCACTTCTGTAATGCAGTGAATAAGCAGAATTGGTCTTTGTTGGACATTTCCAATTCAATATGTGAAAGAATTTTGTTTTGCAGTGTCGTATAAGTAATCATTAGCTTATGCTTTAGAAAGAGACTGACATATTATCGGTGCTCAGGGCTTAGACAGAATAAGGAAAATTGTACTTAATCTTTTGAGCATGGTTTTAAAACTTGGTTTTTGGAACCCCTTGTTAAAACACAAAAATTACTTGAGTAAGTTAAGGACTGAGTTAAATATTCTGGCTTAGCTTATGTGATTTCTTTAAATAAAATTGGTTCAGTTCTCTTTTCTTCACTATTTGGAATATTAATCTTACGTTTGCACTTATTAAAAATCATCCTTGGGGTTAACTTTTAAGGATTAGAGAGATACTGTGATTTTAGAAAAACAGGAAATTGAGTCTTGGCTGGTGTGGCTCAGTGAATTGAGCACCGGCCTGCGAACTGAAGGGTCCCCCCTGTGAACCGAAGGGTCCCCGGTTGATTCCCAGTCAGAGCACATGCCCGGGTTGCGTGCCAGGTTCCCTGGTGTGGGGCATATGAGAGGCAACTATTGATGTTTCTCTCCCTTTTTCTCTCTCCCTTCCCCTCTGTCTAAAAGTAAATAAATAAAATTTAAAAAAAGAAGAAAAACAGGAAATTGAGTTGTGAGGAATTGGGGTTAGCAAAATTCAATGAAGAGCCATTTGTGGATTATTAAAATTTTGAAAATACTGCTTTTCTAAACTTGATTTTTCTTCTCTTCTTTTTTTAAATATTTTAAGCGATTAAGAAGATTGTCTACCAAATATAGGACAGAAAAGATTTATCCCACAGCCACTGGAGAAAAAGAAGAAAATGTTAAAAAGAACAGATATAAGGACATATTGCCATGTAAGTTTGAAATGCCCTCCATTGAAATGGAAATGCTAATTAGCAGTTTATAGCCTCCTATACTAGCTTTAGTCTTTCTAATGAGTTTGCTTGTTAAGGAGGTAGTAATTAACCTCCCTTTCGAGGTACACTGTAAGTTAATAATTTGTGATTTTGCTTCTTGTTTTTCCTTTTCATAATAGTTTTTGTTGTTTTTTATTGTTTAATTTTTCTTTAAGCATCACAGTGACTCTGATACTACTTTTAAATCCTGAAAAATCCAAGTAAGACAGTCTTCTTTGGATTCTCTGTTCAAAGTTATTTTATTAATATAAAATAATATAGCCCTGGCTGGTGTTGTTTGGTGGGTTGAATGCCAGCCTGTGAACAAAAAGGTCTCTGGTTTGATTCCGGGTCAGGCTACATGCCTAGGTTGCATGTCAGGTCCCAGTTGAGGGTGTAAGAAAGGCAACCGGTCAGTGTATGTCTTGCACACTGATGTTTCTTTCCCTCTCTTTTTCCCTTGCTTCTCCTCTCTCTCTGAAAAATAAAAGCTTTTAAAAATAATATAGACAGATAATTCGATAAAACTGAATAAGTTTTGCAAAATGCTAAAATAAATATAAACTTTTATTCTCTGTACACAATGAGAACCTTTGTTGATTAGTTATGCATGAAAAAATAAACCATAAGGTAAGAATTCATGCCTGTATGTCTGCTCTTCTCAGCAGTCTAAAATATTTGTCTCTGAGAGTATGCATTTTGCAGCGTGGTACAAAAATAGATTTTTACAGTTGTTTGTAGAAAATAAAACAATAATTAATAAAAATACAAGAATAAACTATGTTTCTCATACAACTATAAACCTACTTTTGCCCCACCCTGTATTGATAACATTATATGCTAGTAATAGTAATGTAATTATACTCTTAAATAGCATAGTAAGCACTCATTAAGCATTTCGAAAATACACTCCACTTTCCTTCCAGTCCACTTCAGAATAGAGAATGGTATGGGTTTCTTCTGGACAGTGTTTGTTAAGCAAGATAATCTTGAAATACTCTTACTGTGCTCTGGATTGAATACACATAGCCTGGTCTTCCAGAGACGGTTTTTCTCCCTGGCTGGTGTGGCTCAGTGTATTGAGTGCTCATCTGTGGACCAATGGGTCACTGGTTCAGTTCCCAGTCAGGGAACATGTCTGGGTTGCAGGCCCAGCCCCCAGTAGTGGGTGCATAAGAGGCAACCACACATTAATGTTTCTCTCCCTCTCTTTCTCCCTCCCTTCCCCTCTCTCTAAAAATAAATAAAATATTGAGGGGGGGGAGACAGTTTCTCCACCTTTGTCTATCATCTAGGGAAATGAATCTTAAACAGTTCCGGGTTTCTGTTTTCAACAATTATGTTTCATTCATTGATTTTACAAAATATTTTGATTATATACCGTGCACTGGGGATACTGCAGGAAAAAAGTGGTAAAACCTGTTTTTGAGCCCTTATGAAGCTTATATTCTATTCAAGGTGTCAGATAATGAATACAAATAACATATGTGGTCTATCAAATGGTGATTAGTGCTATATTGAGAATATATAGTAGGAATGAGGGGCATAGAGAAAGCTGACAATAGAATGGGGAAGCTTTACAATTTTAAATAGAGAAGGATGGTCAGTGGTGTGTTGTTAAATTGACCTGCTGAAAAATAAAAGCCCTGATTTTGTATTGTTGACCAATTTCTATAGTAAATGGATTATTTGTCATAATCACCATAACAAAACTATGAGGCAGATACTATAATACGCCACTTGGCAGATGAGAAACTGAGACCAGGGAGGTTAAATAGCTTTTGTCATACAGCTAATAGAGTGCATGAGAATTTAAACCCAGGCAATTTGTATCCAGAACATTGGTTTTCGACTAGGGTGATTTTGCCCTTGAAGGGTCATTTAGCAAGGTCTACATTTTGGTTGTCAAAACTGGATGCACAGTAGGCAGGCTGCTACTGACATCTTGTGGGTAGAGGCCGGGAATGCTTCTACTTGCTACAATACAGAGGCCACAGCCTCTCCATAATAAAGAATTATCCACCCTGGCTGGTGTACCTCAGTGGACTGAGTGCCGGCCTGTGAACCAAAAGCTCGCCGGTTTGATTCCTGGTCAGGGTACATGCCTGGGTTGTGGTCCAGGCTCCCAGTTGGGGGTGTGTGAGAGGCAACCAATCGACTTCTCTCACACTGATGTTTCTCTCCCTCTCTTTCTCCCTCCCCTTCTCCCTCCCTTCCACTCTCTCTAACAATAAATAAATAAAATCTTTTTTTAAAAAAGGAGAATTATCCAAGGCCAAAATGTCAATAGTGCTAACATTGAGAAACCTTACCCTAGAGTCTGAGCTAATCACTGTGCTATAGTCAGAATGGCAATGCCTTTTTTCCTTTAAATTATGTAAGGTTCGATAAGTCAGTTTCCAATAAATTTCTAAAGTCACTTTAATTTAGAAAATTATATTAAAAGTAATTGTACTTAGAGATGTATGTTTACTTATCGTCATAAGGATGTTAAGTTGTCAATTTCTTTTGCATGTTTAGCATGTCCAGTGCTTGCAGATACAGTATTTTTAAAATGGCTTTATTGGGATATACATGTCATAAAATAAATATCCATTAAAAGTGTACAATTCAAAGATTTTTACTAAATTGATAGAGTGGTACAATTATCAACACAATTTAGATTTAGAACCTTTTCACCACCCCCAAAAGATCATTTATGCCAATTTGGCATCTTCAGCCCCAGGCAGCTATGCTTTGTCTCTATAGCTTTTTCTCTTCTGGAAATTTCATATAAATGTAATTATAAAATATGTAGTCTTTTGCATATGGCTTTTCCACTTAATTCGTCCATGTACCATATATCAGTAGTTCATTTCTTTTTATTTTACAGTAATAATCCATTGCGTGGTTATATCACATTTTGTTTAATCATTTGCCAGTTGAAGAGCATTATGAACAGTGCTGTTAAAAACATTTCCATACAAATTTTTATTTGGACATATGGTTTTATTTCTCTTGGCTATATACTTAGGAATGGAATTTCTGGGTCTATGAAAGCTTATGTTTAACTTTTTAAAGAAATTAATAAACTGTACACAGCTCAAAGTAGCTGTGTACTATTTTACTTTCCTGCTAACAATATATGAAAGTTTCAGTTTCTCCACATGTCTGCAAATACCTGTTACTGTCTTTTTGATTATAGTTATTCTTGTGGTAAATTTAGAGGTATCTGATAATGGTTCTAATTTGCTTTTCTCTGATGATTACTGATGTTGAGCATATTTCCATGTGTTTTAGGTACTTGTATATCTTCTTTGGTGAAGTGTCTTGAAAGGATTTGTACTTTTTTTTTTAAATTTCATTTTTTATACTATTGAGTTTTAAAAGTTATATATCCTAGATACAGGGGTTTGGGGGGTTGTTTATTTGTTTGTTTTGATATATGATTTGTAAAAAAAAATTTCCTTAATAAGGTATGAGGTTAGGGACTGAAATAATCTTTGTGCGTGTGGGATTGTTACTCAGTACCATTTTTTGAAAAGACTGCATTAGTCGCCTTGGTACCTTTGTTGGGAAACATTTGAGCCGTATGTTTAATTCAATTCCACTGACCTGTTCTTAAGCCAATATCATACTATTTTGATTACTATAGAGCTATATATTAAATTTTAAGGAAGAAATGTATCCTCCATCTGTATGTGTGTGTGTTTTTTAAATGGTTCTTTTGGATCCTTTGCATCTCAATATACATTGTAGGATCAGCTTGTCAATTTCTGCAAAAATCCCAGTAGGAATTTATAGATCAATTTGGGAAGTATCATCTTAAAGCATATTGACTCTTTCAATCCACAAATATGGAATGTCTCTTCATTTCTTTAGATTTTCTTTAATTTCTCTAAACAGTGTTTTATGATTTTCAGTATACATCTTATTTTTTTAACAATATAGTTTATTGATTATACCATTACAGTTGTCCTGATTTTTCTCCTTTGAGCCCCCTCTGCCTGATACCCCATTCCCTCCAGTAATCACTCCCCCCCCTTCATTCATGTCCGTGGGTCATGTATATAAGTTCTTTGGCTACCCCATTTCCTATACTATTCTTAACATTTCCCTGTCTATTTTTACCTACCAATTTGTACTTCCTAATCCCTGCACCTTTCCCCCGTTCTTTCCCTTCCCCATGACAGTTGATAATCCTCCAAATGATCTCCATATACACGATTCTGTCCCTCCTCTGCTTGTTTGCTTGGTTTTTTTTTAGATTCAGTTTTTGATAGTGGTGAATATATTGCTGCTTTAATGTTCATAGTTTTGATGGTCTTTTCTTTATGTAATTTCCTTTAACATTTTGTATAATAATGGCTTGGTGATGATGAACGCCATTAGTTTTACCTTGTCTAGGAAGCACGTACCTGCCCTTCAGTTCTAAATGACAGCTTTGTTGGATAGAGAATAATCTAGGTTGTAGGTCCTTGCTTTTCATCACTTTGCATACTACTTGCCAATCCCTGCTAGCTTTCAGAGTTTCTTTTGAGAAATCAACTGACAGTCTTAGGGGCACTCCTTTGTAGGTGTGCTTTTCTCTTGCTTTTCTCTTGCTGCTTTTAAGATTCTCTCTTTCTTTAAACTTTGATGTGTCTTGATGTGGTTCGTTTCGGATTCAACTTGTTTGGGACTCTCTGTACTTCCTGGACTTGTATGTCTAAATCCTTCACCAAATTAGGGAAGTTTTCTTTCATTATTTTTTCAAATAAGTTTTCCATTTCTTGCTCTTTCTCTTCTCCTTCTAGTGCTCCTATTTGATAGTTGGTACATTGACCTTGTCCCTGAGGCTCCTTAGCCTATCCTTGTGGGGAGGGGTTGATTTTTTTCTTCTTGCTGTCCTGATTAAACATTTTTTCTTCCTTATGTTCCAAATCATTGATTTGATTCTCGGCTTCATTCACTCCACTGTTGGTTCCCTGTACATTTTCACTTCGTGTAACCTTCATTTCTGCTTGGGTCTTTTTTATATTGTTTACCCAATGAGTTCCTTGAACATCCTAATAACCAGTATTTTGAACTATGCATCTGATAAATTGCTTATTTCCATTTGTTTAGTTCTTTTTCTGGAATTTGATTCTGTTCTTTTATTTGGGCCATATTTCGTTGTCTCCTCTTGTTGGCAGCCTCCCTGTGTTTTCTGTGTATTCAATACAGATGCTTTGACTACCTGTCTCAGAGTCGTGGCCTATTGTAGGAAAGCACACCAGTAAATTGGATGGGGTGGAGCCTTAGGTAATCACCAGTGCGGGGCAACCTGTGTGAATCAGGTTGATGGAGTCTCTGGTATGGTTTTACCTCTATGACTCTGTGTGGGGGAGTGCTCAGAAAGGGGACAATGCCACTGGCTGGACTCTGGAGTTTTGTCCAGGAAGCAGCCGTCTCCTCGCACATGCCTTGATGTCAGACACTTCACTTTCTCCCCGTGTGCCACTGGTGCCCTTCCAGCAGCTGCCTTTGTGTGAAGCCCAGAAGGAGTGAGTCAGTCTTAGTACTAAGTCCTTTGTGGACCCTTTAAGAGGAAACTCCTGGGAATCCTGCAGTTGCTTCCACTGCCCCAACCCCTACTTGTTTTTACAGCTGGAAGTTTTGGGAACTTAATCTTCCTGGTGCTGGAACTGTGGGCTGTGTGGTTAGGGCTGGGGCTGGGATCCCATGGTCCCTAGGTATCTCCCAATGTGGGACCACCCATTGCAGAATGGCTTTCCACCTCTCTGCTGCACTTCTGTGTGTCTCTACCCCTCCTACCCACCTGGATGAATGTGGCTTTTTTAAATCCTTGGTTATTGGTCTTCCATACAGCTCAATTTTTCTGACGAATCTCTAAGTGATACTTCATTTGTGGTCTAGTTGTAATTTTTGCTGCAGTTGTGCGAGGAGGCGAAGCATATATACCTATGCCTCCGTCTTGACTGGAAATTATATTTCTTTTTTACAAAATTCTTTAAGCAATTGTAAATGGAATTATTTTAATTTTATTTTCAAATTCTTTTTTACTACTATAGTATCACCCTTGAACAGCAGAGGTTTGAATTGTGCAGGTCCACTTATATGTGAATTTTTTCAGTAACTACTATTTTCTGTTTGAAGTTAGGAGTCCATGGATTTAGAGGGCCAACTATGCACTGCTCTGTGCCAGGGGACTTGAGCATCTGCAGATTTTGGTATTCCCCGGTGGCTGTGGTCCAGATATCAATCTCCCACAGTAGCAAGGGTTGACTTAAATTTGGGGGGAGGTAAAAGTTGTCAGTGAATTTTTGACTGTGTGGAGGGAGGTGAGTGTTCAAGGGTCAACTGTATATAGAAATAAAATTTATATTTGTGTATTGATTTTTTTAAATCTAGTGATCTTCCCGAACTCATTTATTAGTTTAGTGTTTTTCTGTGGATCCTTTAGGATTTTTACATTACAGAATCATGACATCTGCAAATAATGAGTTTTGCTGCTTTTCAGTATGACTCTATCATGTGCCTTATTACATTGGGTAGAGCCTCTAGTATAATGTTGACTTGAATTGGCAAGAGCAGGCATCCTTGCTTTTGCTCAATTAAAAGTAGTTTCATCACTATTCAAAGATCAATTAGTTTTTTCCGGAGCTATATTGGATAGTTGATTTATTTTATACTAGAACACTGAACTCTACCAGAATTAAGAAATTTCTAGGTGCTCCTTGTGTTAAGGATACCCGTGCTTTGTGTGTTCTGAGGGCTAAAACTGAGCCGGCTAGTCTGTAGGAGTGATGGATTGGGGTACTCTGCCTATCTAATGTTAATTGTGGAGATCTTTTTCTTACACCTGGATTCAGTCACTAGGTGGTTTCTCTTTCCTCGGTGACAATCTTATCTATTTTCTTTTTGTTGTCATAGGTTGTTGATGTTTGTTCAGAAAGAAAAAAAACATGCAGCTTTAAAGAGCCCCTTGGGTGCCGGGCATTGATTTTTATCTATTTGGAATTGAGCTCTTAGGGGAAATTATAGAGGCAGTCAGCAAAACCATGGGAAGAAATTATTGTTTTCACTTCTTTGGTAGTCTTTATATTCTATCTACTCATTTTTATGCTTAAAAAGGAGTACCAATGAAGAGTGTTAAATTACACAAAATGATATGTGATATAAGCAGAATATTAATTTTTAAATTGTTATTAATATACTATGATTGTAAATATGAAGTAGTGACTACAAAAATTTGCATGTGCCTTAGAAGGGTTTTTTGTTGTTGTTGTTTATTTTTTTATTGTTGTTCAAGTACAGTTGTCTGCATTTCCCCCTCATCCCAGCCATCCACACCTCCCTCACCTGATCCCAACCCTCTTGGTTTTGTCCATGTCTCCTTTATAGTTGTTCCTGAAAACTCTTCCCCCTTTTCCCCTATTGTCCACTCCCACCTCCCCTCTGGTTACTGTCAGTTTGTTCTTAATTTCAGTGTCTCTGGTTATATTTTGCTTGCTTTTTTGTTTTGTTGGTTAGGTTCCAGTTAAAGGTGAAATCACATGGTATTTGTCTTTCACCACCTGGCTTACTTCACTTAGCATAATGCTCTCCAGTTCCAGCCATGCTGTTGCAAAGGGTAGGAGCTCCTTCTTTCTGCTGCCTAATGTAAATGTACTACAGTTTTTTGATCCACTCATTTACTGATGGGCACCTAGGTTGCTTCCAACACTTGGCTAGTGTAAATTGTGCTGCTATGAACATTGGGGTGCATAGGTTCTTTTGAATCAGTGTTTCAGGGTTCTTAGGATATAATCCCAGCAATGGAATTGTCAGGTCAAAGGCAGTTCCATTTTTAGTTTTCTGAGGAAATTCCATACTGTTTTCCACAGTGTCTGCATCAGTCTACATTCCCACCAACAGTGCACTAGGGTTCCCTTTTCTCTACAACCTCTCCAACACTACTAGTTTGTTGCTTTGTTTATAATGGCCATTCCAGTGTGAGGTGGTATCTCATTGTGGTTTTAATTTGCGTCTCTCTGACGGCTAGTGATGCTGAGCATCTTTTCATGTGTCTCTGGGCCGTCTGTAGTCCTCCTTGGAGAAGTGTCTATTCGGGTCAGAATTTTTTTTAAGCCATTTTCTTGTGCCCATCTTGAAGTTATTGAATTGAATGTACTGCAGTATGGGACTCAGAACTCTTGTGTTTTATTTGCTTTCTCTAGCACCCTGGCTGTTGTATGATTAGAGGTAAATGGAATAAGATTGTAGAAATGTTAATAATTATTGAAGCCTGATAATGGGTATATGGCAATTCATTATATTATTATATGTTTGCCTGTGCTTAAAATTTGCCATCATAAAATTTTTTTTAATACCCAGTTTGTATGTAGCAGCAACAGCTTGTGTACTATGATTGCATTGATGTGGTTTTTCAAAGTATGTAGCTATATGCATAAAAATTACTTTTGGAAGGAAAAAAAAGAGCTTTAACATAGTGTCTTTGTTTGGAAAGAGGGAGCCCTTAGAATTCAAGGAGAGGGGAAAAAATAGTTTCATATCTTTAAGATTTAATTTTTTAAAATATTTCATTTTGAAAATAAAATATATAATCTTTAAAAATTTATATTTTGGGACTTTACTGTAAAGATTATTTTTTACCGTAAGTAGTCATTACCTAATAATACACTTGTATTGACCAAGTGTAGTATTAGAGCACTTTTATATATCATCTTAATTCATTATTTGTCATGATTTACTTAATTTTTATAATTTTATGAAATAATGAGCCCTGGCTGGGGTAGCTTAGTGGATTAAGCATGGGCCTGAGAACCAAGAGATCACGGTTCGATTCCCAGTCAGGGCACATGCCTAGGTTGTAGGCCAGTTCCCAGCAGGGAACGCACAGGAAGCAACCATACATTGATATTTCTCTCCCTCTCTCCTTCCCTTCCCCTCTAAAGATAAATAAATAAAATATTTTTAAAGATTTTAAAGATTTTTTTAAAGATTTAAAAAAGAAATAATGAAAGATTTTCTAGTAAGATTTTTTTCAGATGGGCTTGTCTGTCAGTGGTTAGTGCTCACTGCACGATATGCTTATTGAAAACTGCAGAGATTAAACCCCAGATTCTTATCTAGTAAATATGGGGTGATGGTGGGATAATGTCTAGGAATTTGTATGTTCAAAGAGCTCCTGAGATTATGCTTATTACATCTTGAAATCACAGCTTTACATTATGAGATTTTTGTTTTTCAAGAATGACTTCCTGTCAGTATGATGTTGGAAATTATCCTTCTGATAGCTAGAAAGTCGGTTTTAATTTTTTTTTTAAAGTAAATGTTTTTTGTTACTTACTTAATCTTATGGTTTATTAGAAAACGCCTGTCTTCAACAGGACGTAATTTGTGAAATCCTTTTATTTATCTTGTAGTTGATCACAGCCGAGTTAAGCTGACTCTAAAGACTCCTTCTCAAGATTCAGACTATATCAATGCAAATTTTATTAAGGTATGTGTTAACTTTAAATGGTGTTTCTCTGCTACACTTAATGTCTTCCTACATACTAGTTTATTAAATTATTTTGAATTGCCTAAACATGATGCCATCAGCAAAAGAAATAAAAATAAAATCACAGCCCTGGCGCATTTTTATGTGCTTTCCCTTACAGTGCCCTTACTTATAGAGAGTATTGTGATATTGGAAACAAAGTTTTCTTTTTTTTACACTGACGACTTATAAATACTTTTCCTATTCCTAAATCATCTTTCCTGTTGTCCTCTCGAGTTTATGTACATGGCCATTCCCTGGTATTAAATCATGTAGGTTATTTCCAGTTTTTGTTGATAGTAATATTGCAGTAAACATTATGAAAAACCTCATAGGATAAATTACCAGTGGTGGAATTAGTGTGTAATATTGATTTAAAATTATAGCATATAAACTTACATTGAAGATTTTTGTCAGCTGTCACCATTTCAAGTGGCGACCTAAAACACAACATTAAATATAGTCAATATATAGTTAATTGTTTTGGTATACTCTTTGATCAAAAGGAGTTAAGTTCTTACCATGGTTATCAATAGAGAGACAAATTCAAACTGCTATTTGATTAAATAAAAGACTTTTAAGCTGTTCTGTGCTTTTGAATCTTTATATGACAGTCTAGTCCTACTATTTTTAGTGGTTTATATATGGTATGTATACATACATATTTTAATACATTATTTTGTTGACAGAAGTATTAAAATGGTAAGAGTTATATGGTAAAAAGAATATCTATGCCAACATCGAACAGTAATAGTTTCAGATAAAAGTCTATTTTTCCAAATAGGTTGAATTTTATTGGAAAACCCAAAACAAATAGATAAAGCTAATACATAGGTTATTTGTTGTTTCAGATGTAGTTCATGTTTATATTCTTTTATAAACATTTGCTAAGTATTTATAAAAAGACATTTGTGAAAAGTTCTAGCTTTTAATTGCACTTTAATAATACTTAGTCATTGTGTAATTCCATTAATGTTGGTTTGGTATTTTATTCTGCTATCTTGTTTGGTCTGTTCTCAGGTTCATTATTGGAAACATATAATAGGCATGCAATAAACTTTAAGTTGAATAAATAATGAAAGTAGCTACAGAAGAATCTAGCTAAGAAAGAAATGTTGGCTAATTTTAGTATTGTTTTTAGAATCAAAGGATACTTCTATGTTTCTGCTACACTACAGTTAACTTTGTTAGCTCAGTCTTGGGACTTTTGTTTTTAATTCTTAGGTAACTAATTTTTAAGCATTCATAAGGTAGTTAGTAATTAATTCTGTGTACTGTGTCTAATAAATACACAAAAGTAGTAACATTTCACTCAAAGCTGAAGTGAATTGATTATAATTTTGTCATGCTTTGATATACTCCGAATGAAAAATGATATTTGGAAATGCTGTAAGTGAAAACAGCAGTATTAATAAAATTTAAAACCTTAAAATTTAGGTAAGGAAATATTTTTGGTAATCATAATGAAATTTGCTTTTAACCATTTTAGGGTGTTTATGGGCCAAAAGCATATGTGGCAACCCAAGGACCTTTAGCAAATACAGTGATAGATTTTTGGAGGATGATATGGGAGTACAATGTTGTAGTAAGTAATTTACTTTTTATTACCTATTTTGAGAAGTATTACATGTAATGACATAGGATGTTTTACTAAATAAGACATGGCAACACTTGTTAGCCATAATGATGATATCTTAATTATTGCTAATGTTTACTGAAAAGTCAAACTGATTCTAGGATGTTTCATTAAATTAAGAAGAGGGTGTGATAACACTTTAAATCTTGTCTTCTGTCAGTAACTAATAAGACAGCTACCAAATAAGAGGGATTGATAGATGGATAGAGAGATAGCTATGTGATAAATCAGGTATAGTGAAATATTAATTGTAGAATACAAATAGCAGCTACACAACTTTGCATTGCATTAAAAAATGTTAGAGTGGGGGAACAAATGTAACAACCTTAGGTAAATGGCCCTGGCCCGGTAGCTCAGTTGGAACATCGTCCTGTACACACACACACACACACACACACACACACACACACACACACACACAGAGGTTGTGGGTTTGGTCACAACACATAGCTACTACATCCACAGTCAGGGCGCATAGAGGAGGCAACTGATCTATGTTTCTCTCCAAAAAATCAACGAAGACATAACCTTGGGTGAGGATTTTAAAAAAAGATAATAAAGACCTTTAAATGTGTTCATCCTTTAGATAATTTTATTAAATATAATTTCAAGTCAGGAGTAAATCTCGATAAGATTCATAAAATTTAATTTGTCACTATAACCCTTGTTTGGAAGGTGTGTTTTGATCATTTCTTTAACTCATAGTTTTTATATTAAACTATATAAATGATCCCTGAAAGTAGAGTCTTCATACTTTTCACATTAAAACTCCTTTTTGCGCCTGCTTAGGGTGTGTATGGGAGGCAACCGATTAATTGTTGTGGGTAAAAATTAATTCTTGAAATCTACATTTCATTAAAAAGAAAATTATGTTTAATTCTTCCTCTTATCCCACCCCCACATCTTTTTTAGATCATTGTAATGGCCTGTCGAGAATTTGAGATGGGAAGGGTATGTATACCTGTTAATACTTTAGTTTTAAATCTGTTTGATCTCCTGCAGCATCAACTACTATGTCTTCATTGTTTGGGGTGGTAATATTTATAGGATAGGTACTAAATAAAATTTATGTGTGGTCTTCTGTAAATGTGACACACAAATCAAACTTAGGAAACAAATTATGTGGTAGTTTGAAGTTTCCCTATGCTAATGTGGCTCATTTAGTTAAGGTAAAAGTTAGTTTTATTGTAAAAATTTTTATTAAAATTTTTTGCAGTAAAGAATATGTTGCAAAAGCAAGATAGTAGTACATCTTTCAGTTATGTGAGATGTAATAATATATAAATCATTGCAAAGCTTAGTTTAACTGGTAGTTTTGTCATTCTTCCCAAACCAATTTTTTTTTTTACTAGTAGTGGAAGTATTTGGTAATATTGGACAGAAAATAAACATTTTCTAAAATTAGAACTCAAACAGACTGAGAAATTATTAACTTACCTGTTTAAGTGCTGTTAGTATGTAGCTCGGTACCATTATTAATCAGTTATCTTAGGAAATTTAAATTATACTCTCCTAACAGTTTCTTAAGTTACTATTAAGGTTTAGGACTTAATTCTCTTCATTCTATTAATAAGCTCCCCATATATGTCAGTAATAATACTTGATGAAAATAAGTTGTAATGAATGCAAAATTTTTTAAACTAAAGATTTTGTGATTGGTAGTGTTTTGTTAGATTGTCAGTGAATTTGGGCCTGCTAATTTGTTTGATAACCTTAACTTAAATCTCGATTAGAATGTGCATGATAAAAAGAGCATAAGTAATGAAATCAAACAAACTATTTCCCTGGCTTTTTTGACCATTGGTGCAGTAAACTGTCCCCTCTAAGCTTCACTTTACTCACCTCCAACATGAATGTTATATGATTATATGTTATACATGTATTGATGTTTAACACAGTTTTTGGTATTAATAATCATTAGTTTATACCTGGCTTATAAATACTAATATAATCCTTACTCATTTACTGTGGTATATTAGTCACACAGCTTCAATTCTTACTTATCTTGTATAACTTGTTTGTGTCTGTTTTCAGGATGTTAAAACTTTAGCAGGTACAAGACCAGAAAAAAATCCTTAAACATAACTTAATTAATTTTATTATTTTCTATGAATTTCTACTGGGAAATGAGGTTTGTGGTTTTAAGCATCCTAAAATATTAATAATACTGCTCTAGGCCAAAATAACACATTAGAGAGTTCTACTTTGTTGCCTTCTGAGCAGTATTGTTAGTTTAGGGTTGATTCTAGCCTGTAGGTAATAATTCTACTTAAACTATATTTGAAACTGTAAGAATTAGTAAGAACTGATACATTTCCCACTGCCTGAAGGTTCATTTTAAGCTAGAGTGTCACTTAAAGGCTTTCATTTTAGTGGATTTTAAAGTGGTTTCATTTCTTGGAATCAGAATCATTGTATATTTTTATTAAGTTAGTTTTTTCTTAACCAAATTTTCTAAAATGATGGGGTTTCATATTAGAAAACCAATGAAAATTGAATGTTCTATTTCTATGCCTGTGTAAAACAGAAAGATAAGGGGAGAAACTGGTTACATTTCCTGTAATTTCAAATAAAAGTGGATAGTTTATATTATTCATTATGCTTGTATTAATGAGTATTTTTATCATCAATATAACATTGAAATATACTGTTATTTAGTACTCGCAGCAGTTATGTAAGATAAGAATTATTCCCATTTTTACAGGTAAAGGAACTAAAGATCAGTTAAACAGGAAAATTAGTATTTGTGAAATTCTTTTGCTGTCAAGCAGAATGCTCTTTCCACTAAGCCATGGATTTTACACTTGATGAGAATTCAGCCCGATATTATAGGGATTGTAATTGTATAGGCTTTGAATCTTGCCTAGAAACCCTTCATTCTAAATAGATCTTGTACCAAAAGCAGTTTTTTTTCCCCTAGAGGACATTGTTAATAATGTTCTTATGATCAATCTTGGAATAGATAGAATAGCTCATCTTTAAGAATGATTAGATAACTTTGAGCTGTCTCATATCCTTGCCTACTGATGGCAATTATTCTGTTCTCTGGGAAGCATCAAGAAGCTGAACACTGGGGCACAAAATATTTATAAAAGGTTAAGAAAAACTATCTTGTGGATTACTAACTTTCTTTTTTGGACAACAGAAAAAATGTGAGCGCTACTGGCCTTTATATGGAGAAGACCCTATAACATTTGCACCATTTAAAATTTCTTGTGTAAGTACCTGTTTTTATTTACATTGTTTAATCAGAAAATTGGCATGCTAAACTGATAATTAAATTATAATACAGTGTGAACCCTGTTTATATAAGCCAAGTATTCAATGTTTCCCTTGTAAATCTATACTTACTTATACTAACCAAATACTAATAATGTTTGTTTTTATACCACTTTAAAAATTTGAAGCTTTGAGATTGACTTTTCATAAATATATAAATCACTTGTTACTTTGTTAATTGTGTTAGTCTTTGTATATAAGTTAATAAGTATATGAGTAAATGGAGTAACTGTGCTTTGAGTGATATATTTGAAACCCTTGATGACTGCAGTTTATCATGTTTATCTTTCATATCTGTCACACTCTCCAGGATGTTCTAATTATATATTTTACAAAGATGGCTCTAAGAATTGCCATCCTAGATGTAAAGATTGATCTTTTATGGCATACAATTTGTTAAGAAACTTAAAATATACAACCATTTAATGAGCTCTTGAAATGAATTAAATTGAAATTCTCAACACAAATCTGAGAAATGAATTTTAAAAAATGAATGAAAGAATAAAGGTAAAATATAAATGAGCTTTAAAATAAAAACCACAGTTTGCTTTGGGTTACACATGATGGCATCTTTCTTAATTAGCTGAAAGAAATGTATTTTCTTATTTACTCAACTCAAAAGACCTATGATTGAGCCAACATGAAAAATACCTATGTTAGTCAGGGTTTTCCAGAGAAACAGAATCTATAGGATGTGTATATACAGAGAGAAACAGGTTAATTATATGGAATGGGCTCACATTGTTATGGAGGCTGGTAGGTATAAAATCTGCAGGGTGGTGGGCAAGCTAAAGACCAGGTGCTGATGTTCAGTTCCAGTTCAAAGACAGTCTGTTGTAAAACCAGGAAGAATTGATTTTGCAGATGAAAGCAGTCATCTGGAGAATTCTCTCTCTTGGGGGGAACTGGTCCTTTTGTTCTATTCAGGCCTAGACAAAGTAGATACGGCTCACCCATATTATAGAGGGCAGTCTGCTGTACTCCAAGTCCACTGATCATAATATTAATCTTACCCCAAAACACCCTCACAGGAACACCAAAAATAATGTTTGGCCAAATATCAATTATTTGATATGACCACTCTTTGGCCTAGCCAAGTGGACACAAAAATTAACCCCATCTTATATTGCCCATCTCAGAATTGCTTGTTTTTGGCTTTGTTTTCCATTGTTAAATGAAAAAACAGTTTCTGTGATTTTACTTGCAACTGGTGAGTTCAGGAGGAAGTCCATAATTTTATGACTTATTTGTACTTAAAACTTCTGAATTCCTCTGATGCATACTCAAAGTTCGATGCTTCCTGGGTTGATGATACAGAAAAGGACTCAACTTGTATCACACAATCTCCTTTATAAATACAATGTTTCTGTAATGTTAACTATAACTCAGAGTGCAGCTGCCTAGATTTAATATGCAGTCAGTACTCTATTGTTAGAACGAACTATTTGTGGGTTAAATATAAACATTTAAAAAATCATACTGTATTTGATATTATTTGAAATTAATAAAAACCAGTATATTCCACATTGTCTACTTCTTTGAGGGAACACCCTCCCCCTTGCTAACCCAAAAAGTATTCTGTAATGCTAAGAATGCAGGAAACCTAGTTCTGGGCGGTGTGGTTGTGTTGAATGTGTGCAAATTTAAATGTGATAAGATAACTGTACTCAGTGTTATAAAATTCAAAGTGAAAATATGTATGCTTAACATTGAACAACAAAACAATTTTTGATCAGTAGGGCGTCAGGAATAGTAAAACAACTTATAATAATGAATAAAGAAGAGAAAGGAATCTTTTATAATTTGAAAAGAGATGAATTGATTTTGGGGGGCTAGTTGTTCAATTGAACTAAAAGATAATTAAGAAGTCATCTTGGCCCTGGCTGGTGTGGCTCAGTGGATTGAGCACTGACCTGAGAACCAAGAGATTGCTGGTTCAATTCCCAGTCAGGGCACATGCCTGGGTTGCAGGTCAGGTCCCCAGTTTGGGGTGCATGAGAGGCAACCACACATTGATGTTTCTCTCCCTCTCTTTCTCCCTCCCTTCCCTTCTCTCTAAAAAAAAAAAAAACAAAAAAACAAAAAAATAAAATAAAATATTTAAAGAAAAAAAAAAGAAGTCATCTTGATGAGGTTTGATTTGATTAATAACAGCCAGTTTAATTTGTCAGCATTGGGATTGATACTTGCTGAAGAAGCAACATTTTTTATAAGATTTCAAAATGAAGGGTAATTTGTATGTCTTTTTGTTGATTCAAACAATTTAGTATGTTAGAACTGATGTAAACAAAAATCAGATTTAGAAATAGATGATAACAAGTTGGTGAAAAATAACCATAGTAAGTGACTTGATTACTTGGCAATCAGAGTGTCCGAGACTGAGGAAGGACAGTATGAGGAGCTCTCTGGTTTGGGGATAAGGAGGGTAAAGTGTTTGTAGAAGCAGAAAGACTGGCTAGCAGGAGCTCAGTTGTGTGTTGCTGCATATAAATCACTTAGACCAGATGTTGGCCCAGTATCCATGAGTCAATCTAATCCACTGCTTGTTTAGTAAATAAAGTTTTGTTGGAATACAACCAGGCCCATTAATTTACACGTTTGCCTCTCTCAACAGCAAAGTTTGAGTAGATAGAGACTTTATGGCCTGCAAATCCAAAAATAGATAATAGCTCATCCTTTACAGGCCAGAGAAAATTAAGTCTTGGGCCAGTGTTTTCATCCATACTCGTTTTGGATGGAAGTGAAAAACATACTTTTACCTTAATGTTATTTGAAAAATTCAAAATGAATTAGTAGGACTTTAAAAATTAAAGCAGTGATAATATGGGATTGTTTTTATTAATAAAACAGTATGTTGCTCTTGACAATCACTGTCCTAGACTATTTTGGTTTTAACTACTGTGGTAAAGAATAGTTTGCTTAGGGACAAACTGACCTAGAGTCTTTATTCTAACACTTTGACAAATGACAGTAAAAGACTTTTAAAGTGGTTATGTCATCCTTAATCAGAATAACAATTTGGGAATTTCTGAATGTATACTCTTCTCCATTTGGCATCCAGTTAACTGAGAGTTGAGTGTTTAGTAAGGAAAATCAAGCTCTATGGAAAGGTGAAATGATTCAAGATGGTGATATGTACTAAGAAGTTACATTTTGTTTGTATTATTACTATTACATAATTCTGGTGATGTTGGTTACTTTTATTGGGTGATAAACTTTTAGCTAAGTAATTAGTTAGCAGACACTTCTGTTTAAAAATATGAATAGAGCGCTGCCTTCTTTCCCCTCAACAAGGTGGCAGAGCAGTGTCCCCAGCAGACACAGAAATGCAGATTTTTGTGAAGACCTTGACTGGCAAGACCATCAGCCTTGTAGTTGAGCTCAGTAAAACCAGTGAAAATGTCAAAACTAAAATACAAGACAAGGAGGGCAACCTGTGTGACCAGCAGCATCTTGTTTTTGCTGGCAAACAGCTAGAGGATAGCTGCAATGTATTAGACTACAACATTCAGAAAGAGTCCAGCCTGCCCTCGGTGGACTCTGCAGGGTGGCATATTTGAGCCCACCCTTTGCCAGGTTGCTCAGAAGTATGACTACGAGAAGATGATCTGCTGCAAGTGTTATGCCTGCCTGTACCCCTGTGCTGTCAGTTGCCACAAGAAGTGTGGACAAGGCAACTGCACACCAAGAAGGTTAAATAAGACCCCTCTATCACCTCCTCAGCCCACAGAGTGGCCTTCTACCTGAACCCCATGGCCCTGGGACCTTAATAAAGTTTCCCTTGCATTGACTAGAAAAAGTAAACATAAGGAAATAAAAATATATATATACACATAAATGAAACTTAAATTCGTGAATTTTAGGGTGGTGGTTTTTATAATTACTAAGTATACCAGGAATTTTAAATGTTAATGGTATGTTGTGGACTTTAAACACGAAGTTATTGTTTCTTTTGCTGTGTACTGTTTCTGTTTTAATGTTGTCACTGACTCACAAGTGTTTCCCTTTATTTAGGAAGCTGAACAAGCAAGAACAGACTACTTTATTAGGACACTCTTACTTGAATTTCAGAATGTAAGTATTTTTCATTTAGAGGTAATTTCTAAGGATAATTTTTAAAGAGAAGACATAAATCATATTTTAATCTTAGATAAGAGACTTAAATTTTTTTAGTTCTGTGAAATAATGAAGAAAAACAGAATGTAATGTTTTCTTAGTGTCTTGACCATTTAGTATCTTCAGCTTTACACTTACCAAATTAGATAATAATTTAGTTTAAATAACAGTAATATAAATTTTAACTTACTTAGAAGTCCCTAAATTAAGTTTACTGTATTTGGAATAGTTGGTTTCTTTGCTGCAAATATATTTCCTTTATTGCAGTAGCAGATTATAGCACTGTTTAAATGATTATTATCCACTTCTGCAGTTTATAATATTATAGAAGGGGACAGGCCACTGTCAGAGCTAAGTCATTTAGATACATTGTTTTTACTTGAAACACTTAATTTCAGTGTTTCAGAGCTATATAAAACGATAATTTGTCTAGGAAGAATCAAAGAAAAATCTAATGGACATTAGAGAATGCTTGTCAACCTCTTTCTTAATTTCCCTATTTTTTATTATCTTAATTTAGCTTTTATTAACTGTAATCTGATTTGTCCATGAAGTTCATTATTCTTCCCCTTCAGATACATTTGTAAACATACTTGCAACTCCTGCCTTACTGGTTACAAGAAGACATGGTTCCAGTATGTTTACTGCTCCCCCGACTTGACTAATAATCATGTCCCTTTGAGTCATTTATTTTACTTCGGTTGTTATTTCTTAACTTATAGTAATAATGATAGGTACCTTATTAAATTTCAGTAGTGTATGAGACATTTCAGCTCTCCTAACTCTATTGTGGTGTAGATACTGTTATCTGCATTGCACATAGATGAAGATAGAGTCTTTAAGAAGTTAAGTAGCTTATTTAAAGTTACTCAGTAAATGGCAGAAATAGAATTTAAATACAGTTTTAATCTGGATTCAAAGCAGATACTCTTTCTGTTAAACACCTAGAATAGGGGATCTCAAAGTATTTTGATAGGACTGTTAATGTTTTCAAAAATTATTGAAGATTCTAGGAGCTTTTATTTATGTGGGTTATATCTTTTAATATTTACTATATTTGTAATTTAAAGTGAGACATTTTCTTTATTTTTAAAATTTATTTTCTTATTTTTATTGATTATGCTGTTACAGTTATCCCAGTTTTTCTCCTTCGCCCCCCTCCACCCAGCACCCCCCCACGACACACACACAAACCCCCTCCGGCAATCTCCCCTCCTTTGTTCATGTCCGTGGGTCATGCATATAAGTTCTTTGGCAACTCCATTTTCTATACTGTATTTTACACCCCCCTGCCTATTCTATAACTACTAATTTGCATTCTTAATATTTTCACCTTTCCGATTACCTTAGGTCCCCTCCCCACTGACCACCATCCCAGTGTTCTCCATATCTTTGATTCTATTTCTGTTCTTCTTTGTTTTTTTAGAATCAATTTTTGATACTCATGTATTACCATTTTAAAGTTCATTGTTTTGATGTTTTTCTTAAATAAGTCCCTTCAACATTTCATATACTGATGGTTTGGTGATGATGAACTCCTTTAGCTTTGCCTTGTCTGGGAAGCACTTTATCTGCCCTTTGATTCTAAATGTTAGCTTTGCTGGATAGAGTAATCTAGGTTGTAGGTCCTTGCTTTTCACGGCTTTGAATACTTTTTGCCAGTCCCTTTTAGCCCAAAAAGTGTCTGTTGAGAAATCAGCTGACAGTCTGATGGGAGATCCTTTGTAGGTAATGATCTGATTTTCTCTTGCCTTTAGATTCTCTCTTTATCTTTAACCATTGGCATTTTAATTATGATGTGTCTTGGAGTGGACCTCTGCATCCATCTTGTTTGGGACTCTCTGTGCTTCCTGGACTTGCATGTCTATTTCCTTCACCAAATTAGGGAAGTTTTCTTTCATTATTTTTTCAAATAGATTTTCAATTTCTTGCTCTTTCTCTTCTCCTTCTGGCATCCCTGTGATTCAAGTGTTGAAACACTTATAGTTGTCACAGCGGCGTCTTACACTGTCCTTGTTTTTCTGGATTCTTTTTTCTTCTTTTGTTCTGATTGCTTGTTTTGTGCTTCCTTACATTCCAAGTCATTGATTTGATTTTCAGCTTAATCCACTTTACTGTTGTTTCCTGGTAAATTGTTCTTTATTTCAATTAGTGACTCCTTCATTTCAGACTGGATATTTTTTATGCTGTTGAGGTCCTCACTAAGTTCCCTGATCATCCTTATAACCAGTGTTTTGACCTCCACATCTGATAGATTGCTTATCTCCATTTTGTTTAGTTCTTTTTAGTTTGGTTCTGTTCTTTCATTTGGGTCATGTTTCTTTGTCTCCTCCTTTAGGTAGCCTCCTTGTGTTTCTTTCTATGTATTAATTAGGGCTGCTATGTCTCCCTGTCTTGGTAGCATGGCCTAATATAGGAGGTGTCCTATAGGGTCTAGTGGCACAGCCTCCTGTCACTCAAGCTGGGTACTTGAGATGTACCCTTTGTGTGGGCTGACTATACCCTCCTTTTGTAGGTGAGTCTTGATTGCTGTTGATCGGTCAGTGGGGGATTTACCCAGGCCATTCAGCTGCAAGAACGGGCTGTGACCACTGACCATCAATCTCCACCCTCTGGAGGATCAGCTGTGCAGTACAGGGTGATGGTGCTCCAATGTGGTTTGTAGCTGTATATGGGGTGCAGGCCTAGTGTGTTTTGCCAGGGCCACCCTGCCTGGGCTATCAAGCAGTCTGAGGTGGCTGCTACTTGTGCTGGGCTTGGAGATTCCCAGGTGAAGCCAAGCTGTGAATCTAGGTTGGCTGCTGCTAGTGTCCAGCCTGGGGCCATTTAGCAAGAGGTAGGGAGAGTGCTGAGTATTGCCTGCTGTTGCTTGTTTGAGAGGATTTAGGAAGTTGTGACTCAAGAGCCAAGATCAGCCTTTCATATGGAACAGCTGCTCTTAACAGCTGTAGGTTTGGGGGGCCAGAGTCTCAGGGGATCTCCAGGGTGGGGCAGACTGTGTTAGCCAGGTTCATGAAGTCTCAGATATGGCATCTGCCTGTTGGCTCTGTGGCTCTGAGTGGGAGGGTTCAAAAAAGGGACAGTGGCTTCTGTCTGCTTTTCTGTCAGGGAGAAAACCCTCCCCCAGCTCTCCCCTTGATGCCATACATTGCAATTCCCATCCCCCACGTGCCACTGGTGCCTTTCATGCTGCTACCCTAGTGCTAGAGCTCAGAGGAAGTGAGACCGAGTAAGTCCTTTAAGAGGAACTGCTTGGGACTCCAGAACTAACTTTTACCTACTCAGTCTGCCCCTGCTGGTTTTTGCAGCCAGAAGTTTTGGGGAGTTATCTTCTTGGCACTGGAACCCTGGGTTGGGGGGCCTGATGCGGGGCTGGAGCTCCTCACTTCTGAGATATACCTCCCAGACTTTATCCATCATTGGTGGATATGGGACCTGCCTGTTCTGAATCTCTGCCCCTCCTACTTGTCTGGATAGATGTGGTTTATTTTAATTCCATAGTTGTCAGACTCCATTCAACTTGATTTCCGACAGTTCTGAATTGTCCTATATTGTAGTTGTAATTTTGATGTGGTTGTGCAAGAAGGTGAGCTGTGTTTATCTATGCTGCCATCTTGACCAGAAATCTGAGACATTTTCTTTAAAAAACATGAATACACAAGCGCGTGTTACATTGGTTGTCAACACAATGATATCATCATAAGTCATGTAGTGTTGGGAAGACCCTGCTGTACATATGTGAGAGAATGAAAGTGAAAAAGTCAAATTAACACCTTGTTATCATTATGAAAATAGTTTAAAACTCATAGATCCCCCGAAAGTGTTGGGGGATGGGCCTCCCTACACCATACTGATCTGAAATAAGACAGATGGGTTTGGGGTTAGACAGGTTCATTTCTAATTTTCTTTTTCAGTTTAAATGTGATGTTAGTCTTCTAATTACAATAGATTGTAACACAGTGCTTATGATATATTGTATAACCATTTAATACTGTAGAGTAATTAAATAGTATATATAGTTTAATAGTTAAAGAGCATGCTCTGGAGGTAGGACTTCCTGAGGAAGTCCAGATCCCACATTTGTCACTTGTTATGAAATGTTAGGTAATTTATTTAATCATTCTGTCTCAGTTTTCTACCTATAAATTGAAGATAATATTAACAGTACCTTCCTCGTGGCATTACATGGGGATTAAATAAATTTTTTTAAATGTATTTTATTGATTATGCTATTACAGGTGTCCCATTTCCCCCCTTCACTCCCCTCCACCATGCACACCCTTTCCCACCCACATTCCCCCCCTTTAGTTCATGTCCATGTGTCATAAGTTCTTTAGCTTCTACATTTCCCCTACTATTCTTTCCCTCCCCCTGTCTATTTTCTATCTACCTTCATTGCTACTTATTCTTCGTACTTTTCTCCGCCCTTTCCTCCTCCCACTCCCCTGTTGCTACCACTCCATGTCATCTCTTATTTCTGTGGTTCCGTTCCTGTGCTAGTTGTTTGGTTAGTTTCTTGTTTTTGTTTTAGGTGCGGTTGTTAATAATTGTCAGTTTGCTGTCATTTTACTATACAAGTTTTTTATCTTCCTTTTCTTAGATAAGTCCCTTTGACATTTCATAAAATAAGGTCTTAGTGATGATGAACTCCTTTAACTTGACCTTATCTGGGAAGCACTTTACCTGCCCTTCC
>CM052549.1:40325337-40374082 GCA_028533065.1 Trachops cirrhosus | reverse complement strand
ACTATCCCCTTATCTCTTGCTGCTTCTAGGATTCTCTCCTTCATTTTTACCTTGGGTAATGTAATTATGATGTGCCTTGGTGTGTTCCTCCTTGGGTCCAACTTCTTTGGGACTCTCTGAGCTTCCTGGACTTGCTGGAAGTCTATTTCCTTTGCCAGATTGGGGAAGTTCTCCTTTATTATTTGTTCAGATTTCTTTTCCACTTGTTGTTTTTCCTCTTCCCCTTCTGGTAACCCTATAATTTGGATGTTGGAACGTTTAAAGATGTCCTGGAGGTTCCGAAGCCTCTCCGCATTTTTTTTGAATTCTTATTTCTTCATTCTTTTCTGGCTGTATATTTTTTCCTTCCTTCTGGTCCACTCCAATGATGTGAGACCCATCTTTCATTCCCTCACTATTGGTTCCCTGTGCATTTTTCTTCATTAAACTTATTGTAGCCTGCATTTTTTCATCTAATTTGCGACCAAAATCAACCAATTCTGTGAGTATCCTGATCACCAGTGCTTTGAACTGTGCATCTGATAGGTTGGCTATCTCATGGTCGCTTAAAAGGATGGGTTCTGGGGCTTTCACTTCTTCTCCTGTTTGAGCCATCTTTTTGCTGGTTTTTTTTTGGGGGGGTGAGTCTTGTGGAGCACCTGTAGGTGAGGGGCAGGGCCTTAGGTGTTGGGGGGGTGCACCCCAGTTGCTGGGTTGTGACGCTGTAGGTGGGGGCGGGGTCCAAGAAGGAATGGTGGTGCTGGCTCTGCTCTCTGTAGGACCCCAAACCCTTCCACCACTTTCTGCGAGCCAACTGGGCCCCTCTGGTGCCAATTCCTGTGTGGGTGGGCCTGTGCACCTGGCAGTCAGTGACCCAAAGCTCTATTTCCTGGCGCAGTTCTGGGACCCTGAGTTGGGTGCAGTGCCTTGCTTCCCAGTGGCTGCCTCGCTGGGTCAGCCGGTCACCAGCCCGCAGGCAGGGCCCGCCACCATTGCTTGTATGCCCAGGGTGTGCCTGCTGCAGTCCTGCGTGCTGCCCCGGTTGCTCTGCTCTCCACTCTGCGTCCCTTGCCGGCCCACACTCTGCCCCTCCTACTGGTCTGGATGAACATGTCTATTTTTAAATCCTTGGGTGTCCGACTTCCATACATTTCAATTTTTTGTCAGTTCTGGTTGTTATTTTATTTCTGTATTGTTGTCCCTATCTTGGTTGTGCGAGAAGGCACAGTGCGTCTCCCTATGCCTCCATCTTGGCCAGAAGCTGGGATTAAATAAATTCTTACACATGAATCCCCTAGATCAATACTAGGCATGTAAATCCCTTAAATCAATACTAGTCAGTAAATGTGGACTATCATTTCTTTTTTTGTTGTTGTTTGAATGTAATACTGAATATACCACATAACTGTTCTTAGAAATGGCAGCAAAGTGAGATGTAGTTTTTCTTTATGTTTTAAAACTTACAAATGTATTTTTATAATTACTGAGTTTTTGTTATTCTTGAAGGAATCTCGGAGGCTTTATCAGTTCCATTATGTGAACTGGCCAGACCATGATGTTCCCTCATCATTTGATTCTATTCTGGATATGATAAGCTTAATGAGGAAATACCAGGAACATGAAGATGTGCCTATTTGTATCCACTGCAGGTACAAAAGTATTTTCCAGATTTTTAAATAGTTTGGAATATGGCTGGTATTATAATATGAGTGATAGATATATCATATTTTAAAACCTAATTGTTGGATTTTCATTAAGTAATTACATGGGTTTCCAAATCATAAAAGCACCCTGAATCCTGAGGCATTTTTCCATGTCTTTATCTTTAAATTACATTAGATTGTTTTTTTTAATAAATGTTGATAAAGCTAGGCCTTGGAGAGAGGGTTTTTGTTTTTGTTTTTAATCCTCACCTAAGGACATGCTTATTGATTTTAGAGATGGGGGAAGGGAGGAGAAGAGGGAGAGAAACATCGGTTGTCTCTTGCACTTACCAACTGGGGACTGAACCCAAAATCCAGGCATGTACCCTGACTGAACTGAACCCATGACCCTTTGGTTCTCAGGGCGATGCTCCCAAATATCTGAGCCACCCCAGCCAGGGCCACATCAGATTTTTTAAAAGACTTACATTCATAGTACTTACTTCATAAAACTGCTCTTAATTTGCCTCTTTAAGTGACTTGGAGACTTACCGGCTTATTCAATAGTTAAAAGATTTTTTTTTTTACTGGAGATGGAACACTGAAGATAGTTCATCTAGTTAATCTAGTTGTAATGCCTACATTAGTGAAGTGAAAGGGCTACTTTTTTATTTATTAGCCAGAAAAGGTAACTTGTTGATGGACTTGGGAACAATCAGTTAACAACTTGGTTAATTAAAAAATATTTTCCTGTAGTTATTTCAGTGGTTAGTTGACCTTTTAATCAAGTAAGTAATTGGTTAAAAAGAAAAAAATATTTAATTGTAAAATTAAAAGATAAAGCAAATTCTGACTTCTTTACAAGTTATTTGAAATTATAAACAACAGTTTAAATATTCAGTGGCCAATCTTACAGTGAAATCTTTGAACACCTCTGTAATTATTTTCTAAGGATATACATCTAAAAGTAGGATTTCTAAGTCAAAAGATGTGAAGTTTTTAATGCAAATTTATTTTTAAATTTAAATAAAGTTGATGTTAATGATATTTAGTCCTACCACTACCAGTTCGTGGGAGGACCTGTTTACTCCCGAGTCACCCCAAGACTTTTTGTTTGTTTTAATGCCTGTGATAGGCAAGCTTATTGGGGGGGGTCATTTACATTTTCTGTGTGAATTGCTTGCTTGTATTCCTTGCCAGTTATTTTATAGTAGTAGTCATTTATCTCTTAATAATTATACATTACACGTTCTTTATATATTGAGGATGTTAACTTTTAGTCATAGTTTTTATTCTGCTTTTTTTGTGACGTCTAAATTTTAAATTGTTTTATAGAGGTGTGAATCTCTTTATGATTCCTGTCTATTGAGATAAGCTTGAAAGTCCTTCCCTGACACAGTAGTGCTTAAAGTTTGCCTATATTTTTAGCACTTTATAGTTTAACATTTTGTTTTTAATTCATTTGTAATTTTTTTATGATTAAGGTATGAGGTTAAGAATTCAATTTTTGCCCTCCGTTGTTAGCTAACTCCCTGTGCCCTCTGAGTGTTCTAGTCAAACAAAGGGAAACCCTTTGATTGGAGAATCCACCATTATGTAATTTAATACACTTAAATATACTCAGATCTGTTTCTGAACTTTTCTATTTTGTTTGTGTGGTTCTCTGTGTCTTTAATATTATACTTTTAACCATGAAGTTTTCAGTGCATATTATTTAGCTCTAGTAATTCTTGACTATAAAATTCTAGAAATGTGTGAAATTGACATGTATCAGCAGTTTAAAATGAATATCATTAATCATTAAGAGCTTTTTAAAAATTATAGTAAGTTGCTTATAATGTACTTTATCAGGACCTTCTAGATTACATGTTTAACCAGAGTACTTCTAATTTTTTTAAATACACAGTAAAATAATGCTCAACTTTTTCTTCCTAAAAATTATTCTAGTGATGTCAGTTACATTTTTAATTGCTCATAGTGACTCTCAAGCTTGAGATGCATATTGCCTCCCTCTAATTGAGAATCTGTTACTCTAAAC
The DNA here is from genome assembly GCA_028533065.1 of Trachops cirrhosus. Lineage (NCBI taxonomy): Eukaryota > Metazoa > Chordata > Mammalia > Chiroptera > Phyllostomidae > Trachops > Trachops cirrhosus. The sequence continues at coordinate 40,370,422 of CM052549.1, read as the reverse complement.
TATTTTTGTCATGTTTTAAAATAAAAAACCTGTGGTATTTTATTTTATATTCTCCAGGTTCTATTAGTTCTTCAGGAAGTAAAGTGAATCAGTGGTCTTTTAGTGAATCATTGCTGGTGTTCAAGTCAGTCTCAGGGCTTGTAGCATTCTTCATCTTTCCTATACCTTTTGCAGATTGAAATAATGCACTGTTTTCTCTTCTACTCTAAAGCACCAGAACTGTGTTTAAACATTGAATAAATTTATCTCTGCCAGATATTTTGTCAGCTAGACAAGGTTTTCTGAGGTAGAATTAGGCTTCCATAGTAAAGGCTCCTAGGTATTCTGTGAGTCACTTACTGTTGGCAGTTCTTTAAATTTAATAAAAACAAAATGCAAATACTAATGTTATGGATGTTTACCGTGCACATATAGTACTTTAAGTACTATAAGTAGAATTTTGTCAAATTTCTTAAATGATATTTTTTGCTTCTAAATATTAATGTGTTTTTAATTTTTGTAGTTTTTAATCATAAAAATCAAAAAAAATTTAAAACTTTGTATTCATAGTGCAGGCTGTGGAAGAACAGGTGCCATTTGTGCCATAGATTATACGTGGAATTTACTAAAAGCTGGGGTAAGAATAATTTTTATATAACAGTACATCCAATTTATCTGTTAGGATTTTCAAATATAATGACCAATTTCTGTAAATTTCAGCATATGTTTTGTTGTACATGTTACTTTTTTAGAAGTAGATTTGCTATCAAATAATACAGGTTTGTGAAAAGGTGTAAATGATTCACATTACTTGGAGATAATGCACTAGACAGCAAGGTATACATGTTGTCAACCATTTGTTCTAGGTGAATTCATACCTATTCTGCATTGACTTTTACCAGATCAGTTTTGTAAATATTTTATCCCTAACTGGAAACATAGTACAGTGGTTAGGTATGCTGACTCTGCAGCCAAATTGCCCAGGTTAATATTCTGGTTCTGGCATTTAGTAGCTATGAGATATTGGTCAAATTAATCTCATTGTGCCTCAACTCATCTGAAAGTGGGAATCATAATACTAATAATTCATAAGAATAAAATGTTAACCATAGTAAAGTTCTTAGAGTTATGTGTAGCATGTACCAAGTGCTCAGTTCAGTGCTAGTTTTTATTATTATTGCTGCTATTATCACCACTACTGTTTTTACAAAGATTGTTTGGTACTTTGGAGGATTTGGAAAACACAGTCCTCCTTATTGTGTATGGATTCGGTTCATTTGTTAGTTCTATAATATGATCATTTTCTGTGCATTACAGAGAAGCTTTTAATAATCCCTTATAGCTTTATGGTTCCTCTGAATATGTCAATCTATGTCTTGCGTAAAAAAAGGATTGATAAAATGTTTAGTTTCTTTCCCTTCTCTGTTCTTTTTCCCCCTACCTTTCTGCCATTTTTTACTTTTGTTAGGGAATATTTAAATTTTAAACTGTTTCTTTAAAAGCCCAGAGATAAAATTTTATTTTTATATTCCTCAAAATGGTAATCATCTCCTAATACTCATTGGAAAGTTTTAAATTAATAAAATTCAAGTAGGATTCTATCACATTTTAACATAAAAGTCAAAGATTAAAATTGAGGTGGAAAAGGGCATTTAGATAAATGCCAGCAAGCAAAATAAACTCATCATTTCAGCAGTTGTATATTTTGAACATAATCCCCTTTTGATTCAGTTTGGCTTAACATAAATATAGTCTTGGGCCTTAGGTTTGGACTTGATGTAAAAATCTTTTGATATAAAGACTCCCTAGCAAAAAATCTGGGAATTTTCTTAACTCTTCTATCTTCTTTATCACTTCAAAGTATTTGTATTGATCCCCAAAGTATAATAGTTTTGCCTCAGAAATGTGCCTGAAATCTGTTTCTGCCTTTCTGTATTTTTATACTGCTTCTGTGAACCTCTGCCAGTTTTTCTTCTTTTCAGAATGCCATCTTCCCTGCTACAAAAGTTGCTTGAATATCAAGTTTGTTCATGTCAGGGATGCCTATTGCAGTAGTTCTAATTACAGATGTATAAAATAATTGTCTAGGATAATCAGTCTCCAGCGATGTAGTGGAGGTATCTGATTATTTTTACCTCTTTCAGCCCCTCCTTGCATAGCCAGCCCAGGAAACATTAGCCTGTAGAATGAATTTAAACTCCATTATGTTTATATAGTCCTAAGACTGTTTTACTACTTTTCTGAACAATTATTCAAAGTTCATGTATTACATTGTTTGTTTTAGAAAATACCAGAGGAATTTAATGTATTTAATTTAATACAAGAAATGAGAACACAGAGGCATTCTGCAGTACAAACTAAGGTATAGTTTTTTCTTTCACTTATAAACTATATTTTCATAAATGCTTTTTTAAATGTTTCACCTTTATCATTTGATATCTCTAATAGGAGCAGTATGAGCTTGTTCACAGAGCTATTGCCCAACTATTTGAAAAACAGCTACAACTGTATGAAATTCATGGAGTCCAGAAAATTGCTGATGGAGTGGTAGGTGTTCAACTTTTACTTTTTACCTAGATGTAATATTTTAATTGTAATCTTGTGTTTTATCTAACATGAGAATATCCGTGATAGTTCTTATTTTTATTTAACCTTGATTTTGTTAATTCCTTTCCTTCTTCTTCTTTGAAACTCTCAATTAGGATGGGTATTTAATGACTCCAGTACAAGTTAAATCATATCCTAAATAAAATATAGTTGGGAAAGTAGTTCTTAGGTCAAAAATCATATAATTCTTTATTGTTTCAAGTATAAATTACTTTTTTAAAAATTAGCTGCATTGGTCCTTACTGGTGTAGCTCAGTAGATTGAGCTCAGGCTGTGAACCAAAGGGTTGCCGGTTTGATTCCCAGTCAGGGCACATGCCTGGGTTGTAGGCCAGATCCCCAGTGGGGGCCATGTGAGAGGCAAACCAACCACACATTGATGTTTCTCTCCATCTCTTTCTCCCTCCCTTCCCCTCTCTCTAAATAAATACATAAAATCTTTTTTAAAAAATTTAGTTGCATTGTTCCATAAAAGAAAGTTTCCAAGCCTAGAGAAAGACTTAAAGAGTTTATTTTGTCAAAGGGTGAGAGCCAAGCTTGGAAGCAAAATGTCAGTGAATTGATAAAATGCTCCAGAGACCGGCAGTTTTGCCACTTATTTTATACAGTACAGTTAAAGAAGATGTAAAGAAGGTGACTTGAAAGCCACTGGTGGTATCTTAAGGAGGCAGGAGAAAGTAAAATGGGATAATCTTCAGGAATGGATAAAAAACAAAATGAGAGAGGTACATACTTCTTTTATATTGGTGGGTACACAATAGTTAATATTTAATGTAGTTTACAGAAGTATGCAGATAAAAAATAACAATAACGAATGTTGGAGTTGTCTTGCCCCAGTTACCAGGGTGTTTATCTCTTATAGGAGACCATTTTGTGTGGCGTGGGCTCAGCTCCCACTTGGAGATACACAGGACCCACACCCACAGATAGATTCTCCCATGGGGAATCAGGCCTGCAGTGAACCTAGGCCGCTTTGAGACTGAGCTGTTCCTTTCAAAACAAAAACAAAATTCGAGCAAACCAGTATTATCAAATTAAATCCTCTAAAGGAGGGAGTGAGACACTAACCTAGAGTTTTATCTCATACCACCTGGTGTTATTTCAACTTCTGCCCAACTTTTTCCTAAATAACTAAAGTCTAAAGATCCCTTATCAGGGAGACATTCAGCAGCCCCAAAAAGCTACAAAACTAGCTTAAAACATTGCTCCTGTGCCCCAGAAAGCCCATTCCCCATGATTGAGGATTCACAGAAACCTTCAAAGAAACTCTTTAGCAAATAAAAGAATCTTTTTCTGCAATTCCTCCCGCTGCAAGCATGGCAATTACAAAACCAGTCTCAATTTTGCTTTTTCTCCATTTGTACCTTTAAATCCTTATGTAGACAGACGGAGGGAAAAAGCAAAATTGAAGGGACTGCAAGAGGCAGTTTAAAAGAAAGAATTTGAGGAGATGCTTGTAAATTATCCTATAACTAGTTGATGTTTTTAAAGCTGATTAAACAGAAAATCTTTGCTCTTTCTCCCAAGCCTAGACCTAGTTGGGGGTTGTGCTGTGGGGATGGGCTTGTGGGTGTGTTTACAGTGTGCCTTGTGGCTCTTAACTGCTCAACCTGTGCCCATGAGGTTGCAGCAAATACTTGGGAGAGAGAGAGCAAGGCTCCTGCTTCCTAAAGAAGGTACAGTTGCAAAGCAGTTGCAAGAGAGGGCGACCTAGGAAGAAAACCCTTGTCCTCTGAAATCCAGCACACCCTACAAACTAAAGGAAAAGCACTTGGCATCATCAGCCCTTAGCTGGGCTGATCTTGTCTGGTCTTCAGGTAGCCAGCCCCGTTCCTTCACAGTTCTCTGTCCTCTTCCTGCCACCGTCACATAAGTAACTGTAAATTGATTTGACATGAATTTTATTTCGTTCTGGCCATGATGATGTAAAGTTTTGTAGTTATTTTGTACATGTTTTTTAATTAGAAGTACAGGGCCACAATTAAGTTCCCTTCTGGCATGGTTTAGTTTAATGTCATTTTATCTTTAAAGGATCTTATTGGAGAGAGGGTAGGATCAAGATAGCAGAGGGGAGTTGGGAAATGGATGAAAAGGTGAAGGGGATTAAAAAATATAGACTGCCAGTTATAGATTATGTCATGGGGATACAATGTATAGCATAGGGAATATAGTCAATAATACTGTAATAACTGTGTGGTGACATGGTTTTAGAATTATGGTAATTTTGTAAGGTATATAAATGTCTAATATGTTGTGTACCTGAAACTAATATAATATGTGTCAAGTATAATTTAAAGCTAAATTTTAGGGAAAAGGTTTTTATTGGGTATTTAAACTTATGAATTGATACAAATGTATATTGTTATATTCTCCTTTTGGCCTGTATTTTTTGACTAATTCTCTTATTTCCTTTCTATATATACTAACCTTGTCCTTTAAGATATAGGGCTATTTTATTAAAATTTCTTTATATCTTTATTACTGTACCTAAGACAACTATCACATTATAAACCAGCTTAGCTCCAATAATTGAAGTAGAATGAGGAAGTGAGTTGCAAAATTTATAACCCTTGTTTTTCTTTTTCTTTACATGGTTTTGACAATTTCCCAGACTATTTGCTTGAAATTTGTTGGTTTTACAAAGGAAAGATTTATTCAAATGCTGATTTCATTGTGTTAAGACAAAGATTGATCCATGAGTTTTAGGGACTGTGTATTTCCTTTATTAGCCAAGTAACAATTTCACATTTTTAGGATTTATTTATGTGAACTCATTCTTACTTCCTTTGTTATCATAGGTGTGATTGTGCAACTATGCCTCAAACATTGCCATTACTTTTTCCCTTTATTTTAATTAAAGCTTGTTATAACCCGTGCTGAATGTAGCCAAATTTTTATAAGATAGAATAGAATGCTAATATATTATTGTGTATAATCTTACTTAAATTGAGATTTATTTAATATTTCAAAAAGCAAAGGAGGCTATACATTTTTCCTTAAACTTTAATTGAAAAATGTACCTATTTTTAATAAATGCAACATTAATTTTAAAGGAAAGCTTTTATACTTTAGGAATATAGGATTTTTTAAAAATTATCGTATTTAATGTTTTAGAGCAAGGGGGAGGGAGAGAGAAAGAGAAGGAGAGAAACACCAATTTGAGAGAGAAACTGGGGACCAAACGTGCAACCCAGGCACATGCCTTGGCTGAGAATTAAACCAATGACCTTTTGCTTTTGCTTTGCTTTGCCCAACCAACTGAGCCAACACTGATCGGAACCAGAAATACAGATGTTTTAAACTCTTGTTTCTTTAGTATATAGAAGTGAAAAAATATTGTAACCATTACCTTTTTAATCATGTAGAAATTTTTTTTTCAATTTTTTTAGATATAATCTGCATATGACACTATACTGGTTTCAGGTATATAACATAGTGATCCCATATTTTTATATATTGTGAAGTGATCACCAAATAAGTCTAGTAAACATCCATTACCACACATAGTTACAAATTTTTTTTCTTTGGTGATGAGAACTTTTAAGATTTACTCTCTTAAGAACTTTCAAATACACAATACAGTAATGTTAACTATAGCCACCAAGTGTACATTACATCCCATGACTGACTCTTATAACTGCGAGTTTTTACCTTTTGACCCGGTCACCCATTTTTGTCTACCTCCCACCCCTGCCTCTGGCTGTCGCTAATCTGTTCTCTGTGTCTTTGAGTTCCGTTTTGCCTTTTTGTTTTTAGATTCTAAATATAAGTGAGGACTAACAGTGTTTGTGTTTCTTTGATTTATTTCACTCAGTATTAATGCGATCCATGTTGTTGCAAATGGCAAGACTTCTTTTTTATGGCTGAATAGTATTCCAGTGTATGTATAGAGCACACATACTTGATTTAATCATCCAGTGATAAATACATAGGTTGCTTCTGTGTCTTGGCTATTATAGATGAAGATGCGGTGAACATCAAAGTGCATATATCTCTTTGAATTAGCATCTCTTCGGATAAATACAAAGTAGTGGAATTGCCAGATCATATGGTCGATCTGTTTTGAATTGTTTGAGGACCCCCCCATACTGTTTTCCAAAGTGGTTACAGCAGCCTGCATTCCCTCCAATGGTACACAAGGGTTCCCTTTGCTCCACATCCTTTTCACCACTGTATATTTATTTATTTTCATTAATAACCATTCTACTGTAACTAGTCACATTGTGGTTTAGATCTACATTTTCCACATGAATAATGATGTTGAGCACCTTTTCATGTGCCTATTGGCCATCTGTATGTCTTTAGGAAAATGTCTTCAGATCCTCTGCCCATTTTTAAATTGGATTTATTTATTTATTTATTTATTTATTTATTTTGCTGTTAAATTGTATAAGTTTATATATTCTGGATATTAATCCCTTATCAGATACATGATATGAAAGTGTTTTCTCCCGTTTGGTAGGTTGCCTTTTCATTTTGTTGATACTTCCCTTTGTTGTACAGATGCTTTTTAGTTTAATGTATTCCCACTGTAGATTGTTTCTGTCTAATGGGTCAGTTAGAGGTTTACAAATGGCTAAAGAATACAAGAAAAATCACAAGTACAAGGGCTACACACACTAAATGTCTGCTAACTGAATTTAAAATGTTAAACTCTGTCCTTGCATTTTGTTAAGCTGATATAGTGACTGCTGAGTTTTCCATTTGGACAAGATGGGTTTTTCTATTCTTCATAAGGAAAAAACAACTTTGTATAGAAGCCATTGTGAAGAAGCTATATCTGATAAAAATAAATATTTTTTACCTAAGGTTGTGGGTGTGCCATAATGTCTCGTGCTATGATTTCCTCTTAAGAAATCTTGTTGTCTGGGTACTTTTACGTATAGGTGACTTATTATAACTTGTTTGTGTGTGATTGGAGACTGTGAACCCCAGTTAGAGAAATGTGGAATCTAAAAAAATGGGGGCAGTTATCTTAAAACCGTGTGGTTGCATAAAATGATTTGAAATAATGTTTACTTACCTTTCCGAACCTGTGCTGTAAGAGTCATGAATCTCTGTTTATGATTTCTCTGAGTTAAATTTTTTTAATACAAGTTCTGTGTTCCAGAAATATTTTTGTAGAAATTTTAGTTTGAAATGCTAGTCAGCAATTTAAGACTCTATAATAAATGCATGGTATTTATAATTAAAGTGACTTTCCTGAATAGGAGCTCTAAAGAGGAATTTATTCTGACATCCAGTACTGTATTACTTGTGACTTAGAGACATCTCAGTAAGCAAACTACCTGTGAGGTATATACCCATGCTCTTTTACCTTGTATAGAAAAGACATCACTGCCAGGTACCAACACCAGGATTATCAATTCTAGAATGATTGTGTAATAGCAACAATAGTTTGTGTTACACATTTTAGATGTGATACTAAATTCTAAATATTTTTTCCTCAAATAATGTTCTTTATGGGGATTGACTAGGGGCAGGGCAGGGGAGAGCAACAGGGGAAAAGGTGGGACAACTTTAACTGAACAACAATTAAAAAATAGAAAAAATGTTTAATTTTAAAGCACCCTGTTCTAATATTTATTTTATTGTGTAGCTGATGATTATCCATAAATATTTGATAATTAAGTTCTGATATTTGCTTTTATGGCTTTTGCTACAGCTATGTTTTATGGGACATAGTAATACATAAAATAACTTTTGCTAATGGGTAAAAGTTGTCAGCAGTTATTAACTTTAGCAAGCTCTGCTTAAAGCAAGAGAATACACTAGAACCTAATATCCAATGGACTAATTTCTAAAATTCTTTTCAACTTCAAAAGTCGGAAATTATTTCAACTGGTAATAAAAGCAGCTAAAGACAGCTATGTGAGATCTGTCTAGAAAAAGTTCAGCCATTGTTAATAAAACAAGGATGGTTTACGCAATATCAGCATAACCTGGCAGCCAAGGAGAGTGGACTGGAATGCACGTGTGGATAATGACAACTTCACTGTACTAGTCAGTAGGGGGCGGTAGACACTGTTGAGTGAGCATGTGTACTGTGTGGCCATCACATTCAAAGTGACTGAGCAAGTAGAGCAATGAATCTGCATCAAATTTTGTGTTAAGCTTAAACATTCATCCTCAAAAACTATTTGGTTGATTCAGAAGGCCACAGCTGTGGGCAACTAGTGATTGGCAGCTTCATCACGACATTGTTCCTGCTCATGCATCACATCTCATGCAGAGTTTTTTGGTGAAACATCAAATCACCCTAGTGACTCAGCCCCCATAGATTCCAGGTTTTATGCCTTGCAACTTCTGGCTTTTCCCAAAACTAAAATCACCTTTGAAAGGGAAGAGATTTCAGACCATTGATGAGATTCAGGAAAATACGAGGGGACAACTGATGGCGATTGCAAGATCTTTGTGATGTCCCACGGTGCCTACTTTGAAGGGGACTGAGGCGCCATTGTCTTGCATACATTGTTTTTTGCATCTTGTATCTTCTTTGATAAGTGTCTCTCTTTCATAGTACATGGCTAGACACCATCTGGACAGACCTCGATTACATTAGGACAAATGTGGGGACAAAAAGTATAGTCAATTTAAGAGTCAGAAGGCAAAAGGGTACAGTAAATATTATAATAGGTAAAAACTAGGAGTCTAAGAAGAACGTTGTTTTCTGTTCTGAAGTCCAGGGACTAGGATGTTGTATTCATGCTGTGTAGGCCATGGCTCCCTCTGCATTTCCACATCAATTCCTTTCATCAGATAAAATTCAACATGCTGAAAAAGATTACCTCCCTCATAAATTCCTTTTCCTTTTTTGTCCTTTCTGTTTATGGCTCCACCACTCTCTTATTCACCCAGAATTGAGGAATCCTTCATGGCACCTTCTTTCCTTTGTCACATGTAGTCATTTGCTGGCAAGCACTCTACTTTTTTTTTTCCTTTCCCACTTTTCCCCACTTTCATCCTCTTGTCATTTTTGTCAAAGCCTTACCTATCCCTTAGTGCCATTCAACATGCTACCTTAATATTCTTACCTATAAAATCTCCTTTCTGTGATTTGGTAGCTTTATAGTACCGATTTTACCACTTTTTGGTTTTATTAACCTTTTACTTTTTGTTTGGTGACACATCAGACTATATACTTATTGAAGTACTGTTTCCTTTACATTTTTGTATCCTTTCTTGCTTACCATTCAGTGCATTTCACTTGTAGATCCACAGTGCCTTGGCTAATGTTTCAAAATCCAAAATGCTTTGAAAACCTAAAGTTGTTTTTCTGTGTGTGTGTGTGTGTGTGTGTGTGTGTGTGTATAGTATTATGCTCATTTTGCAGCAAAACCTGGCTTGACATGAGATGAGGCTGCTATTTATGTTGTACATAAAAAAATAAAAAATACCTTTGTCTTTGTAGGTTAAAACAGATCAATAGTAGCAGTTTCCCATGCAGTATTAATCTTTATTTAACCTACTTAATATGAATATTTACAGATTTTGGTATAAAAAATTAATGCGTGTATAGGAATTCGATTGTGTAATTAATAGGATAATAAATCATTAATATGTCAAATATATCTTTATGATGCAAAAAGTCTCTAAATTCTCATGATATCTGAGGATCTAAAAGTATGGTGACCAAATGTCCTGATCTCCCTGAGGCAATGCCTGTTTATACTTTCTGTCTAGGTATAATAATTAAAAGTGCTCTCCCTTTCATTCTCAAGAGCCCAGAATTGAATGATAAATTATGTGTTAACCCTACTTTTAGCAGATATCCCTGCAACATATGCCTTTATTATGGTAGGTGGGTTTAATTAAGAATGAGAACATTTAGTCGCATGATATAACTCTTTTGTTCTGGTCAGAGTAAGATGCACAGTAAGATGCATAATACTCTTCTAATACATATGGTTATGTATTAGGAGACAGGGTAACCTAAAAATTGATGGAAAGTTGAGATGTCTGTTTTCTTTAGTGGGGAGAATTTATTAAAAAGCACACGGTCAAGAAACAGTTATAAAGACAAAGAGGCTGCCAAGATGGATATGGTAGAAGTGCCTCTTAATTAAAAAAAAAAAGTAACTGCAGTTTTAGAGTTCCTTAATTGATCATAGTATATGAGTATATGCAAAAATTCTACCCCCCAAATTATCTGCGGTATAGGCAAGGGTGAAAAGTCATTCTTGTCTTCTTACTGACTGGTTCAGAATTAACATAGCCTAGCGGGATAAAAATGAGGTACTCCTGAGCCTGAAACTAATTCGAGGGAATGTTTTATATAATGATATCACAGCTCCTCTATTCACAATCCTAAACACTAACAAAGATATTTTTTCTTAGAAAGTTACAGCTATTGTTCATTTTTGATGTTTTGTTTATTTCCATCACCAGTTATCCACCCTATACCATCTTCTACCTTTCCTATAACATCCGTATTGATGATATCCCTGGTCCTTGTGACTAGTGAGAACTGGAGATATCCCTGGATGGGTTCTCCCTGCCTTTTGGGAGTTCATTTGTTCAGACAGTGATATAGGGGGCTATGTACACTAACAGACTAGGGCACTCCATGGTGATTGAGGAGAGGACAAGGAATGATTAAAGTGAGCTCTGGGGCCTCTTTAATGAAAGTACTAGGTAGCAATAGGAGTCCCAAAAAGTTTGGGAAGGTGAAGGATACAACCCTTATTTTGTCGGCTTTTTTTTCTCTCTACACATATTAAGTTTCTAGTGTAGTGATGCCTAAAAACTATCTTCTTGGATCTTTATTTTTTGGGTAAACCTATTTCTTTTTTCTTTGTGATTGTGCATGCAGACACTCCAAAACCTGAGAAAATCTGCATTTGAAATATGTTGAAATGCTGTTGTACACAATTGATTTTTTAGTAACTGGAGATGGACTGGTTTTTGATAGTTCTTCAGGCTACATTATACAAAATAATAAGACCTATTTTGTTAACTACACAAAAGTTGGTATGTGAAAAAAATCGAAAGCCCAGAAGAAATTTATCTGAAATAATGAGGAAAGAAAATGACTTTTCTCCTAACTTTAATGAAGCATTTTTTCTTTCTTGGCAGAATGAAGTTAACACTGAAAATATGGTCAGCTCCATAGATTCTGACAAACAAGATTCTCCTCCTCCAAAACCACCAAGGACCCGCAGGTATTGTGTGTCATACTTTGAAAGGATACTTTTTATTTACTCACTGTTAATTAAAATAACAAATTCTGAATATATCTAAATTTTCTTTATAATTTTTATCATTCTTTTGTTTAAGATGTAGCATAAGTGTGGCAACTAATTTGTACTGATGTACTACATAAATTTTGTTTCACTTTGATAAAATTAGTATAGTGAGTAAGAATAGTGATCATAACCATGAATTGACTATAGCTCATGTTTTGGTATGTCGGACAACTAAAATTTTAAATATTCTAAAGATTATAATTTCTCTTAATGATTATACAGGTAGTATGTTTGCCAAAAATTATATGCAAATTAAAGAGGTTATGTGAAGATGTTTCATAACATTACTAACAAAAATTAGTTTATTCTGTACATTTTTCTCATACTAAGTTCTCTTTTTTTTTTTTTTTTTTTAGTTTTTTTTTTTTGTTTTATTTAGTTTAGTTTTTTCCATTATAGTTGGCATTCAGTATTACTTTTTTATATTAGTTTCAGATGTACAGCATAGTGGTTAGCCAATTATATAATTTGTGAAGTGATCCTCGATCTTCTGAATAATTCTAGTACCCACCTGGCACCATACATAGTTTTTAAGATTTTATTTATTTATTTATTTATTTATTTTTAGAGAGAGGTGGAGGGAGAGTGAGAAAGAAACATCAATGTGTGGTTGCCTCTTGCACACCCCCATTGGGGACCTGCAACCCAGGCGTGTGCTCTGACTAGAAATCAAACCAGCAACCCTTTGGTTTGCAGGCCAGCACTCAATCCACTGAGCCATACCAGCCAGGGCTACATACATAGTTTTTACTAAGCTCATTTATAATAGTTAAAATCAACTTACACTGCTACATTGTTACATGGTATGGAAAAGGTATAGAAAGTCAGAACGATTTAGTTTCAAATCCTTTTTAGCCACTTAGTAACTTTAAGGTCATGAGTAAGTCACTTCCTTGATCCTCGTGGCGTTTCTGTTTAAGTATTGTCCTAAGGATTAAATGAAATAAAATATGAGAAGTTACAATTAAGTTACTGAATTATTTTTAAAAGGTTACCATCAGAGATCTGTAATAAAACTATGAAAATGACTTACATAGTGTCTTGTCTCAAGCACATACCTGCCCAAACTGATTGACCTTTCCTCAGAGTAAGACTTCTTTTATATAGGACTCACCAATTTATTTCCCTTTTACCCTTGATAGAAGTTGACTTATGTTGGGTGAGGTGAACAGGGTTTGATCTTGGCATTGAGTCATTGTACCTTAACAAGATCATTCCTCTTTAAAAAGAGAAAAAGACTACAGCTATCCTCAATAACTAAGGCAAGATGTGGTAGTTACTGTAGTCTCTGGATTGCCTTTGTGGTGCTTCTCTAAGGAAGATCAGGATGCTTACATAGATGGGTTTAAGTCTCAGTGTTTTAATGCTCAGGATGTTAACTGTGCCTTAATAGAACTTCCCAGTAGTTCTTTCCTGTTTGATTTCCACTGTAGTATCTACTGAAATTGGAATTTTAATCTCCTGTGGAAGATAGCCGGTAAAAACCTATAAACTGTTTTCTAACTTCTTTGTCCCACATGTGAGTCCTACAAGAAACTGTACTGGCTGTAAATTTAATTAAGAAATATTTTGCTATTCTAATATCTTTTAATTTGTTTTTTTGTGATTGAGCCAGTGTGCAGGTTTTCAAACTGTACATTGAAATTTGTGATTTATATGGTTTTCTATCTCCAACAATAAATAATGGTAGACTTTTCCTAATTTTGAAGGAGAAATAGGAATAGAATGTTCTGAATTTTAAACCTTTCTTATATATCATTTCACAAGTTCGGGTCCTGTTATTCCTTAATAAACAAAAGGATAATAAAAGTAGCAAATGTATATTAACAGAAAAATGTTCATTCAGCTTATGATAGGATTTTATTTGAGGATATGTGCTCAATTTTTTATGTATGTGACTTTTTGTATTACATGTGTAGGTGATCTTTTTTTAAATTCAGGCAGTAGAGCCAAATGATAGAGAATTTCATTATGTACCCTGTGACTAATAGGTAGAGATGAGGTTTGGAACTATTGTAAATTGTTAACTGAAAATAAAATCACAAGAGCTAAGATTAATGAAAAGTAAAAAATGAGACCCTGGCTAGTGTGGCTCAGTGGATTGAGTGCAGACCTGCGAACCACAGGGTCACTGGTTCAATTCCTAGTCTAGGGCACATGCCTGGATTGCAGGTTAGGTCCTAGATTTAATGAGTCATACAATAATATAATATAAACAATAATACAGTAATATAAACAGTCATACAATAATATAAACACGCAGATCATATAGATTTTGAATAGCAGGTTTCACTTTTCTATTTTCAAACTAATACAATTTTTTTATTTTTATTTTTTCATTAACACCAGCATGCTAGAAGTGTACCTTGTTAGCTGTTTCTATAAACTGTCAACCAATTTAACTACAGAGACACAAAACAGTGTGTGCCTTAGTAAATTTTTCTTAATCTATTCAGTATTTCAGAGACACTGACAGTATTATTTGATGCTTTCTTATGCCTCTCAATTCAAACAGTTTTAAGTGGGAGTACAATTGAGAAGAAGACAGAATGTGATTGATTCTCTTTTAGACATTTTGATATCTAGGCTAGAAGTAAAGATTTGAGAATAAAAATATAGAAAACTCAGGCATAAATAAAATTTTTCAGATTCTAGTTATAACAAAGTATCAAAGTATTATGGTAAGCACCATGATTTGTAAAGAGTAGACTAAGAGAAAGCTGTGAAAAGGAAAAGGAAAGCCAGAAAACAGTGGCATTAAAGAGGTCACGAAGGAGCAAGTTTTGTGTCTGGCAGAAATACATGAATATCAACTTCCTATAACGGTTGCCTGGGAGAATGAGCTGGATTTTCAGACATCTATGACTCTTAGAATAACCTGGATATTCTAAAGTGAAAGCATATGTGTGGTCAAAACCAGGAATTGAGTTCTGCTCAGACTGAAGCATTTAAAGCTATCTGATTTTGGGAACCTTCATCTAGCACAGGATGTCATGGGATTTTTGGCAACTAAGGACCCTAGAAAAATAGCAAGTAGAAAATTAGGTAATAGGAGTAATCCACATCACATAAAACAGTTAATACTCTACTTCACTGTTTAAAAAAAGATTCTTTGAGGTTTTTTTTAATTTTACATTTCTTTTGTTGACTTATTTTTTCTCAAAGCTGTGGCTAATCCTTTATAAGCTGTTGTGATTTTTTTTTTAATTTTTTTATTGTTGATACTATTACAAAGGTTCCCCATTTTTCCCACTTTACCTACCTCCATTCCTCTGTCCATCATCCCAGCATTGTCTTGTGTCCACGGGCTATGCATATCTGTTGTTGAGCTAATCCCTTCACTTCTTTTATCTAGTCACCTTTACTCCCTCCCCTGGAACATTTGTCAGTTTGTTCCATGTTGTTGACTTTTTTTTTATCCTTACCTGAGGACATGCTTGCTAATTTTAGAGTGAGGAGAAGGGAGGGGAGAGGGAGAGAAACATCAATTGGTGCCTCTCCTATGTGCCCTGACCTGGGACCAAACCTGCAACCCTGGCATGTGCCCTGACTGGGAATCGAACCCTTAACCTTTAAGTTTATGGGACGACACTCCAACCGACAGAGTCACATCAACCAGGGCCATGTTGTTGACTTTTTTAAACCCAAATATACTGCCTTGAAATGGTTAATTTATAAGAAAGAGGGGAGCAAAGTGGCTGAATAAAAGTAGAAGAAAATGGTTCTGTAGTTCAGCCAAATAGGAGAAGAAAAGGTTAAAAGAATGACCCTTTCAAAATATCAAACTCCTGGAGATAACCTGAAGTAGAAAGTAGAAGTGTATTCATTTATGTATTGAAAAAAATTAACTGTTCTTGGTTGGAAAAGTTACAAGTTACTTAACTTCTTTCAATAATGTTTAAACTATCAGTTTTTGCATATTTGATGCAATTCTCATCAGAATCCCAAGAAGCTCTTTTCTGAACTTGACAGTATAAGGTTAAAGTCCAGTTGGATAAATAAAGATGGCAAAATACCAAAGAAAACTTTGAATGAAAATAATGATGAGTGAGAACTAACCCGTTTAAAAATTATAAAACAGTATAACTATTTTAAAAGTTTGTTAGTGGTATAAGAATATAACAGTTGACAGTTGAATTAGCTAAGGAATCAGTCCTCTATGAATTAATTTCACATGTACTAAATAGGGGGCAATAACAGGATTATTTATTGCCATATTATAATATTAACCATTTGGGAAAAAATATATTTATATCCTTATACCACAACAGATATCAAAGTAAGCTTCAGATAATTAAATAAATTATTAGTAAATACAAAAAGTCAAATCGTTGAAACAAAAAATATAATTTAATGTTTGACAAGCTTGACAAGGGCTATAACAAAATGATAAAGGCAATCACAAAGGACAAGATTGATTTATTTGACTACTTAAAAATTTTTAGGTTCCGCTGGGGTGGGATGAGTGGGGGAAGGAAATGGAGACTATTGTATTTGAACAACAATAAAAAAATGTGAAACAAAATTTCTAAAAAATAGAAAATTAATTTTGGAAAAGAACGTTAAAGTTCCAATTGAATTATTTATTCCAAATTGGCATTCTTTAGCTCTGTCTGGTGTGGTGGCTCAGTGGATTGAGCGCCAGACTGGGAAGCAAAGGGTCACTAGTTCAGTTCCCAGTCAGGGCACATGCCTGGGTTCCAGGCCAAGTCCTCAGTGGGGGGGCATGTGAGGAGGAACCACACATTGATGCTTCTCTCCCTCTCTCTCTCCTTTACCCTCTTCTCTAAAAATAAATAAATAAGTAATTAAATAAATAAGTAACATTAAGATCTTTTAAAAAAACATTGGCATTCTTTAAGATAAATAAGGGTAGAGTTTGGCAAAATGCATGGTTATTCATGCTTATTGTCATTGTCTTAATTTTTACACTTTCTTGCTTTAATCTTTTCTTAATTCTTGTGTTGTTCCTTTCCATTGTTAGAAAATACCTTTGGTCTCAGGTATAATTTTAAAAGTAATTGGTGGTGGTCAGAGTACACAGTAAAACAAAGAAATAAAGATTAAACACAAGTGGAGGGCATCCTTCTTAAATGGATATTAATATAGCTGACCCAAAGGAGCTGACCTGCATAGGCTAGCTGCATTACCTGAGAACACAAATCTGTCTTCCAGTCCGTGTGTGTGTGTGTGTGTTTTATTACTCTAGAAGAATGGATCAGTTTTGGGGGAGTTTTGAAGTGTTCTGAAATTTTGGTTGTCATTTCTTTCACCTCTATAATGTTTACATCCTATGTGGAAGCCAACCTATATTACTATAAGGAAAGTAATTTTATGAGTTCCTATAAAACATTAATTTGAAACAGAAGTTAATAGAGTTGCTCATTTTAAGACTTGGTCAAACAAATTAAATGTAAATTTTCTATTAATTTCTAAACTTCATACCATAATATTCCAGGCCTTTATAATACAGCTTCACCCTGTCCTTTTAGCATTATTTTTCAATGTTTCTCTGCACTCCTTAGAGACCCAGTCTATTGTGTTCACTGCTTTGTTGTTTTCTGGTACTGGTATAATGCTTAGCATGTAGTAGGTCCTTAATAGTTTGTTTCTGAAAAGTGAAACATGCCTTCCTCAGAACAGATGCAATTTAGAACAATATTTAAAATTAGAATGATGCAAATCATATTGTATCTCTTCACTGGAATTTTTTTACATCAGAATATCTAGTGAAAATATGAATATTGGGTACTATAGTGGTAAATCAGTATGTAGCATATTGTTTTTTGTGAATGGGCTTACCATCTTTGTGCATATATAAGTGATATAAAAGTATACTAAGACTTGTTTAAACCAAACTTAAAATAAGGAAGGATAAAGGGAAAAAATCTGTCAGTATAATGATCAAATTTGAGTAGCCAGAAAGGACAGAACAAAATTTTTGGAGGTAACGGATATGTGTTTTACCTTGATTGTGGGGATAGTGTCATGAGTGTATGTGTCCAGATTCATTGAACTATATACATTAAATATGTGTAGTTCTGCATATCAATTCTGCCTCAATAAAGCTGTTTTTTAAAATGTTGAGTAGTCAAGAATATATTTACTATGTATGTATGAACATCATGCGTAGACTATTGCTTCTAAAAGCATTTTTAAGATCATTGGTTAAATAAGGCAGTTTGAACACTTACCTCTGGTCCCTTTCTAAACTTCCTAAAATTTATATATATCTTCATATATAAAAATATATAAAGATTAAAGAAAAAAAAAACAAAATTGGAGCAGAGACAGCATCAAATGAGATGTTGACAAAATACTGAAAAGTGAACAGCACAGTGACCAATGAAAAGGGACCTAACAAAGAAAGCTGAAACTTGCTTTCTTGTAGGTGGGAAAACCAGTAAGAAACAAAATGATTCTCTTCAAAGAACCTTCCAGAAAGGCTCAGAAATCAGAGGTCCCACTTAAGCTGTTGGATGACACTGAAAACAAGAAGAGTACTTGAATGTCTCTATAAAGAGGATTTAGAACCCCATATTCCATCCATCAAAATTGAGCAGACAGATGGCTGCTTCTCCCATACCTTGCTTGGCACATAGTAGGAGGGATTTACTCTGGAGTGGTTGAACAGGGAATCTCTGGATTCAAGGACATTAGTTCCAACTAATGGGAGTTGTAGTTATTGTCTTACTCAGAACAGGAATCTGCCTACTGACTGATGAGATCCTCCAGCCCCCTTGCTCTTACCCTTTATTTCATTCCCAGAATACTGGTAGCCACTTCTGGTATTGACAGAATTCTGTTCCTAAAAATCTAACCAGCCCAAGAGAGGAAAGCTATCATCATTATTGATGGTAGTGCCCATCAATGATACTGCAAGGACTATGTTCAGTTCCCATGCAGTAAGATGATCACTAAGCCACAAGCCCTCCCCCATCACACACACATACGCATCTTCCAGTCATTTTAAATATTTTATTCTTTTTTCAAGGTGCAATTTAAGAGATTAATTTTTTAATGTATACATTTGTTCAATAACAGTTTATAGTCAACACCATGCTGTGTTAGCCTCAGAGGCACAGCATAGAGGCACAGTGGTTAGACCATCATGCACTTTACAAAGTGAACCAAATCAGACATTTGACAAAGCCCCTAACATGAAAGACATCCTCAAATAAGCAGGGGGAAAAGGAACTGGAAGGAAATAGAGACAATACACAGTAGAAGAAAGATATGGGGGAAGTGGACAGATGTCCATTTTTTTTCATTCTTTAGGAAATACTGATACCATGAAATAAGAATTGGATAGTAAAAAATAAGCTACTGGAAACTAAAAATATAACCGCATAGATTTTAAAAGTCAAACAAAAAATTGGAAGATAATCAAGGATATTGCCCATGAATATGAACAGAGAGAGAAATTGCAGAGGGGAGAATCAAACCAGGAAGTCTGTTAAATAATAATAGTAGTAGTAGTCTGGAAGGAGACCAGAAGTAAAAAGTTAGCAAAGAAATAAAAATTCTCTAGTAACAAAACATTAATTTTAATATAGAAAGTTCCCAATATAGTGGATTAAAAATTATAATACTGTGGACTTTAGACAGTTACATGAGGTTATAGAACATCAAGAATTTTTAAAAAGCCTGAAAGCACCAAGAGAAAAAAAACAGGTTCACATTCAAAGGACAGGAATCAGAATTATAAAATTCTGAAGGAAAATGATTTGTAATCTAGAATTATATACCTTTTCAAAAAAGTCAGTAACATTGAAAACATAATGAATATACAAAGCCTTACGAAATTTGCCTCCTATATATAGATCTTTAAAAAAAAATGTTTACTGATTTTAGGGAGAGGGGAAGAAGGAGAGAGAGAAACATCAATTGGTTGCTTCCCATACACTGCCCAACTAGGGATTGAACCTGCAACCTAGGTATATTCCCTGACTGGGAATGGAGCCCTCAACCTTTTAGTGTACTGGACGATGTTCCAACCTTTTGGTGTACTGGCCAATGCTTCAACCAACTGAGCCACACCGACTGGGGACTATATAGTTCTTAAGAAGCAACTAGAGGGTGTATAACCCACCAAAACAAAGGAGTGTACCTAGAAAAAGGAAGGTGGGATGTGGGAAAGAGGAGTATGACACGGAAGAGAAGTCATCTCTATGGTGCCCTAAGGAGCCAGTATCCCACACTGGAACAGGAGGTCCAAAATTTCTAAGAGGGTTGTCCATGGTGTTGATAACCTGGGGTGCCTGACTAGTTGAGAGGAGGTGTACAAACCTTCGGGTAGATTGTAAGAAGGGCTGAATTACTGATGATACATAGAAAACCAAGCCATCAGAAATACAAAGCAATTATTAGGGGAAGACAAGAACTTGTGTAAGAGAAACAAAATAATTGTATCACTGATATGAATAACTAAGTCATAAGATGGAACTAAATTATAATATTACAGTGTTGGGAGGATGAAGAAGACACATAGTAGGAAGACAATAGAGAATATATGAAATAGATTAGAACAGTTTAGGGATTTTAAAATATTTTGAGATAAGGTAAATCTTAGAAACAGCTATTAAAAAACATTGAAAGTTGACGTCTGGGTAGCTAAATGGCTATGTGAGGGGCTTCTGTTTTGCATTAAAATTCTTGGATTTGACTTTTTAAACAGGATAAATTTGTTAAACATTAAATTTTTTAGTTTGACAAAATTAATAATTTTTGTTCATAACCACAGGCTCTATCTATATAATAGACTTAACTACATAATTGTTACCTATCAACTTGTTTTTAAAAGGATGAACATTCTCAAAATAGCCTTTTGTTAATCTTGTTTTTCAGTTGCCTTGTAGAAGGGGATGCTAAGGAAGAAATACTGCAGCCACCAGAACCTCACCCAGTGCCACCCATCTTGACACCTTCTCCCCCTTCGGCTTTTCCAACAGTCACTACTGTGTGGCAGGACAATGACAGATACCATCCAAAGCCAGTGTTGCACATGGTTTCATCAGAACAACATTTGACAGACCTCAACAGAAATTATAATAAATCAATAGAACTTCCAGGGAAAAATGAATCAACTATTGAACAGACAGATAAAAAATTAGAGCGAAATTTAAGTTTTGAAATTAAGAAGGTTCCTCTCCAAGAGGGACCAAAAAGTTTTGATGGGAACTCACTCTTGAATAGGGGACATGCAATTAAAATTAAATCAGCTTCACCAAGGGATCCAAAAGTTGATGATAATTCTCAGAATTCCTGTGTGGATTGTAGTGGGTCACAGTCAAATAAAGCTGCAATTATTCCACCAGAAGAATCACAGAAGAATTCAGACACACCTCCAAGACCAGACCGCTTGCCTCTTGATGAGAAGGGACATGTAATGTGGTCATTTCATGGACCTGAAAATACCCTACCTGTGCCTGATTCATCTGAAGGAAAATCCTCAGATAACCACTGTCAAACAATGAAAACTGTGAGTTTAACACCAAGCCCCACAATACAAGTTGAAACCCAGGATCTTGTGGATCATCGTAGCGATTCACCTCTATTCAGAGCACCCCTCAGTTTTACTAATCCTCTTCACTCGGATGACTCAGACTCAGATGAGAGGAACTGTGATGATGCTTTGAGCAAGAATAAAACTAGTATTTCAACAGCAAGTGCCACAGTTTCTGCTGCCGCTAGTACTGAAAGCATTTCTACAAGGAAAGTATTGCCAATGTCCATTGCTAGGCATGATATAGCAGGAACAATACATTCAGGTGCTGAAAAAGGTAATAATAGTATCTAACACTTAAATATTTTTACTATGTGCTAGTCACTGTTTTAAGCACTTTAGCTGTATTAATTCATTGTGTTTTATTCCATACTTGACTCTAGAACCTACAGCAAAATTTCATTATTTTAGATTTTAAAAATTTTAAGTAATCTGTTTCTTAATTTGATCACATTGCATTACTGGGTTTTCTGTTTTCAAATGTTTCAGTTGTTGTAACTGAAAATTTTCTCTTCTTCTACAGTGTAGCTTTCAGTGTTTTGTATGGGTCAAAAATTTGTCTGACGGGCCCTGGCTCGTATGACTCAGTGGGTTGAGTGCTGGGCTGCTAACTGAAAGGTCTCTGATTCGATTCCCAGTCAGGGCACATGTCTGGGTTGCAGGCTAGTCCCTAGTTGGGGCCATGCAAGAGTCAACTGATAGATGTTTCCCTAACATATCAATGTTTCTTTTTGTCTTCCTCCTTTCCCCTCTCTCTAAAAATATACATAAAATCTTTAAAAATTTTTTTTATCTCATTGAATAACAGAAATAATTTAAGGACAATTGCTTAAAATAACTGTAGCACAAATAGGGTAGAATGGCTTGACTGGCCATTTAATTCCACTAATGTTTATTAAAAAGTACTTACTTTGTTATCTTTTTTATGCTCTTTTAACTACAAAAACATTTTTTTAAATTTTTATTCACAAATGCTTGAAGAAGAGGCTGCTTTCAATGCTGGGTTTAACCAAGACGTAATATTGCAACTACTCAGCAGAAGTATGTGAATTTTAATCCACTCAGTAGTGAGTGGGCTATATCTGTATAAAGTCATCACTGCTATTATTTAATTAAACAGTCTTACCATTTCAAGATAATGTGTGCCCTCAGTTCCTGAGGTATATTACTGATACTTGATAATCTCTGATCTGCTAAAAATAATCAATGGCTGCCTTCTTAAACAGACCAAAAAGTTGATCGAAAATGAATAAACATGAAAGCTGTTTACTGATAGATTATCAGTGGTCATTAACTTGTCAGTGAACTTTGGTAGTAACACATGCAGACTGTTATTTGTAATGTGCTGACAAGTAAGTACTGTGAACTTGAAAGACGATTGAATAAGTACCACTCATACTGTGGTGCCTTTATTTTTCCCAACTCATACATACTATATTTTTTATTTTGAGAATGGATGTGATGAATGGATGAGAGTCTAAGTTAGTTCCTGAAATTCATAGGATTTCCTATATTCTTGAGTCTTCTGTGTTTTATTTCAAGGGTCTTCAGAAGATAATGGATACCACAATAAATATTACTTTTACCATTTTGCCATAATTTAAAAGTGTTAATATCTTTTTCTCCTTCAACTTTAGAGTTTAGTTATAACTTGATAGTTATTTTTAAAAGAAAATGTGTACACAAAAAATTTATATTTGGGGTGCCCTACCCCCTCTTCAGCCATGAAATCTTGGGCGTAGGAAAATTTTTTTTATGATTATTAGAAATAGAATTTGGTGAGGGCAAGAAGGATACATGATATGATATGGTCTTTAAATTTACTGCCACATGCCCAGTTTTTTGGTGATAACAGAAAAGAGTTCCTTTAAAATACCACATATTGTACAGGGATAGTTGAAAGCACCCTACTGTATATTGGCTCACTTCTGCTTTTTATTTTATTTGTATTTCAAAGCAAAGATAGTTATAAATGTGGTTTCTGTTTCTTTTCACCCTGTCCTGACTATGCTAAATTAATCTGGTGTTAACTGAAGATTTTCCTGTGTAAATGTTCTGTGCAACAGTGTAACTACAAGCAGTTCTGTTCTTAATGTCATTATTTATCTTCAGATGAACCATTGGCTCAAGAATAGATTTTTGTTTGTTTTAGAACTTTTTAGGGAGTTAAACAGAAATTCTGTTTTGATACCTAAAACAACCTTTGGCATAAGTTACTGCCTGACAGAAATTCCTGGCTATGAATTTTTAAACTAACTCTGGTATACTGAAAGATTCTCAAACTTGGCTACACTAGTTCCCCATACAATGTATTATTCACAAAAGTCTATGTAAAAATGTGGTGTTTAGAGGTTAGATAACCTCTAAAACAAGTTCATAATGTAGGAAAGGCAATCCAGAGAGATTGAGGGAGAAACATGCAGTTTAAAAGCAAGGGCCACAGTTTGGAAATAAGAAAGGCTTTAAGAGAGAAGAGATACAAAGTTTCTGAAAGATACTTGATACTTAGCAAGCAAGACAGCTCTTCCTGATTTGTTCAGTTAATTATGAAATGGCACCACAATGCGGAAGATTATGCATCCCTTTCTTCTAGCAGCCATCCATTTGTCTCTGTGATTTGTTAGTAACAAAAGGGCAAGGGGAAGAATGATGATGGCTCAGACTGTTACTAAGTATTAGACTGGGACTTTGCTGTCAGCAGGATGCCGAACTCTTACTATCTTGTATATTCAACTAAATAAATGTTGAACGGACAATAGCAATCATACCTGGCTCATTCTTCTTGAAAATTGAAAATGGTTTACTTAATTTTCAATCTCTTTTTAATAGACAGCCTATCAGATGTAGTAAAATAGCAAAATATCACGGCAAGATTTTTAAAAAAGAATTGTCAAGGCCAAGACAAAATAATACAGGATCCTCACATTTCCCTTTCTTTACCTCATCCTCCCTAACCTAAGAGTCCACACATGGAATTTTATCCTCATGTTTTCTTTCTCTGCCTTTCCAGTGAAACCTCAAAAGATCTAATTCACCCTATGCCATAATAAGGCTGGTGAGGCTTAATGCATTGTGTTCTCTAAGAGGTAACTTTGTTTTTACTGAAAAGCTTTTATATGGCTTCAGTCAGTATTATCATAGTCATGCACTGCCGTTTAGAAGATTTTAGTCAATATATGACTGGACATTCAGAAAAAACATTTTTATGTATAGTAAAAAAATTACTACTTCACATCTGTTATTTTAATCGTCACTGTTTAAAAAATGACTTAATTACATAGTTAAAATGAGTGACATTAAACACTAAAGAGGACAGATGGTGTGAAGTGTGGCAAAACTCACAAAGTCCAGTTAGGCAGTTGATTCCAGTTTGGGAAATACTGCCTTAGATCGAATAACAAAGCTTTCCTTTGTGGATTCAAAGCATCATCATGGCACCCAGTAATGAAGTCACCCAGTAAAGAAGTCACCTGCACTGGCTTTTCTGGAGACTGCCCCCAGGCTCAGAGGGCAGTGTGATAATGTTTGCAGGCTGTTGGGAAAGTTATGGGAGAGTCATTTTCTCTTTGTGATGGATTTCATTCTTATTTGCTGAATAGGCCTTGTAATTCTTGACAAATCAAATGGTAAGGATTTCTTGTTTAATTTTTGCATTTTAAAAAACACTTTCAGATACTTACGGAGGTGAATTGAGAATGTCAAGAAAGCACTCTTGCTTTTAGATAATAAGATCATTTTTTATGAGTCAACATTTTTTAACAAAGTACATAATTTGTCTAAATTTTATGTATTTAATATAGATGTTGCCATTAGTGAAGATTTACCTCCTCCTCTCCCTGAACGAACTCCTGAGTCTTTTGTATTAGCAAGTGAACATAGTGAGTATCTCTTCTGCTTTTATAGAAGTACTTCGTACTCTAGTTTAAACTCTGAAAAACATGGCTGATGTTAATGTAGTTGGTATTAAACTGTATAATTAAATAAAAAACAGGTTTGAGTTGATATTCACAAATGTTTTTAATTCCTTGTATGAAAAATACTTTTAAAAATGTTATTTTTACTTGCTAAGATAACTAAACTGACTGTATTTATGTTGGATACTATAATGCAGTTAAATGCAATTACAAATGTATTTGCAATTTGGTGTCTTTTGTGCCAGTTCAGATAAGTAAACATTTAAATTGGGTTGTTAGTTGGACATCATTCAGTTGGTATTAACTGAAGGACACTTAATCAATGAGAACTGGAAATAGTGATCATAATTTAAAGCCCTGATAATACATTTCTCTTCTTCCCCTCTAGAGAAAGAGTACAGAAACAACTTTAATATATTTACAGTGTCTCATGCTCCGTGGAGGTGATCACTACTCTCATCTGAATTGCATTTCACCAATGTTTTATTAATTTTAACTGATTTTAAGAATGTTGCCCTGGCTGGTATGGCTCAGTAGATTGAGTGCCCTCCTGCAAACTGAAAGGTCGCCAGTTGGATGATTCCCAGTCAGGGCACGTGCCTAGGTTGCAGGCCAGTTCTCAGGTTAGGGGTGTGCGAGAGTCAGCCCATTGATGTTTTGCTGTTTCTCTCCTCTTTCTCCCTCCTTGCCCCTCTCTCTAAAAACAAATAAAAATATTATTGAAGTATATGGCTTCACTGTTTTAAAAAAAAGAATTGTTAAAAGCTGAAGCCATATACATCAATAATATTAAATAAGTCTGTCAAAGCTGTAGATTATAGTGAGCTTATAATAAACTGATGGCTAAATTTTTACTTTTATTTTATTTGTTTTAAGGTTTTTTTTTTATAGAGAGGGGAAGGGAAGGAGAGAGGGAGAGAAACATCAGTGTGTGGTTGTGTCTCACACATCCCCTACTGGGGATCTGGCCCACAACCTGGGAATGCACCCTGACTGGGAATTGAACCAGCAACCTTTTAGTTTGCAGGCCTGCGCTCAATCCACTGAGCTACACCAGCCAGGGCTGAATTTTTAAAATTAAATTTTAAGAAAGGAAACTTAAAGGAATATTCTTAAATTGATAGAAGCAAGAAACTTTTTAATGAAAGTGATAGTCTCTAAAAATCTATAGAATGTTTTTGTATATTATCTAATATAAGAAATTTCAAGAAGTAAAGATGTTAATTTTAATTGTAAGATTTCCTTTTTCTCAGGTACACCTGAATGGAGTGAATTTCAGAGTCAGGAAGAGTCTGAACAAAAAAAATCTGAAGTGAGTCCTTTGGATTGAAACAGCTAGAGCTTAGTATTTTTGCTCTTTGGTTAATTTCTCATACGTTCATTTATTATAACTGCTAGCTTAAGACTATTAAATGTATTTTTTATCAGCAGTTCTTATGCTAGATTTCAGGTGAAATGTGAGGTCTGAATTTTGTTAAAGGGTAGCTTGGTCTACTTATGACCATCATTTCACTTCAGAGTGTTATTTTCACAAGCTGCTTTTGAAATTTGTAAATTATTCTGGGGGTATGAATGAAACTGGAGTTACTTTTTCAGGGTCATAGTACTTTCTTAGATTTTTTTCCTTCTGTTATAGTACTAGATATATTACCTCCCTTTGGTTTTTTGAGGTTTCCTTTCACATTTAGGAAAGGTGTTGGTAGCTAAGTATTTTAGCCATGGAAAAATAGTTTTTCATCAACATTAATTTTTTTTTCATATTTCTCCCATATTTTAATATCCCTGAAATTGGGGGTACATGTTACAACTGCTTAAAAGCATTGATCTACTTTCTAGTAAAATAGTAGTAACTTATGATAATTATGTTATATTTCTAGTTTATGATTTATAAATAAATATGGCAAAAGACTGGCAAAATGTAGAAGTATACATGTTTTTTTGTGTAGTAGCTCCTGCATTTTCAGTTTTTATCCAGAAGGAAAAAAGAAAAAGGAATTTCCCTATTCTTTTACTCTCAATATAAAATACTGTACATTTAAAAATTTTAAGTCTAATTGAAAACATCATTGTTTTCCTTTGACACTGAGTATCTTGATAAGTCTTGATTTCTTGGGACCTATGACTTGTAACAGACAAATTTTTCTGTAGTTCATAAAGCTATTAATTGTCTTCTTTATAGGGCTTGATAACCTCTGGAAGTGAAAAATATGGTAAGTTAGATTTTTTTTTTAAGATTTTTTTATTTTGGGGGGAGGGGAAGAAGAGGGGAAGGGAGGAAGAAAGAGGGAGAGAAACATTGATCGGTTGTTGGACGCCCCCAACCAGGGGCCTAGCCCACAACCCACACATGTGTCCTGAACAGCATCAGAGGAGACCTTTCTTCACTTTGTGAGACAATGCCCAACCCACTGAGTCACAACAGTCAGAGAAGATCCAGGATTGTTAAATAAAGTAAGAACATAAGGGTAATCTTCACATTGCAGAAGTAATCCTTTCAGATTTCTAGATGTCCTCAATAATACCTTATGATATCCTGTACTCACTACCCTAGCATTTATATTTATCTGGGCCTCTAAAATCATGATGCCCTGAGAGAAAACTTGTTCATTTAACTTAATGTCCATATTAAAACAATTAGAGGATTCTACATATGATGCTACAGGTAATGATAATTAACAGTGGCTTTGTTTTGTATTTCATATCATCCAGCAGGAGGTATTCACACAGAGACTTTTACAGAATGTCCACCGACTTCGAGGAAGAAGAAAGATCAAATGCCAGAAAGCCCAACAAAAGCCACAGATATTGGTAATTTCAGAATCTGAATTATGTTAAGTTAATGATGGCAAAATTGAGCAAAGTTCATTTGCCATCATTATTGTAGGATATTCTTAAGACAAAGTTTATTAAACTTTGTACTGTAATTTATTCGGTTTCTTAAATGAGATACCCCCCCCAATTGAACATTGTTTTGTGTTTATAGTTTTATTTATTTAGTTTGAATTCTAAATTCCCATATGGAAATGTATTTGTTCCAGAAAATAAGGATGTCTGGTATGGTTTTAACTGTATAAAAATATTTCTCCACACTAACCAGTTACTGTGGTGTTTTGATTGTAGGTTTTGGTAGTCGCTGTGGAAAACCCAAAGGACCAAGAGATCCACCTTCAGAATGGACATGATTCAGGGAGCCAGAAAACACTTCAAATTATACTGGAAAATTCAAGTGCCACTGAAAGCCAGATTAATAGTATTCCATCTTAAAAATGTGGGACTAACAGCAGTGTAGATTGTTACTTTAGCATTTTTGGCTGGGAGCATCTACCTGCCTTGTACTACACTTAGGAGAAAGTATTACATATGGTTTCTTTTGTAACTACAAGTATTATTGCCTTAATGTCTCTTAACCCTGTTACACGCTGCTTGTAAACATGTTAATATAGTAATACTTTTATGATAAATTGAGTTTAAGGACTACTCTTTTGCTAATGTTTTATCATGTATGCATTATTTTGTATATGTACAGGGCAAGTAGGTATATAATTTGATAAAGTTGGAGTCATAAAATATTATTAACAGAAGATGTAAGAAATTTCTGCATGGTCTAATCTTTGTGTACCTTATTTGTAAATTATTTGCCCTGAAGTTTTAGAAAATAGTTCCTGAATTTTAAAATTGCTGGATTCATGCAGCCAGCATTGCAGGTTATCAGAAATCAAAGATTGTAATAATAATACATTTTGTAAATTGTAAGCAAAAAGTTATTTTTATATTATATACTATCTAATTGTCTATTCTAATTGTCCTTGTTTTCATCTAGTCATGGAGATTCAGTAAGTGCCTTGGAACAATATTGAATTCTCTTAGCTCGTGTGTGTTACTTTAATATTTGAACTCAATTGGGATTAGAAGACTATCAAAATATATGTATGTTTCAAGATATTTGACCAGCCATTAAAAAAAACCAGTTTTAAACAATGCTTACTTGTTTTAGTTTTTCATTCCTTATTCCTAGGAAATTAGAGTTATTTTCTGCCTTCCTGCTGGCTTAGTCTTACCTTACAGTCTTGAGTGTGAACAGGGTTTAATCTCTTAATTAAAGAAGAGGGAGCACCTTCTGCAAACACATGGCTTTGCAGTTGTAATACTAATTTTGATGCTAGCCCTTGAGTCAGCCCTAGGCAGTACTGTCTACTAAGGTACTAGTAAAACACCAAACAGATGTGAGTTAGTTTCTTTCCATCACACTACTGGAGCACAGGTCCCATCTGTAAGAACCAAGTTTGAATTGTGACGTCATGGATTAAAGTTAGTGGACATCTATCTTTGCCTTCTGCATACAAAACGGGGGGAAAAATTGAGGCTAAATAAAGTAAGATAGAGTAGGGTAAACTTATGTGAATAGAAGGAATATCATTGTGGAAGACAAAATACAACTTCATGCCAAAATATTTTTAAAACCACATGGTCTTCATGTTGACCCCTTAGAATTTCCAGTTTTTCTCCTACGTTTTGGTCATAAGGAAATGTGAATACAATGGACCCTTAACATTCATTCACAAGAGATAGACACCTTTATAGCATATTCATTTCCTAATAAAATTTATACTGAAGTAAAGTATAACTGAAAAATATTTAGCCCCTTCACACACTTGATAATTTGTGTAATACAGTACTAAAATCATTTATAAAGAAAGATTTTTTTCTTGGGACCAGGTTTCTCCTGTATTGAAGCATAATGTACTCAGAAGGGTGCAAAAATCATGACAATGTAGACACACATGCCTCTGTGTGATCACCACCTAGGTCAGACAACAGAACAGATGAGCCACTAAGAAGATTCCCCCTTAGGCTTCTGCGATTTGTTATTCTGTGTATAGCAGTTCATTTTACATTGCTATAGAGCTTTGCATTGTATGAATATGTCACCCCCAATTTGTCCAATCAGCTATTAATAAACATTTGGGTTTCTGATTTGGGAATACTAAAAATTTTGTTTCAGCGAACATTTTTAGTGAACTATTTGGTGCTCTTAATATACATCCACCTGCTCTGGCTGGTGTAGCTCAGTGGATTGAGTGCAGGCCTGTGAACCAAAGGGTCACCAGTTGGATTCCCAGTCAGGGCACATGCCTGGGTTGTGGGCCTGGCCCCCAGTGGGTGGCATATGAGAGGCAATGACACATTGATGTTTCTTTCCCTTTCTCCTTCCCTTCCCCTCTCTCTAAAAATAAATAAATATAATCTTTAAATATATATATACCCACACACACACATCAATCTTTTGGGTATATACCAAGAAGTAAATTTTTTGGATTCTTGGTGTTCTGATAGTGGTTCTGATAGTTACATATACTAACACTTGGTATTGCGATTAATTTTCATTTTAGCCATCCAAATGGGTACACAATGGTCTGGCATTAAGACCTGAATATATATTTCCCTCATGACTGAGCTTGAGCACATTTTAATATGCTTATGACCATGTGGATATTCTTTTCTGAACTATCCAAGCAGATACTGTATGGTACTATGTATTAAAGCTGAGTGTGCACATATAATCTGGCAGTTTTGCACCTGTTTTGAGTTGTTTTTTTCTTACTGAGGAGTTGGAGTTATTTATATATTCTACATTTTATTCCTTTTGGATTTGATTGACTTGCATTTTCACATTATTAATAGTGCTTTGTTTTGTTTTTGATAAACAAGTTCCTAAATTTAGTCCAATTTGTCAATCTTATATAATTAATGCCCTTTGGTGTCCTCTTTTAGAAATCTTTGTTCATCCAACACCAGAGATATTCTACAATTTTCTAGAAACTTTAAAACATTTTATATTGTGTTTTTATCTAAAGGTTTTTCTTCCTTTGACCAATCACCATTTAATGTTTCTTCCACTTGTTACATAGGTTATCTAAGTTTTAGGTATCCATCAATGTGTGAGTCATCTGGATGTTTTTTCTTTTTATTCCAATGCTTATCTTTATGATGGTATATTAAAATTGTGCTTATTTCCAGCTTTAGCTTTCTCCCAATGATTAATTTTTATTTTGCCTGCAACACTGGAGAAAACTTATTTTTATTTTTCTATGCAAAGCATGTAGTAATAAGCTCATTTGTGTATGAGATAAGCTGCTGCCAAATTCATCCTGCCACTTTATACAAAAGCTCTACCTTTTAGGTTAGGCTTCAAGGACCTTTAAATCTTAACTTTTCCATCATAATACTACGAGTTAACTTTTTTGGAAGCAATTTCCACAGATAGTACTTTCCACTTCAGTATTTCTCACTTTCCGGACATTTTTTCCATATGTTGATAGAGCAGTAAAGCCACCTTGAATGTCAGTGTTGAGCTAGGTTCAGTTACTAGCTAAGTGACCTGCTAACGTATACCAGCTTCATCGGGAATGTGGTTAACATTTTTGCCTAAGTAAAATTACAGACTGTAAGTTCTAAACCCCTAGGGTCACTTGTTAAAACTGAATGTTAAATTCTTAAACATGAAGGATTTAGCCCTGGCTAATGTGGCTCGGATTGAGTGCTGGTCTGCAAACCAAAGGGTCACTGGTTTGATTCCCAGTCAGGGCACATGCCCGGGTTGCAGGCCAGGTCCCCAGTTGGGTGCACATGAGAGATGGCCACCCACTGATGTTTTTCTCCCTTTCTTTCCTCCACCCTTCCCCCTCCCCAAAAATAAATAAATGAAATATTAAAAAATAAATATGAAGGATTTACTGCATATAAGTGTCTTTTTGTCGTTTTTTTACTCATTTTAATCATTGTTCAAGTACAGTTTTCTGTTCTTTACTCCCAATCCAGCCCACCCACCCATCCCTCCCCTCCTCCCTCCCATTTCCAACCCCCCTAGTTTTTGTCCATGTGTCCTTTATATTTGTTCCTGTAAACCCTTCCCATTCTCCCCTGAAATTCCCCTGAAATTTTTTGTCTTCTAACATTGAATTTACAATAGGTACCATTTAGGTAAGTAGATGGATATGAGGGATAGGGAGGGTCTCTTAATTCCCAGGATTCTGGCTTGGGAAGAAAATCTCAATATCGAATATGGTGAATTGGAGATCCCTGGTACAGTCAGCACCCAGGAGGTAATGTTAGTTTAGTCCTCAGTAGATTGGAAGTTCAGAAGAAATGTCCAGACTGGAGATAAATATGGCACTAATACAGACAGGAATGAAACTGAATGGGCAAAAGTCCCAGGGGGATATTTAAGCTGAATTTTTTCAGTAACATGGTAAAATTAACATTTGTGTTTGTAAAAACATGGCATGGGTTAACCACGGGCACTATCACCTGTCTTGGTAAATGGCATCATCTTTCTCCCATTACCCTTGCCAATCATCTGGTTCATTCTGCACACTAGGTTCTTACCTGCTTTCACTTCTCATTGTTACTTCTCCCTAAAAAATGTTTAATGGCTCTTCATTGCCTATGGTAATGTTTCTTCAAAATGTGGCCCAGGTTCTGAACTAGAATTATTAAGGAGCATCCTTAAAATTCAGATTCCAGGTACTAACTAGTGTGTACCTGAATCAGAATGGGGTGGGGGAACATGTGTTTTAGACAAGCACCACAGGGGATTCTGGTGCATACTGAAATTGGAGGACCAGGCCCAGAAGATGAAGTCTGAAGTTAGATCCTACAAGACTGCCATTCCAAAAATCTATCTGCTGCTGACCTCTAGCCTACTCTCCATGTACACCTGTGTTCCAGCCATAATGAACCACTTAAAAGTTTCTTCAGGCCCTGACCTTACTAACACTATACCCTTTATCTTGAACTTTCTTTGTCCTTCTGGTGAACCTGACACATCTATTAAGATTCAGT
This sequence comes from Trachops cirrhosus, assembly GCA_028533065.1. NCBI lineage: Eukaryota > Metazoa > Chordata > Mammalia > Chiroptera > Phyllostomidae > Trachops > Trachops cirrhosus. The sequence continues at coordinate 40,337,331 of CM052549.1, read as the reverse complement.
CAAATGTAGCCCTGGCTGGTGTAGCTCAGTGGATTGAGCAGGGGCCTGCGAACCAAAAGATCGCAGTTTGATTCCCAGTCAGGGCACACGCCTGGAGTGCATGCCAGTTCCCAGCAGGGGACCCACGAGAGGCAACCATACATTGATATTTCTCTCCCTCTCTCCTTCCCTTCCCCTCTAAAGATTAATAAAATCTTTTAAAAAAAGATTCAGTCAATGTAATTTCTTCTGTTAAACCGTTAATCTTGTCCCATTTCCCACCAAGTCAGTCAACTAATCTGTGTCTATAGTGTACCTTTTAAATTTATCAATGCACTTGAACTTTCTGTTCTAGCCCATTTGAAGTGATCATGCTATTTAATGAAAATATTGGCATATGTATGTATACTTAAAAAGCAACTAAACGTGCAAAGTAGAACTAATTATAAGTATTTTCTTAAACATGGCCCTGACACAGTACAAAGTAAATGTCAGCTGAATCCAAGACTAGCACATGTTAAGGTAGCTAATCCATACTTGGTTTTGATTTACATTCCTAACCACTCTTTTATTAAGTGTTTGTACTTTCAAATGTAATACCTCTTGACATGGTTTAAGGTACCCACATAAATACACTCATGGAGTAAAGCTTAACAATAGGTTGTTATACTCGTCTCTGCTCCTGGAGCCAGCTCTTAGCACAGAATAGTCAAAAACATCCACTAACTGTGACATATTGCCAAGAGTATATCCACAGTTTCCAAACTGAATATTTCACTCTGTTCTGAAGATATCTATACATATATATTAAGAATTTTTTCATAATTAAACTAGAAAGAGACCATTTTGTGCTAAATGTGAAGAGGAACAATAAAAATGCAATTTGCAATCTGAAGCTTTCAAGAGAAAGTCAAGTAGAGAATGACACCTTAATGATATATGTAGCCTTAGAATGTGTTCTAATATTTTTGAAATACGTATTTGGTATTCTGGATTGCAATCCATGAAATCATTCTAGGTTAATCCTAAATACAGGATTAAGTTGTATTAAATCATTGTGCTAGTTTTGGGAAAGTTCTTGATGCCTTTTTCTTAGACATCTCCTAATTATCTGCTTTTAGTAATGTTATTTTAAATACCAAAAATTCAGATTCTGTTAATAGCTTTTTAAATGGTGAGATGTGAATTTCAGTTTTTAAATACTCTATTTTCCAATTTTGGGTTTTAAGCTCATATTTTCATTCTGGCAGAGAATTACAAAAGCTTTAACCTAGATTTTGGCACATATCCACTCAATAAGCAGCCCTGCATATTATGTGAAAAGTGCGAAGTACACACAGTAGAATAGAAACTGTACTCTTAACAGACTTGCTGTAATGTTTCCTCTGCTCTTTGTCTTTAAGGTGCACAAATCTTACAAGATATAAATGACCAATATATAGATTGTAAACAGTTTAACCACTGAAAAGTAGCTTTGCTTGGGTAACTCAAGGAAATGTGTCTCTGTGTTCTAAACTAACAAATCTGGGCTTTGTTGAATTAGTGGGGGAAGAGAATTCCAAAGATTCCAGTCATTTTACAGTTTTTAGAGATAACATGGCATATGTAGTTATGATCTCATACAATAAGATTTGTGACTTAAAAACTCACCAATATTTCGGCAAGTACATATTCTTTATCTACTAGATTTATTCCCAAATAGCCAAATGTTAAACAAAAAAGTTCTGTTTCTACTTAAAATAACTTTTCCTTTTTAAATCAGTAAGATTTTTTCTATACTAATGATTTTGTTTTGAAATGAGAACTTCAGAGATCCACTCTCAGCAACTTCTAAATAATGTAATCCAGTATTATTAATTGTATTCACCATGTTTTACATTCCCATGACTTACCTTACAACTGGAAGATTGTACTTTTTGATCCCCTTCACCCATTTTGCTGACCCCCACCCCAAATACTATGTTTTTCTCAAAAATTCTTCAGTAGCCCTGGTTAGGTAGCTCAGTTGGTTAGAGTTTTGCCCTGATAATGCTGAGGTTGCAGGTTCATTCCTTGGTCAGACACACGCAAGAAGCAACCAATGAATACACAACTAAGTGGGACAACAAATAGATACTTATCTCTTCCTCTCTCTAATCAATAAGTAAAAATTAAGAAGAATGAAATTTCAGTAGCCCTGACTGGTGTGGCTTGGTTGGAGCATCATCCTGTAACTGAAAGGTTGAGGGTTAGATTCCCAGTCAGAGCACATACCTAGGTTGCAGGTTTGATCCCTGGTCCAGGCGCATATGGGAGACAACCAGTCAATGCTCTCTTTCATTGATGTTTCTCTTCCTTTCCTGTAAAAGCAATGAAAAAATGTACTCTGGCAAGGATAAAAAAATTATCTAAAAAAATTTATTAAATACAAAATCTAAGATAAATTCTTACGTTTCTCATTGTATTTAAAGTAGGTACACAAAAACATTTTTAGGCCCTGGCCAGGTAACTAACTGAGTTGGTTAGAGGGTTGACCTGATATACCAAGATTGCAGGTTTGATCCTGGTCAGGGCACATAAAAGAATTAACCAATGAATACATAAATAAGTGGGACAACAAAATGAAGTTTCTCCTCTCTTCCCCTCTCTTTCCCTGCCTCTCTTTCTAAAAAAAAAAAAAAGTACATAAAAAATCTAAAAAAAATTTTTTAATTATGTAGATACATTTCATTAATAAAGGTGAAATGCAGCTTACAGGGAATTACCTAGTTCCATTCAGAATAACAAAGTTGTCTTAGCATCTTTTCAACCTAAAGTGAGTTGTCCATTTTAATGTTATTCTATCGGTTAATATCAATTTCCTTGTAACAGAAGTAAATTGAAATTTATACATAGAAATTTTACATTTAGACTTTCACTTGAGTTCATTTGAACTTAGGAGCAAACATATTTGAAAGTTGGATTCTTTAAGGATTCCAAATAATGATAGCTTTTATTTCTGCGATTGCACCGGCTGGAACATCATTGAACTCTTCCCCATTCTACCAGAAGAGGGTAGTAAAGCAAACCAAGGGGAAATTTATGGGTAAAATAATAAAAAAAATCAAGAAAGGTACTCATGAAAATTCAAAAAGCTAATAGCCCAGAAGCTGTTTTGGGTGGCTTCACTCTGGGAGAATGTTTATGAAAGCCCTAATTGCCTCAAGTGCCTCACTTTGCAAGAGGCATGATTAAAACAAATCTTAAGGCATCAATGTATCTAGATGCAGACTCAGGCCTAATAAATAAAAATATATGAACCTTGCTGAATGTTTACCATGTGCCAGGCACTGCTGATCTCTGAACACATATCTTAAACTTCACAAAAACCTTGCCAGGTATATATATTCCTGTGTAATGGATGAACCTGAGGAATATAGACTTTAAGTAATTTAAAGTCACACAAAGTAGCAAAGCCAGAATTCATACCTAGCTCCTATTCCAAAATCCTTGTTTTAACCACTAACCCTACCATATGCCTCTAGATTTCAGAGAAGCTAGGTATGTAGGCTTTAGCAGGCAAGATACATGTGTGCTAGTTAACTACTAGGGACTACTTAAGTTAAATGCCACTCATAAACTTTAAAACACACAGCTTGAAAACACGAAGGCCATCTGCATCCTTTCCCTCCCTGTTTACTTCCTATCTGGCAGTAAGTAGGGTAATTTCTGGGACAAAATGGGAAAAGCATTGTGTGGGCAACAGTCAGAACCTGGAATTTGGCTAACTTGGTCAACATGAATTTTACAGTTAACTTAGCTACTATAGTAGGTTGGAAATCATGGCCACAATATTTTGCAGCTCCTCGGATGGAGGTGGGGTCTGTTTTCCCACTATTAGCATGTGAGCTGGCCCCGTGGCTTGCTTTGACCAGTAAAATGCAGCAGATGTGCTGGCATGTAAAGAAGCTCAGGCTAAACCACTGAACAGTGAGAGAATGAGGAGAAAGTAGATGGAGATAGTAACAGCCAACACCATGTGGGGGAGAAGCATCCAGCAGAGCCCTCCTAATTCCCAGAACTGTAAAAAAAGGGTGTTGTTTTGAAGCCATTATGTTTTATGTAGTTTACTATGTGGCAATACTGAAATAAGCACAATAATGAGAACAAAATGTCATAAGTTAAATCTACACATATTTAATGTAGATTCTGCCTTTTTCCTATCTACTTCCATTTTTCCACTGTCCAGAGTGGAAACAATGGCCTTTTTCTTTTCCTTTTTACAACATATAGTTGGTGATGAACACTGAAAATGTCAAAAGGCTGTAACTAAAAGCCGAAGAACTTCCAAAGTCTTAAATCAAGCCTTAAATCAAGATAGTTAAAAATGTACTCACTCATTTAATAACACTCTGTGAACAGCTCCTAGGGCTGAAAAGTATTTGACCTCTAAATTAAAAAGGCATACTAGTAGTCCTTTTAGCAATCACCTTCTTTAAGGCTATAATGATATACATAATTTTTAATATGAGAAGTCTTAAGCCCATGGTTGGGAGTTAGCACAGATCTAAACTGAACTAAAATCTCTTTTTTCTTTTTTTTGCCTCAAAACAATTGAGAATTTCTAATAGGTAGAGCTATAGCCATTGTCTACAAATTCATGTAACAAACTTATACTATGTCCATGTAAGTGGCTCTCTTAATGAGGTAGGCATTATCTTTAATCTCCATTTTATATATAAGAAAATCAGGCTACAGAGAGAGGTTAAGTAGCTTGTCTAAGATTTCAATACAGGGAAATTTTGATCCCTCTCTGCTGATAAAGGAGGTCAGGGTGTGGGGGGCAGGTTATGTGGTATTATGCATTCAAATAACAACTCCATTGAAGTAATTCTTCCCGGAGAAGTAACCATGAGACCAGGGTTGCTTTACATGTTTGAGACCCAAGATGTAGCTCATATGCTACCACTGGTCCCTCCACCTTAACCTTCCACTATAACCCCCAAATACACCTTGGAATTTTTAATTTTTTAAATTTACTTATAGAGGAAGGGGAAGGGAGGAAGAAAGAGAGGGAGAGAAACATCAATGTGTGGTTGCCTCTGGCACACCCCCAACCAGGGACCTGACTGCAATCCAGGTATGTGCCCTGAGTGGGAATTGGCTGAACTTCCACTTTGTAGGATGATGCTCAACCCACCAAGCAATGCCAGTCAGGGCAGAATTTTTCATTAAATTTTTTAATTGATTGATTTTCGAGAGAGAGAGAGAGAAATTTGTTGTTCCACTTACTTATGCATTCATTGCTTGCTTTTTATATCTATCCTGACTGGAGATTGTTTTGTACCCACAACCGCTACCCTGCTAGGGCCACCTTGGAATTTTTGACCTCTGTGTTTTGCTCATTTGGTCCCACTCAATACCCACCCCTGCATGAAAAGCTCTTACCACTTTCTTCAAATGTAAAAGTGAAGTTACATACCTTTCAAAGACTTTCAGCCAGTAGTACTTCCTTCATAAAGCTTTTCTACTTTGCAACACACTAGTCCCTTGACTTCTGGCAGAACCTATTCCTACTTCCATCAAGTCTCCTTAGCTCTAGTATCCTAAGCAATTTTTTCACATAATTTTACATTAGCTGTTTACAAAATGTATCTTCCACATTAGCTTGCAACCTTCTTGAGTGTCTAACCCAATTTTCTGCTTACAACATGGGCTTAGGTGCACATGAGTTGCAATGAAATGATTTGAATAGAGGTGACATTAAGTCAGGGCAAAGAGAGGATGTTTTTCAGACTCAATTTCTTTTATATAAACTTTAGAGACAAGCAGAGATGGCATGTCTGGTATTACCTCAGGGGAGTTCAATTTCAGGGTAAATAATGATCTCACATCTTCAGTTCAAGCTAGTAAGTTCTACAGCAATATCATATAAGCAGGAGTAGTGGGAGTGGAATCTAGAAGTATAGGACAATAACTCTAAACAGTTACTTACAAACAGGTTTCAAGATTGTTTATGAAAACCGTGGCTGGTGGCTTAATTGGTTGGAGCATCGTCCCTGTACACCAGAACGTTGCAGGTTCGATTCTCAGTTGAGATGTATACATTGATGTTCTCTCTCCCTTCCTCTTTCTCAAAAATCAATTTTAAAAAAATCCTCAGAAGAGGATTTAAAACAAATATTGTTTATGAAGCACAAAGTTTAGTGGAGACTAGCAATTACCAGTTAATAACCTCATTTTACCTAGACAACTCAAGTCAACTAGGGCTGCAGTTCACCAAAGGAGCTATCCAGTCATCCCTCTAATAAACTATTACCAGTTTTAGACAGAGATGCTACAATTTTCCTCGAAAAGAGAGGCATTAAGTGGATCATTTTCAGAAAAACAAGGTAGCATTTTGATTTTGTAAGCTATTTGAAATCTGGGGGGAAAAATGACCTCTATGTGCTTAAGAATGAAAAATATTTATTTTTAAAAGTAATTTAATTTAGCCCTGGCTGGTGTGGCTCAGTGGATTGAGTGCCAGCCTGGAAACCAAAAGGGTGCTAGTTCGATTCCTGGTCAGGACACATGCCTGGGTTGCGGGCCAGGTTCCCAGTTGGGGGTGTACAATAGGCAATCGATCTATGTATCTCTCACACATCGATGTTTCTCTCCCTTTCTTTCTCCCTCCCTTCTCCTCTCTTTAAAAGTAAATAAATAAAATCCTTAAAATTAATTCAATTAAAAAAGTAAATGTAATGACATCCATTTTCAAGAATGAGAAAATATGATTGAAACATCACTGTATTCTAAATAAAACAACCTTTGGCTAAGCAAGTGTTTCTGAAACTATTTTTCATCATCCATCCCTCCCCCAAACATACAAGGGGAAAGTTTAAATTGAATTTAAATTCTCCCTTGTGACACAAATAAGGAATAGGATTTTGTTGGATAGGGCTGCGGCTTAGAGCCACACAAACCACTGTAATATCTAAGATATTTTTCATCTCCAAGAACAAAATTTCAGAATGCATGACCTAAGCATGTTAACAGAACTGCCAATTCAAGATTGTGTCCAACTAGTTTGGGGGGTCCAAGTGTCCTCCCTTTGGGTGTGTGTGATAACACCACACCTCTCAATGTGCTTGTCACACTTTAATCATTCTGGTTAGGTGTGTGCTGTGGGTTCTCCCTCATCTTTGAAATGAGACAACAGCTGTCCTTTCACTGCTTCAAGGATGAAGGAACATTTTAAAAACACTTTGGACATTGAATCTAATGTTTAGTTTATGGAATCTAAAATAAATCTAAATCCGTTTTCTTGAAAGAACATGCTATCTGAAAATTTTTCTTACCTATTAATTAGCTAAGATGCCTGATGGTCTTCCTTCCCTGAAAGACTGCCTGCCGCCTTGTTCTTTCCTAGACATACTTAGCACTTTAAAATAGACATTTGTTTTTATCCACTTTCAGAAAAACTCTAATAGGTATTTCCCTTAATGAACACTATAATTTACCTTTAACACAGGATTGTTACAAGGATTACATTATTTAACATTGTAAAACGGGTAGCACAATAAACTTTCAGTATAAAACCCAGAACCATAAATTATGAAAGAAACAATGTATAACAACCTGAAAAAGAAAGGAATTATGAAAGTGACAAGTAATTGCTGATATAATCACAAAACTATTATCATCCAAAAAAAACTAACAGTAATTGCTTAATATAATCAATTATTCAAGTACATGTGTGATCAAATTTCCCTGAGAGTCTCATAATGTATTTCCGACGATTGGTTTGTTTGAATCAAGACCCATACAAGATTCACACACTGCATTTACTTGATAGGTCTCTTAAATCTAATTTTAGGTTCCTATCTCTTTTTTTTTGTTTCTGCCATTTATTGAAAAAACCATGTCATTTGTTCTGTAGTTTCCCATGCTCTAGATTTTGCTAATTGCATCCCTGTGGTGGTGTTAACCTGTGCACTATCCCTCTATTTCTTGTAAACTTGGTGTTTGGATCTGGAGGCTTCCTCAGCTGCCATCTACTTCTTATTACACTCATTATCATAATGTCTGGTAGTCTCAGTCGTAAAGTTGATCCGTGTGTTCAGGTACTGTCAGCCTGACCTGTCCATTAAAGAGTTTCCAACAGCCTTTCATTTAATGCCACCCTCCTCCTAACATACCTTCCTGGCCTGAAAACGTATTGTTCGAACTTCTTTGCAGCTAGGGTTATGGATGTGATTTAAATTCTACTAACTAGAGGCATTTATGTGTAGCAGCGAGTATAGTGAAGAGTCCAAAATTGAGTGGGGGAGGGAGGAAGGTTATGCGGCATCCTTACTGATGGGTGTTTGATACTGAAGGTGATGTGGCTGTGGCGTTGGCTTCCCCGTTCAGAAAGTGACTTCCTGATCATGGCATGAGAGGCAATCTTTTGACAGCCCAGCTCCATGGCATGAACCTGTTGAGTCATTCTGGAAGCTCAGCTTATATGCTGTTTCTTCAACCCTGCCAATCATTTGTAATATACAATATAATAAACCCTTTTGTCTTAAATTACTTAAGGGTGGGTTTTGTTCTCTGCATTCAACCCTGATCAGTGCATCTCCTCTAAGAAAAAGTATTGTCGGCAATTGCCAAACAATGGCCTCTCTGATTTAAAAAACAATGTGAATCTAGTTAACTTAGTAAGAAGTTAGGAGTATGTAAATTAGATATTCTAGGAAGATAAACATTTTTTAAAACAAGTAAATCAATTAGCTATTTCACATTCCGGTTGTATAAACTTTCTGAATAGAAACAAAAAAGTGCTTTTTAAGTATTTAAAAATTAATCCAGCCCTAGCTGGTGTGGCTCAGTGGATTGGAACCAAAGGGTCTCCAGTTTGGTTCCCAGTCAGGGCACATGCCTAGGTTGTGGGCCAGGTCTCCCGTGGGGGATGCTCAAGAGGCAACCACGCACTGATGTTTCTCTTCCTCTCTTTCTCTCTCCATTCCCCTCTCTCTAAAAATAAATACACAAAATCTTCTAAAAAGTAAAATTAATCCATGTTCATTAATGAAGACAGTTTTATTCAAAGATATTTTAAATGTCTTAATAAAATTATAATTAGACGAGATCTGGAGCATTCAGGGTGGTATGGCCATAGATAAAATTTTACCGTATTTTTGAAATATAAGGCGAACCCCCCCCCCAGTTTGGGAGCAATAATGGTTGTTAATGTTGCTGTTTACATTTACATTGGTGAAATGTTATATTATTTATGTTATTAAATATTTTACCACATTTTTTGCTTCAAAATTTTTTTTCCTACTCTAAAACCTAGGTGCATCTTATGGTTTGAAAAATATGGTAATTCAATAATCTGAATTACAAGGTATAATCTTCAGAGTCTAGCAGAGATTTTTTAGTCAATATTTATTATATAAATGTTCACAGGGAAGTTGAAAGAATGATATAGTGACTCATACACCTGTCACCTGAATTATACAACTAACATTAATATATTTGCTTTATCATATATGTAACCATCTACACATCCCTCTATTCATACATTAATCCATTTATTTTCTGGTACATTTCAAAGTACATTGCAAACATGGGTACAACTTCACAACTAAACAATTCAGTGTAATAGATTTTTTTTTCAGGTATAGGATTTGGCCACTGGAGGGCTTCCAAATGCCATAAAATGCATTAGGAAGTAAATTAGTCAATAGTGTCATCTACTGGGGAAGGTCTGGGGAAGGAGTTGCATTGAGTATAAATGGCATCAAGAGTGAGAGACCTGATCCAAAATCTAGCAAGAAGGCTGTCACATCTTTTATCTTTACCTTCATAACTCCACTCCTCTTTTTACATCTACTTTAATCATAAAAGAAAAAAGTATGAAACTGGCACCTCCTTCCTCTCAAATGATTCATGTGATTGAAGGTAGCGATTCTTTAGATCAGAATCTCAGAAAACTTGATGAAAATCAAGATGTTCAATCCCCTGTCCAGGCATGTACAGGAGGCAACAAATTGATGTTTCTCTCTCTCTCCCTCTCTCTTTAAAACAACAATGAAAAAATTTCATTGGATGAGGAAAAACATTTTTTTAAGTGTAACCTAGAGAAAACACACCTTTCCAAATGAGTCATCAGAGACACTGAATATTGGTGGAAAGTGGTTGACTGAGACCAAATATTCATTTACTCTTTCTCAGAACGTTGTTTCTCTATGTCATAGTTTCCACCAGCCACTGGTACATCCAGAAAAATAAGAAACATGCAGTGAGCAGCATTTTCATAATGGCAAATTTCCTTTTTATCTGTCTTTATGGCTTTTCTATTTATTTTGGTGTTAAGATATCCTTTTTGTGCCCTGACTGGTGTACTCAGTGGGATAGTCATCGTCCCACAAACCAAAAGGTTTTCGGTTCAATTCCTGGTCAGGGCGCATGCCTAGGTTGCTGGCCAGGTCCCTGTTTGGGAATGTGCAAGAGGCAAATGATTAATATTTCTGTCACATGTCAATGTTTCCCTCCCTCTATCCTTCCTTATCTCTCTCCCTCAAAATAAATAAAATCTTTTTTTTAAATGCCCCCTTTGAGCATAGTGATGATAAAGGATAGTTTCTTTCTTCCATTGTACTTACCGTGGCAAAAATGAAAATAAAAAACTCCATGTCAGTCTCTAAAGTTATTTTGGAAATTTGACAATGAACAATTCTCTCCCAAAGTAAGATTCTAAAATGCAATAAATCAATTAAATTAAATAATATTTCTACAAATTCATTCTTCCTACACAGGTACTGGACATGAAACTAAATAAATGGAAAACTATTGATAGGTAGAGAACAGGAATTCTCCCGTTTTTAGCCTCTCAAAGTATCTCAGATTAACTCAAGGGATGTTAATAGAATTAATTGATAAAATATTGAGTTTCAGAGTTCTGGCCAAGATGGAGGTATAGGTAGAAACCCTTTGCTTCCTCGCACATCCAAAAGGAGGATAACAACCAATCTAAAATCAATAAACAACCAAAAGTGCCAGAAAATCAAACTGCATGGAACTATGACAACCAAGGAATTAAAGAAAAAATCAACCAGAATAACCAGACTGGTAAGGCGCACCCCACGGGGTGGGTGACTCAGAAAAACCACAGCCAGGGGGCTGAGGGCCAGGGCTGACTGCCGAGCTTGGTGGAGCTGCACTGGAGGGACTGACTTATGGGGGAAACTGAGACTCAGAGCTGACTGTGGGCTATGGCTGGGGTTGCCACAGTGGGAGATACTTCCAGTCTGACAGTCTGAGAGTCTGTTGGAAAGTGCGCTAGAGATGAGCAGGTAGGCTGCACTGTTTCCTCTCTGGCTCCTCCCCCACAGGCTGTGCAGCAAGGAGAGTTGTCCTGCCTGGGTGAATACCTAAGGGCCCGCCCCTTATAACTTATCAGCTGCACCAAGACAAAGAAATATGGCCCAAATGAAAGAACACAGCAAAACCTCAGAACTAAGCGATGAAGAGATTCTCCAACCTATCTAATGGAGAATTTAAAGCCCTGTTAATCAAAATGTTCACAGAACTGATTGAGCTTGGTCAAAATATGAAGAACAAATGAAAGATACCCAAAGTGAAATAAAGCAAAATATTCAGGGAACCAACAGTGACAAGAAGGAAACCAGGATTCGAAGCAACGATTTGGAACAAAAGGAAGAAATAAACATCCAACTCGATCAGAATGAAGAAATAAGAATCCAAAAAAATGAAGAGAGGCTGAGGATTCTCTGGGACAACCTGAAAAACTCCAATATCCAAATTATAGGGGTGCCAGAAGAAGAACGACAGCAAGAAATTGAAAACCTATTTGAACAAATAATGAAGGAAAACTTCCCCAATCTGGCAAAGGAAATAGAAGTCCAGGAAGCCTGGAGAGTACCACAGAAGTTGGACCCAAGGAGGAACTCACCAAGGCACATCATAATTACATTACCCAAGATTAAAATGAAGGAGAGAATCCTAGAAGCAGCAAGAGATAAGGGGACAGTTACCTACAAAGGAGTTCCCATAAGACTGTCAGCT
>CM052549.1:40304381-40324837 GCA_028533065.1 Trachops cirrhosus | reverse complement strand
GTATGAAATGTTAAAGGGACTTACCTAAGAAAAAGACGATAAAAAACATGTGTAGTAAAGTGACAGCAAACTGACAATTATTAACAATCACGCCTGAAACAAAAACAAGAAGAAACTAAGCAAACAACTAGAACAGGAACAGAACCACAGAAGTAGAGATCACATGGAGGGTTAGCAACAGGGGAGTGGGAGGAGAGAGGGGGGAAAGTAGCATAGATGGTAGATAGAAAATAGGGGGAGGGCAAGAACAGTATGGGGAATGTAGAAACTAAAGAACTTATGACACATGGACATGAACTAAAGGGGGGGAATTTGGGTGGGAGAAGGTGTTCAGGGTGGAGGGGAATGAAGGGGGGATAATAGGACAACTGTAATAGCATAATCAATAAAATATATTTAAAAAATAAATAAAATAAAAACAGAAAATTACAGTGTGGACAAAAAAAAAAGAAGCTGCTTACACTACCCTTGTTTTTTTTGGATTCTTTTTTCTTCTTCTTCTTATTTTTTTTTTGCTTCCTCGTGTTCCAAATCATTGATTTGATCCTCAGTTTCATCCACTCTGCTGCTGTTTCCTTGTAAATTGTTCTTTATTTTAATTAGTGTATCCTTCGTTTCTGACTGGATCTTTTTTATACTGTTAAGGTTCTTTAAGTTCCTTGAGCATTCTTATAACCGATGTTTTGAATTCCACATCTGACAGATTGCTTATCTCCCTTTTGTTTAGTTCTTTTTCTGGAGTTTTGATCTGTTCTTTCACTTGGGCCATGTTTCTTTGTCTCCTTGTTTTGGCAGCTTCCGTGGGTTTGTTTCTGTGTATTAGGTGGAGCTGCTATGACTCCCTTTCTTCGTATCATGGCCTAATGATGTAGGTGTCCTATACGGTCACCTCTATAGTGGCACAGCCACCTCTATCAACCTAGCTGGGTACTCAACATGCGCCCTTCATGTGGGCTGAATACTCCCTCCTCTTGCAGTTGATCCTTGATTGTTGTTGGAAGGTCAATGGAAGGGATTTACCCAAGCCAATCAGCTACAAGGAGTGGCTGTGGCCACTGACCACCCTCTGTGGAGGATCAGCTATGCAGGGGCAGTTTGGAAGTGCTCCGAAGTGGTCAATAGCTGTCCACTGGGTGTGCGGGCTCTGTGGTTTCCTGGGTATTGCATGACAATTTCAGCCCCTACCTGTGTTTTGCCTAGGACCACCCTGCCTGAGCTATAAGGCAATCTGAGAAGGCTTCCAGGCAATGCCAAACTCTTAATCTAGGCTGGTTGCTGCTAGTGCCAGGCCTGGGGCTACCTGGAAAGAGGTATGGGGACTGGGGACTAACTGAGGCCAGCTGTTGCTTGAGAGGATTTATGAAGTTGTGATGCATGAGACAAGGGAAGGCAGCTTAGGTGGGCTAAGTTGGGTAGGAAAGAGTCTCAGGATCTTCAGGGCAGGGCAAACAGTCTTAGTCAGGTTGGTAGAGTCTCAGATACAGCACCAGCCTGCTGACTCTGTGGCTCTATGGCTCTGTGTATCTGTGGTGGAGGGTTAAAAAAAGGGACAATGGCCTATGCTTACCTTTTTGTCTGGGAGAAAGCTGTCCTCCAGCTCTCAACTTGATGCTAGAGACGTCAGTTTCTCATTGAATGCCACTGGTTCCTTTCAAACTACCCTGGTGCTGGAGCTCAGATGCAGGGAGTCTGAGTAAGTCCGTGTGTGAGTTCTTTAAGAGGAACTGCTGGGACTTCAGAAGTTTCTTTTACCAACTCAATACCCACTGGTTTTTGCAGCCAGACGTTATGATTATTTATCTTCTCGGCACTGGAACCCTGAGCTGGAGGTCCTGGTGTGGGAATGGGACTCCTCGCTCCCAAGATATCCCCCCCAATTTTTTATCTATCACATGTGGATGTAGGGCCAGTCTGTTCTGTGTCTCCACCCCTCCTACCAGTCTGGATGCATTTGGTTTCTTTAATTCCATAGTTGTCAGGCTTTCATCCAATTTGATTTCTGATGGTTCTGAGGGATGGTTGTTTTATAATTTAGTTGAAATTTTGATGTGGCTATGTGAGAAAGTGAGCTGTGTTTACCTATGCCTGGAAGTGCCCTCTCATTGTTTTTTAAACTACCAAGACCACTGGAATTTAAGTTTGTAATGTCTGGTCTTCATCTTATAAAGATCACAAATCTGTACTTTATACACCTCTTTTCAACACATATTTATTGAGCATTGACCACATCCCAAATACTATGCATACAAATATAAATAATGCATTATTTCTGCCCTTGAGGAACTCACGGGCTAGAGGCAGAGACCAATATGTTAAATGATCAGAGGCAGAATGAGATGGTGCCAAAGAATGGTCAAGTCTGAGTAGGCAGGTCAGGAAGCACGGTGCTAAGGAGAGGCCTGAACCAAATCTGGAAGGATAAGTATAACTTTGTTAGGGGTGCCAAGCAGAGGAAACAATGCATAGAGGGTCAGGGAGTGAAACTCTTATGGCAATTATATGTAGTTCAGAATAGGTGAAACAGAGGGAAGCTATAGGTGTGTGGGAGAAACAGGAGTATAGCAGTTATATCAAGAATGGCTTTTGTCAGGTCCTGTTGAAGATGATGGGCACTGAGGAGGTGCGGAAAGCTATACAGGGGAGCAAGCCTGAACAGCCTGAGCTGCCACTGCCCTAGCAGCAAGAAGAATGGCAGCTGAGGTTGGGAAAGCAGTATTCCTTCTGGACAACAGGTTCCTGAGCCTGGACTCACCCACATATGTTCTGTACAGAGACAGAGCAGAATGAGCTGATATAGATCCAGTGCCACAGAACACGGTTCCAATCCAGTGGCCCAAGTCACTTAAAGTAAAAAAATTTAGAGATGATTATGATTATTTCTGAGCCATTCTGTAGTGTGATGAAAGAAGTGATCATGCTTTTAAACTAACCAGAGATGCTACTGAGTTAAATGTAGCCAATTATACAGTGTGGCACTTCTGCTGAGTTCTCTTAAAGTCACTTCAAAAGGATCTACGTGAGGAAATGAACTACATCAGTGCAATAATTGAAGAGCAGCCCCCAAACTATGAAGTTTGGCATCACAGGTATTAGTGGAATGGCTAAAAGATCCATTTCAGGAGCTTGAGGTTATAATTAGGATGCAAAGAATTATCATGCCTGGCAACATCGACAGTGGGTTATTCAGGAATTTAAACTTTGGAATAATGAGCTACACAGTATACAGACCAACTTCTTAAACAGGACATGAAGAATAATTCTGTCTGGAACCAAAGATACTTTGTAATTTCTAACACCACTGGCTACAATGATTTGAGAAAGAAGTCTAGTACAGTCTGGAAATGATTAAACTAGTATCATATAATGACAGTGCATGAACTATTTGAAAACCATATTGCAGGACTGTGGTCTTTCCAAATACATATCCCAATTTATTAAATCAATTACTTGATTTGCAACCAAGTCTCAGTTCCCCCTACTAATTGCCTTTCTTGTTGATATTTATGAAGATATGCTAGAAAACCAATGTGACAACAAAGAGAGCATTCTTAATAGATCATTAGAGTTATGTGAAATCCTATCTAAGCAAAAGGACACTTTAAGGAAGGAATATTGGACATATATTGGAAGATCCCTTTGAAGCAACACAGCACAGAAAGTGTCCCACAGACAAATGTGCAGCAATATCACCATCTAGAAGAACTTAATGGAATGCTTTTATTTCTTTAAGAGACTCTAATGCAGGAGTTTAACACTAGAGCAATCATTCCCTTTGCCTGTGGTGTAAAACATGAAATGCACAGGTATTGCTTTTTAAAAAGAACTAAGTGTGATGTTCTTTGGTGCTCCTGCTATTCAGACCAGCTCTAAGTCTTTTAAAGCAAAGTAATTTGGGGGGAGGGAGAAGAAACAAAGTCCAGGGGGAGGGAGAAGAAACAAAGTCCCATAAAGGAACTTCTGCAGTCTTATCAACATTTACTCTAATCCCTTACCATCAACTCCTTCCTAAACGGTGTATGCATCAGGATTTGCAGCATTAATGATTGCAGATAACTTGTGCATAATGGATATGAGGTAACTTAAACTTTGGTTAAGGAAGCAAGGAATGCAATTGTTACATAAGAACTGCTATGCCACACTCACAGTATCTTACTATTACTGTAACCAACGAATGTCAAAAGAATGGTTTTGTAATAAAATTAGAGATGCATATGAAAACAAAAGACAAACACAAACACAAACCAAAAGAATGGCTTTGGTCTACACAAAAAGTGTGACTTTTATTCCATCTGAAAAGGGACTGAAGCACAACCAGGTCTATTATTTTATTTATATATATATTTATTTTCATTACATTAGATTTTATTTATTAACTTAATATGCATAGAGAGAAAAGGGGGGAGAGAGAAAGGAAGGGAGGAAGGGAGAAAAGAGAAACATCAATCTGTTTCACTTATTTATGCATTCATTGGTTGATTCTTTTATATGCCTGACTGATGATCAAACCCACAACCTTAGTATATGGTGTCAACACACTAATCAACTGAGCCACCCAGCCAGGCCTACCAGGTATGTATTTTAGAAATATAATTTTGGTAGCAGCATGGACAATAGTTTAGAAGAAGAAAGACTGGAGACAGACAGACCCACTAAGGAAGGAAGAAAATAACTGACATAATCCAAGCTGACTTGAGGCCTAAAGGCAAGAATCAGTGGTAATGGAGAAGAAAAACTAACTAGAAATAGTGGCTGACTGAATGTGGAGAGTGAAAGAAAGAGAGAAGTCAAAGAAGAGTCCTAGATTTGTAGCCTGAATTGCTAAAGTGGATAAGCAATGAAGAAGAGTGATATATGGGAGGATGGAAATGGGTGCTATAAGTCTGAGGTGTCTATAGCTATACTTTGGGATAACGAGCTGCAGTATGTAGACCAACTTCTTAAAGAGGCTGTGAAAAATAATTCTGTCTGGTGGTGACGTCCACCTGGCATTTGGACAAGAGTCAGGACAGAAAGACTCGGGAATTGTTAGCATTTATATCAGAAGATACTGTGATGCATAATATCACAAAGAGGTATGCAGAGTGAGGTAAAGTGCAATGATATATCTCTAAGAATCGCCAACAGTTAAATGGAAGAGATGGTCATCTGCCTAAATGCAGAAGAACAGGTAGAAGTAATGACCTGAGGTTGGGGGTTAGTGGCACAGAGATGAAGAGATTAGAGTGTGAGGAACTGAGGTGGTGGCAAATGTTTTGTACAAATCATGTACCAAAGGTTCCATGTTGGATAGGGAAAAAATATAGAAAGCGTAATTAGTGTAGGAAAAATGGGACATCAGTTCACTTGAATTTCAGATAAAGAAAGAATAACTTTTTTTTAAAGTAAAGTATGTCCCAAATATTGTATGGGGCATACTCATACTAAAATTTTTTTCACTGTTAATCTGAAATTCAAATTTAACTGGGTTTCCTGTATCTAGCAACCATAATTAGATAGAAAATAAAGACCTAGAGTATGGGAGCTATCCTGAGGTCAAAGGGCAAGGGCATGGTGTCAAGGAGTCAGAAAGGTGAATATTCAAACACTGTCATTTAGGACTTCAGATATGGAAGAGTGATGAAAAAGATTAAGAAGGATCCATTGGAGTTTGTGGATGTAACAATAGAAATGAGGTCAAGAAGAAACATTGAGGCAAAAATATTGGGTGGATCACTAGCATGGACACTGGGATTTAGTTAAAATGATAGTTGGAAGTCCCTGACTAGTGTGGCTCAGTGGGCCAGGCATGGCGAAGGTCATATGTTCGATTCTGGTCGGGGCACATGCTTGGGTTGCAGGCTAGGTCCCCGTTTGGGGGTGGGTGAGGGCAACTGATTGAGTTTTCTCTCACACATTGATGTTTCTCTACCTTTCTTTCTCCCTCCCTTCCCCTCTCTCTAAAAATAAATAAATAACATATATTTTTTTAAAAGAATTACCCAAGGACTTCCACTTCAGGAGGAGACTGTCCAAGGAGGTACTGTGACTGATCTAGGCTTGAAAATTAAAAAGGTTTATATAAAATGTTAAAAATAGATAGCTAGATATGACCTGTCTGGTTTTGAAAAGAATGTTCTGGGTGGAATGAAAAACAGATTTGAGAAAACTAGAATATAATGAGACAAGAAATAAGGACAGTGTAGTCTTTCAGGTGAGAGAGGGTGGTACTTGGAATAGGGTAGCAACAGTGGACATGGAGAAGTAGATGGTTTTAGTGCTAATAGAGATGAACCCAGTAGGAATTGGTAACAGTGGTGAGAATTCTCTCCTAGTTCAACGTTGTTAGGAATGATCTAGTTGAAAGGGAATGGCTACAGATAACAGTATGTTTTACAATAATAGTACTCCCCTTAGACCTGGGTAAGGACCCTCCTTCTGTTGCAAATGGTGAGGTGCCTATCCAGGGGTCATGCCTGCCTGGAGCCTGCACTCCTCATTTGGACTGGCTAGATCTAAGGGCAGACTCAGTTGCTGATTACATATCACTATTTGCAGGGGGTGAGAGGTGTGGACATAAGCTTGGACATGTCGATTGCATGCATGCATAGTCCCTTTTTGTGTAGTAGGTGAAGAAACTAGGAATGGAAAAAGAATGGAGTCTGTGACATATTTAGAAGTCTGAGAATTTGACATTTAAACCTGGTGTTCTGGCTTATTATTTAAGTAGATTTGTACAGGCAGTAAAGTAGAATATGTTTTTTAAAAAGCTTATCATCTTGATTTATAACTTACATATTTGGACATGTGATAGGTGAGCCTCCATTGCTATTCTTGCCCAGGCTCTACAAATTTAAAACAGCATAGTGAGGTAGGGGGCACTGGGATGGGAGTAAAAGATAGAAAATTGTACTTGAACAATAATTAAAATAAAAAATAAATAAAAAAAAACAGTATAGTGCAAGGAGTAACAAATTCACACAGATGAAGTTCATGTTAGCTGGGCCCAATGTAGTCAGATTTTCTAGGCTTCTGTATAGGAGATGAAGAAATAAGTAGTGCAAGTTTCCAGGCACTACATTAATGTATCTAAAAGACAGTTTTCTCTATCTGGAAGGTCAACAATTAGAAAATTATTTTGATTGTAATGGTTTCAGTGTAATTTTGAAAAGCTTCTTGAATATGGCAGGCAGGAGTTTAAATTTTAAAGTGTGGCAAGGGACCTTAGTGATCATGCAATCAAATTAGCTCAACAAATAAAACATAGGTTCTGACAGATGAAGCACCCTGGCTAAGGTCACAAAATTAGTAGCAGATGATTTCCAGCTCTATCCTCTCTGCCCACTCTTCCACAAATGCTACTTTTCATGAAGACATCTGCTGCAAGTCAATTCCAGCTACAAAGTTTTCACTTGCTTTCACTCTAAGTATTAAAGTAAGTGAATACTTTCACTTTAAAATTTGGAGACACCTAACAAAAAAAAAAACAAGCCTATAAACCAATATTAAATTTTGACTGCAAATAGTCTTAAAAAAGAAAAAACAAAAAGGCAGGGGGATAAAAATCCAACCTCATAAAGTCACAAGTATTGGCAATCCTGGATAGTTAACTTTTAAACTATTTTCCGGAAAGTTTACAGGCACTTTAGGTCCCCTATTAGGACTCAAAATACCCTCCGAATGGTCATCTCCTGATTTGACTATTTTTATTTTTACCATCTGTTCCTTTGACTTTCGATCTCATGTGAGACCTTAGAGTTAAATTTAAAATGTACTCCTCGTTTTGGTTGCAACCGTATTACGGTAACCTATCTCTCCAAATTCCTTACCTTCTAAATTAGAAATCAAAGTACAGGCTTACAAAATACTGAACACTCAAGATGATCACTAAACGCTAAAATGCACTTTAAAAACACTTTGCTTTTCAAACATCTATAAATATCGCTAACGGATTTTTCTTAGCGAGTGTGAGTTATAATTACAATAAAATTAAAATCTTTCAGGGTCCCATGACAAAAGTTAAATCTCCACAGAGACTCTTACCTTCAAGCTCAGAAGTAATCCCGAAGTTTAGGTTTGCAAGAAGTTACCTCCCTCAAAATTTAGGAGTTGACGTTTTTAGCAACAGTAACAAATCTTGTCAAAACACGAAGTGACTTGAAAGCCCTCCCATCTATGGACCGCTGCCAAAGAGAAGGAACAACTTAATTACCGGAAAAATTTTCTCCTTCGAGCTGAGCACCTACGAAATGCAGATGCCTGGGCTCGAACAGGGAGGGAGGGACCAAAAGGACCCACGGGAAAAAAAGAGAAAGTGATACAACAAAGTCACTGAAGCAGAAATGAGCGCGACCTGGGCCCGAGCAAATTTTGGGGTCCGCAGTGGTGGTCCTTCCCAGACATTCACGGGCCTCCGGAGTTCACGCCGGCAATAATTGCAAGACCCGCCCCTCGCAGCTCTCCTGGGCCACTAATCACGCCCCTTAGGGCTGTGACCTCCTAGGCGGGTCCATTCGGTGATCCCGCCCCTTCGGTTCGAGATTCGCGCCTTTGACTGGTTTCTACAGGAATTCATCAGGATGGCTTGCCCAATGAAGGTCCCGGCCGGTGGCCCGGACGCTCCGCCCCTCCCCCCGCCCCTCGCTTGGGGTCCGCCCCTGCCCTGCTCCCGGGAGCAGAGGAGAGTAAATACAACAGGGGCGCAAAATGGCGGAGCCGCTGAGCCCAGCGCACGGCGCTGCAGCCGCCGCCACCGTCCCAGAGAAAGAACCATTTGGCAAGCTGCAGACCGCCACCCGGGACCCACCAGGTCCTCTGTCCGCCAAGAAAGTCCGGACTGAGGAGAAGAAAGCGCCGCGGAGACTGAACGGAGAAGGGAGCAGCGGCGGGAACAGCAGGCAGCTGCAGCCTCCGGCTGCACCTTCGCCTCAAAGCTATGGCAGCCCCACGTCCTGGAGCTTCGCCGCTCTGTCTCCTGCCCCCTCCCCGTCCTCTGCTCGGAGCAGTTTCTCTTTCTCTGCTGGCACGGCCGTCCCGTCCTCAGCCTGTGCTTCCTCGTCTCAGCCGGTGCCGCGCAAACTGCTGGTCCCTCCTACGCTGTTGCACGCTGAGCCTCACCCTCTCCTGCCGGCCGCCGCCTCCTCGGCCAACGCCAAGCCGCGCAGACCCAAGGAGAAGCGAGAGAAGGAAAGGAGGAGGCACGGCCTCGGCGGGGCAGGCGAGGCCGCTCGGGAGGAGAACGGGGAGGTGAAGCTGCTGCCGCGAGGTGGGTCCCGGTGCCAGGAGGGGTGAGGAGAGGGCACCCCAGCGCCCGCCACCGTGTGGTGCCCGCGGTGTCGGAGCAGGGGGAGCATGGGGGCCTCGTGCGCCTCCCTGGAGGGGGCGGGAGGCGTCCGGTTTTCTGCAGGCAGTCTTGCAGACCTCGTGGGGACAGGAAATGGAGCTTGTAATTTCGGTCGCAGTCGAGGGGAATGGCCGAAACTCTCATTTTCTTTATCGTTTCTTTTTCTCACTTAATACGCGGCAAGATTTGTAGAATTCGTTCTAGAAGACCAGTCTAGGAGTGTTTGGCTACCGAGGGAGATGGGAGGAAGTGGGATCGTGAAGGGTTTTGTCTTGTAGAAGACGGTCGATTGATTATTAGACCGTTTAGTCTTGATCATGGAATTCATATATTTGACAAGGCTCTAGCGCTAGAGAATTCTGTCAAAAAAAAGGGGTGTGGAGAGTATTGGCGTCAGCTGGAAGCTACCGGAGGCCTGAGCTTTTCAACCCTATTAGGGAAATGAGGTAGCGAGTAGGGCCCGAAGTGTGCTGTTTTATAAGGTACCCTCCCTCCACTCTCCCTTCCGCTCCATAGGCTTTAGTGTTTCTGAGTGGTCTTGTTTGAAACACCATCCTTCAGGAAGAATTTTCAGCCATATTCTTTTTTTTTCTTTTTTCCTGCAGCAAATGATAAAATCGGGAGCCTTAACGTTTTAGGTTCACAGCAAGTGGCTGCAAAATATTTTAGCATCAGAAAAAGGGAAATTATTATCTGTCCTTCTCAGACTCGGCTAGACAGTTTTAAAATGTAGGCTAGCCATATAATTTTTCAGAAAGCATTTCTTTTAAATAGATGTCCACCCCGTTTAGCTGTTGAAGCACGAAGATCTGACAGTGAGTGGTACAATATGGAGACTGGTTGAAAATTAGATATTTATATGACCAGGAGCTTAAAAGTGCATAATGATCTTTAATATACATTGATACACAGTATTGTCGAAGTATTTTTGTGTTGAAAGGAAAGATGAAATGTCAAACAGTTATAGCGTTGCTGATCGAATGATACCTTACACCATAAAAAATTTTCTATATATTTGAATTGGAATGGCTATTTTCACAATTTTTAAAAATGCTGTGAACGAGTATGTAGCAACAATTAGTTATTTCTTGATGTTTTGCTTGTAATAAAGCTTTGACATCTAAGCATAGCCATCAGGTCCTCTGGCACAAGGTAAACATCTAAGCTTTGGAGAGTGTTGCTTCTAGGAAAGTGGTTTTTGTACTACTTTTAGTCTGAAATTTTAAGTGGTTAGTATTTTAAAGCTATTTTGTCTTAATGGTTACAGTTAAAAGTTGTAAGTGCGTGGAAGTCTTGCCTTACTATATGTAAACAACGCATTTGCTTTTCTAAGTTCTTTGAATGAGGAAGTGAATATGGATATAACATTGTTAGTGTATTGGAATGGCTGAAAATAAATAAGCATTCTTTAACAATTCTGACTTAAAATATGGAGTACATAACTGGCCCTTAAAGTGAAATGGCTCTTAAAAGATAAATTTTTCTAGTCCTTTAAATTACATTTAGAATCCTTTTGAAGGCTACAGCTTACCTTACCAAGCCTGAATATAAGTAGTGATAGCTTTTCATAAGATGTGGGGAAGTCCTGCCCCGTGTGGCTCTGTTGGTTGGGTGTTCTGCAAAGGGGAAAGGTCACTGCTTCTATTCCAGTCAGGGCACATGCCTGGGTTGTGGGTTCAGTGGCACGAGAGGCAACCTATTGATGTTGCTTGCCCTCTCTTTCTTCTTCCCTTCTCTCTTTCTTTAGTAAAAGGCGAAAGATTTATACGATCTGAAGAGAAACCAGAGTATATCTTTCTTTAAAAATAAATACATAAAATCTTCTTAAAAAAGCATGTGGGGAAGATGTTTTTCTCTGACCTATTTAGGTTACTTTGATTAATGACTAGAATATTAACATGTGAGATTTTCTTTTTTTTTTTTTTTTGACAAAAATGCTGCTATTTTTATTGAGGAAAACTAAAAATTAAAAGGGGGTTGCTTTTCTGTGTCTTGATGGTAAATTTAATGGTAAAAATATTAATTTGGGAGGTGCCTATATCCTAAAACTCAGATATAACCGAATTAAGGTTCTGTTTTAATTAAGGAAGATTCATAAGCAACAGTGGTATTAAAATAGCATGATTACATAATGCATTCAATATCGTTATGATTGCACATATAAAAGTCCTAGTTTATAATATAGTTCTTATTAATCTGGGCTTTTTGTAAAAATCTTAGTGAATGGGTAACCAGGTATTTTGTTGTAGGTATATATACTTCTTTTTAGTGTTACTCTAAGTTGGATAGTTCATAGGATGGTTCAGTGTACCCCCTCAATTATCCCATAGCTCACTGATTGAACAATCTGGATCAGAACTAGAAGTTAGCTATTGAGACACCTAAGCAAGGGATAAATCCTTCCTTCAAAAAACAAACAAAAAAAAGGTCTGTCCTCTCAACTTCAACTTTATTAAGCAATTAAACTCCTTTATTTGTAGTAGGACTTTTTTTTTTAAGTCTTTAGTAAGGACTGCTAATTGTGTTAAATGAAAATGTGTGTGAAAGGGTTTGGCAGGGCATTTAGTCAATTTTATTTGAGTCAGAAGAATGATAATTTGTTTTTCTTAACCTCATAAGAAATTAAAAGGTGGGTCAGTTTAGATAGAGGAAGGATTGACAGTAGATTTGAAAGTTAGGAGTGATGAACAAGAGAATTATAAAAACATACCAGTCTAGGCCAACTGAGTATGGGTTGATGTGTTACATACCTAAAGCCTCTGTCAATGATGCAGCTGTCTGGCATGATAGCTTGAGTTATCAAGTAAAAGTTATTATAAAAAGATAATGTGCAAAACACTTTAGATTTTTTTTTTAAAGATTTTATTTATTTATCTTTAGAGGGAAAGGGAAGGAGAGAGGGAGAGAAATATCAATGTATGGTTGCTTCCTGTGCATTCCCTGCTGGGAACTGGCCTGCAACCCAGGCATGTGCCCTGACTGGGAATCGAACCGTGATCTCTTGGCTCACAGGCTCGCGCCTAATCCACTAAGCCACACCAGCCAGGGCAGCACTTTAGATTTTTAAAACTAGAAAGTAATCAGGCTTTGGTTCTTACAGAGGTAATTTGCTGAAGAGTTCATAGCTTATTTTCCTGTAAGATGGAATTACTTACTGAATCAGTAGATGTGCCAGTAATAGTGGAGCAGGTACTAAAGGTATCCAACATTTAGAATTATGTTATAACAACAGAGCAAACACATTATTAGGTAACAAAATACCTTAACTGATTCCAATAACCAATAAAACATATACATATCTTCTAAGTTTTGTTAGTGTTTGCTTTGCACTTATTCTTTATTTTCTTAGAATAACCCTGTGAAGTATCCCAAGACAAAACCAGAGCATTTTACAGAATTTTTGAGTTGAAAGTGTAGTTATAGAATTTAACTCTAATGAAAATAGAGGCTCTTCTCAGAATTAATTAATTTGAGGTAGAAATGTCAGTAATTTTAAAGGGGTAGATATTCAAAAGTTTTTCAAACTAGACTTTTCCCCATCTTTCTAATATTGTTATTCCATCATATTAGGTTAAATCTGTATTCATAGTTTTCATCATTGTGACCAAATATTTGTCACTATTGGGACAGTTTACAAAGAATTCATTTTCTTTTGTTGTTGTTGTTGTTTTGTTCTTGTGTAACCTTTTGTTTTTAATGCCTCATTTTTTTCATTTGGTTAGTTTTGTCTGGCAAAGCCTTTCTGTAATCTCCAGCAGCTTAAAAAAATGCATCTCAGTACAATTTTCCACATGGTCAGATCTGTCAGATATTATTACTAGTTCCATTTGTTCCTGTAGCCATCCATCCCTTCTGTAGCTGTGTTTTCCTGCTTTGGTCTAGATTGTTTCCTTTTAGGCCTGCTGCAAAGCTGTCATTTTGGGACTTCCCTTAGCTGACATTCTGGGAATTTCTTTAGTTTTAGTTGAGTCCTTTTTTTCTGGATCCTGTGTCTTTTGATTTATTCCTTTGTTTGGTTTTCTCTACTATTACTATGAAAGACTGAATGGGAATATATTTTTGGGATTTTGTTTTTACTCTCACACTTGACTGTTGTGAGATTTCAATATTGGAAATCATATTCCCTCAGAAGTTTGGAGGTCTTCCCTTATTGCCTGGCTTGTAATGTTAATGTTTCAAAATTTGATCTTCAAATAGTCTTTTGTTTAACTTTCAGGGAGATTTGAACCCTTTCACTGGATTTTAACATTTCAGGTATCTTAAATGTTTTATGAGCTCTTGTTCATTGTTAGTTATTATAGCATTTGTTCCTTTTTCATGGGGTACATTTATGATCTCTTCAAGGGTATTAATCATGGTTTCTTTGACGTGTTCTTCTGTTTTTGCATTTTTTTTTGTTCTTCTGACTTCTTTTCTGTTTGTTTTGGTCTCTTGTTGGTCTCATATCTTTGTGATCCTTAGCAGTTCCTTCATAATCAAGAGAAAGTTTCAAAGGTAATAGGAAGCTGACTGGGCATGCAAGAGCATGGCTTAGTGATTAATGAACTCCCATGTTTTTACCTTTACTTCTTTTCTCTGGTAGTGAATAAGAAGAGGATTCTCGGTTTCTTCAGATAAAAGTCCTTTATTTTTCTGTCTTGTGTGTAAGTGTAATAGTGAAGAGAGAAGGGGATTGGCAGAGGTTATGAGTTTAGATGGCAGGGTACTTAGTAGTTCTGGGTAGAGGAAGAAAGCTACAAATCTCACCATTCAGTTCATAAATTTTCACTTAGTCTCCCTGTTTTTTAAAGAGATTTTTTATTTATTTTTAGAGAGAGTTGAAGGGAAGGAGAAAGAGAGAAACAGCAATGTGTGGTTGCCCCTCACACCCCCTACTGGGGACCTGGCCTTGCAACCCAGGCATGTACCCTGACTGGGAATCGAACCGATGACCCTTTGGTTTAGCAGGGCAGCACTCAAACCACTGAGCCACACAAGCCAGGGCTTTGTCTCCCTGTTTTCATACCAGCCTTTCCCTTCTGTGTGGGATGTCCTCAAACCTGGAGCCACTCTGATTCAGTTTTGCTGGATACCATATCTCTCATTCCCTTAGGAGTGTGTGTCCATGTGTATCTGTGTGTGGCAGGGGTTTGCGGAGTTGGTTCTCCTCTCTTGCCTATTCTAAGCCTTTGTAGAGTACTGCAGAGTAAATAAAATTTTTTATCTCTTTTGTCCCTTTAGGTAGGGACGTAACATTAACCTTCTGTTCTAAGTCACAGTCCCACCATCAGCTTTCTGCCTTAATACATTATATTTCAGGTTATTGTTACAGTGCCTCCTACTTACATCAACAATGGGATTTCTGATTCTTTTTTTTTCTACTTTTTGAGTAGGCTTTTTAAGAGGAGATCTTACATTTTAGCCTTATTTTGAAAAGAATTAAATGAAATATTGTAGCTTATATAAATTTTTTGTGTGATTGAAAATTGAAAAAGTGCATTCTTATCAACTAATATTTTTATAACCTCAAACATTTCATGTTTGAAGATATACTAAACATATACATATTTTTTTCTTGAATTGTAGGTTGAAGATAATTAACTTTTAAAATATCATGAAATTTTTTTAAAAGATTTTATTTTACTTATTTTTAGAGATTGGGGAAGGAAGTGAGAACGAGAAGGAGAGAAACATTAATGTGTGGTTGCCTCTCACGCCCCCACAGGGGACTTGACCAGCAACCCAGGCATGTGCCCCAGCTGGGCATTGAACCAGTGACCCTTTGGTTCACAGGCCAACACTCAATCCACTGAGCCACACCAGTGGGTTATCATGAAATTTTTAATTAACACAAAAGAAACCAAAATAGTGTTATGAATTCTGGGTCTGCCCGTTATCCTTCTTCAACACTTACTAACATTTTACATTTCATGTTTTATTTCCTCTCCTCCATTTATTCTTACTGTTTTGCTCTGGTATTTTAAAGCACATTCCCAACATGCATCATTTCATCCCAAAATAACTAGGATTGAAAGTTTTCCCATTACAGAAATAATGGTGTTTATAAAAATTTTAACAACATGTATACGTATACTTAAAAGAGTGAAATTTTCCCCTAGTGCCATACTATCATTAACAATTTGGTATATCTCCTCTGGAATGGATGTACTTATATAATTTTAGGTTAACTGTTTAAAAAGTTATTGTTTACATTTATGATAAAATACATATAACTATAAAATTAACTCCTTTAGCCATTTTAAGTGTTTAGTGGCATTTAGTATATTCACACTGTTGTGCAACCATTACCACTGTCCATTTCCAGAGCTTTTTTCTCTTCCCAAACCGAAATTCCATATCCATTGAAGAATAACTGCCCCCATCATCCACCAGCCAGCCCCTGGTAACCACCATTCTACTTTCTGTCTCTGTGAATTTGACTGCTCTAAGAACCTCATATGAGTGGAATCATAAAGTACTTTTTTGTTTTGTGACAGGCTTATTTCAGTTAGTGTAATGTCTTCAAAGGTTCATCCTTGTTGCAGCATGTGTCAGAATTGCCTTTTTAAGGTTGAATAATATTTGTATGAATATACCACATTTTGTTTATCATTCATCCTTGATGGATACTTGGGTTCTTTCACCTTTTGTCTATTATGAATAATGCTGCTGTGAACATGGATGTATCAGTATCTGTTTAGTATCAGAAAAGTAAATAATCTAAGCATACATAATACCCATAACAGCTAAGTGAAGGAGATGCTTGTGAAGTCAGTGTACATTCAGCCATATTAGCATAGGAAATAAAATACTGGGATTAGGTGGGCCTTTATTGAGTACTTGCCATGTGCCAAGGTATTATCTCAATAGTTTTAGATTAAAATTCTGAAGTTTGTGTAACTTGCTCAGATTTGCATAGCTAATATGTAAAGAATTTTATGGTTCCCTGATGGGAGGGGTGTTGGGGGAATGGTGAAGAGGTGAGGGGATTAAGATGTAAAAATTTGTAGTTACAGAATAGCCATGGAGATGTAAAGTACCGTAGAGGAAATGGAGTAGCCAAAGAATTTATATGCATGACCCATGGACATAAACAAGGTGTGGGTATTGTCTGAGGGAGTTGGGGGGAACTGGGTGGAGGGAAGCAGAGGGGGGAAAATTGGGACAACTGTAATAGCATAATTAATAAAATATAATTTAAAATTGATTTGTTAATACACAAAATTCAGAGCTGCAAATAGTATAAATTCAAATTCATTGGTATGACTAGAATCTTATGGTAAACACTTTTTTGGGGGTAAGATTTATTTATTTTTATTTATTTTTAGGGAGAGGGGAAGGGAGGGAGAAAGAGAGGTAGAAAAACATGTGAGAGAGATTTTGTTGCCTCTTGCAAGCTCCCAACTGGGAGCCTGGCCTGCAACCCAGGCATGTGCCCTGACTGGGAATCAAACTTGCTACCCTTTGGTTCTCAGGCTGGCAGTCAATCAACTGAGCCACACCAGCCAGGGCAAGACTCTTATGGTAAACATTTTTCTTGAATTTTTAATTAAGTGTAGTTTGATAATTTAGTTCACAATAATTTGAATTTTGAAAAGCTACGTACAGAATGGTTGGAGTTAAAGATCGATTGTGGTCCCATTATAATTGGCAGTTATTACAGTATTGGTAACATGGGCCAAAAATAAAAAATCCTTACTAATTTCTTTTTATATAATGGGTATATTATTATAGTGTGTTAAATACTATATATAGTTCAAAATTGTAGTGTCTATTTCATAAAGTCCTGTGTTGACTAATATAAATGAACTTATTCACCTATATAAATTCTCATTTAACTAGATTATGTCAATTCCTTCTGAGCAAGTGTCCTTTTAGTCTTTGTTTTATGATCTTTGCCTTGTACTTAATGATTGGTTCAGTGAAAAAAATAATTTTTCATCAATAAATTAATTTTATCTGTACTCTTCACATTACAAATTGGGTAGCTACTCTTTAGCGTTTAAAAAAAGATTTTATTACATATATTTTTAGAGACAGGGGAAGGAAGGGAGAAAGAAAAGTAGGGAAACATCAAAGAAAGAAAAACATTGATTGGTTGCCCCCCCTTTTTAAGATTTTATTTATTTTTAGACAGAGGGGAAGGAGAGAAACAACAATGTGTGGCTGCCTTTTGCAGGCCCCCCCCCCCCCCCGCCCCGGGACTCAGCCTGTACGTGCCCTAGACCTGCAGTTGAACCAGCGACCCTTTGATTCTTAGGCCAGCACTCAACCACTGAGCCACACCAGCCAGGACGATTGGTTGCCTCTTGTACCCATTCCAGTTGGGGACGGAATCCTCAGCCTGGGCAGTGCCCTCTACTGGGAAATGAACCAGTGACCTTTTGCTTTGCAGGATGACACACCACCAACTGAACCATACAGGTCAGGGTCTCTTTAGCTTTTTTATAGCATGAGTATACTTTCTTCAGGTGTTACTTAATTTAGAGCCACTTTGACTGGTTAGACATGTGTAGTAATATTCTGGAAAGCAAATGTCCTGGGTTCATTTTCTGGTGAATTACTGATGCACTTTATATCTTAAGGGAATAAATATTCACCATTTTTCCGTTTTCTTCTTTGAGGATAATGAAAATACTGGAATTAGTAAATTCTGTCAGCCTTGTCTGAGATGGGCAACAAGCTGGTGAAGTGAGTACTTAGGCACAACTTGAACTAGACTATAGCTTCTTGATTACAGAAACAACCATAACAATAATACTTAACATTTATAGAACTGTGTTCAGCACTTACATATATATATATTTTATTTAACCTTTCACAACTTTTAAGAAGTTCAGTCAGATATTAGCCTTTTATAAGTGCTGTGTGGAAGCTCACAAGATTTAGGTAACTTGCCCAAGGATATGAAATAAATAGTAAATCTGAGTTTCAGATGGTTTGATTTCAGAGCTCCGGCTCTAAGCTGTTTCAATTGTGTTAATATTTTTTGTCTTCATCCAGTAATGAACCTTTCATTGTGAGACAGTTTGCCAAATAAATGAGCTGGGTTTTGATGGAAAAATAGGACTTGGGTAAATGGAGATGAAGAGATAGTGACTTAATCAGGGGATGGTGTGAACAATATTGTAGAGACAGGAATGTGCATGGCATGTTCAGTAGCCTGCGAGCAGAACCATATGGCTGGGTTGGTGATTTCTACAAAGTTGGGAGGTAGGATGAAATGGCAGTTTTATATCTTCCACAATCTGCCTTTTATTTACCAGGATACGGAGTTTAGACTTCATTCTCTGGTCAAAAACAGCAAGGCACAATTGTTTTAGTAGGGTGATAATATGTTCAAATTGGTAATTTCAGTAGCATTGTGTAGGATGATTAACTGAGAAAAAAATTAGAGACTGGAATATTGAAGACTACTATAGAGTGAAATGATGTGATTTTAGTGACAAAGTGAGTGGTACTCCTGGACATGGAAAGGAAAAGATTTTGGGAAGGAGTATATGATAGGCCACTATGATTATCTAATACATATTTAGCAAGAAAGGAGGATTTATATATAATTCTGTGGTTTCAGATGGAGAGAATAAGCATATCATTGAAAAAATGTGGATATGAGCTTAAGATGCAGGCAAATACCTCATATAGAGTTCTGTTATCAGATGCAAATCATATTAGTGGTGAGTCAACAGGTAAGGTTTGAAAATGTTCTGTGTATAGATCTCTTCAGTTAGTGTCTGCATGCGGGTGTGGAGGGGACCCTTTTAAAATTCTCCTTACAGTGGCAGATAGCAGTGGTTGATTTTTTGAGGAGCAAATAATCTCAGACCCTCTTTTAGTTCTTAGGTAACTAGTTCACTGCCTTTTTATTTTTTTAAGAACTTTTTTTATCTTCATCTGAGGACATGCTTATTCATTTTAGAGAGAGGGGAAGGGAGGAGAAGAGAGAGGGAGAGAAACATTCATATGAAAGGAAAAACAGCAATCTTTTACCTCTCCTATGTGCCTGGACTGGGACTGAACCTACTACCTATGCATGTGCCCAGATGAGGGAATTGAACTTGTGACCTGGTTTATAGGCGACGTTCCAACTGAGTCAAACAGCTCAGGTCTGTTCACAGACTTTAAAAGCTCTAAAAAACACAACATTAGCCCTGGCCAAGTGGCTCAGTTGGTTGGAGCATCAGTCCATACACCAGAAGTTGAAGGTTCAGTTCCAGGTCAGGGTACAATCGGCTGCAGGCTCAATCCCTGATCAGGGCCCAAAGAGGAGGCAAGTGATCAATGTTTCTTTCTTTTTTATTTTTATTTTTATTTTTTTATTTTTTATTTTTTATTTTTTTAATATATTTTATTGATTATGCTATTACAGTTGTCATATTATTCCCCCCTTCATTCCCCTCCACCCTGAACACCCTCTCCCACCCACATTCCCCCTCTTTAGTTCATGTCCATGTGTCATAAGTTCTTTAGCTTCTACATTTCCCCTACTATTCTTGCCCTCCCCTATTTCCTACCTACCATCCATGCTACTTATCCTTCGTAATTTTCCCCCCTCTCTCCTCCTCCCGCTCCCCTGTTGCTAACCCTCCATGTGATCTCCATTTCTGTGGTTCTGTTCCTGTTCTAGTTGTTTGCTTAGTTTCTTCTTGTTTTTGTTTCAGGTGTGGTTGTTAATAATTGTGAGTTTGCTGTCATTTTACTACACATGAAAAGCCACTTCTTTTATCTTCTTTTTCTTAGATAAGTCTCTTTAACATTTCCTACAATAAGGGCTTGGTGATGATGAACTCCTGGAACTTGACCTTATCTGAGAAGAACTTTATCTGTCCTTCCATTCTAAATGAAAGCTTTGCTGGATAGAGCAATCTGGGATGTAGGTCCTTGTCTTTCATGACTTGGAATACTTCTTTCTAGCCCCTTCTTGCCTGTAAGGTCTCTTTAGAGAAATCAGCTGAGTCTGATGGGAACTCCTTTGTAGGTGACTGTCCCCTTATCTCTTGCTGCTTCTAGGATTCTCTCCTTCATTTTTACCTTGGCTAATGTAATTATGATGTGCCTTGATGTGTTCCTCCTTGGGTCCAGCTTCATTGGGACTCTCCAAGCTTCCTGGACTTGCTGGAAGTCTATTTCCTTTGCCAGATTGGGGAAGTTCTCCTTT
>CM052549.1:40255368-40303881 GCA_028533065.1 Trachops cirrhosus | reverse complement strand
TCCCATACTCTTCTTGCCCTCCCCCTATTTTCTACCTACCATCTATGCTACTTATTCTCCACATCTTTTCCTCCTCTCTCCTCCTCCCACTCCCCTGTTGCTAACCCTCCATGTGATCTCCATTTCTGTGGTTCTGTTCCTGTTCTAGTTGTGTGCTTAGTTTGTTTTTGTTTTAAGGGTGGTTGTTAATAATTGTGAGTTTGCTGTCATTTTACTATGCGTGTTTTTTATCTTCTTTTTCTTAGATAAGTGCCTTTAATGTTTCATAAAATAAGGGCTTGGTGGTGATGAACCCTTTTAACTGGAGCTTATCTGAGAAGCACTTGATCTGCCCTTCCATTCTAAATGAAAGCTTTGCTGGATAGAGCAATCTGGGATGTAGGTCCTTGTCTTTCATGACTTGGAATACTTCTTTCCAGCCCCTTCTTGCCTGCAAGGTCTCTTTTGAGAAATCAGCTGACAGTCTTATGGGAACTCCTTTGTAGGTGACTGTCTCCTTTTCTCTTCCTGCTTTTACGATTCTCTCCTTAACTTTCATCTTGGGTAATGTAATTATGATGTGCCTTGGTGTGTTCCTCCTTGGGTCCAACTTCCTTGGGGCTTGCTGAGTTTCCTGGACTTGCTGGAAGTCTATTTCCTTTGCCAGATTGGGGAAGTTTTCCTTTATTATTTGTTCAGATAAATTTTCCACTTGTTGCTCTTCCTCTTCTCCTTCTGGTACCCCTATAATTTGGATGTTGGAACATATCAAGATATCCTGGAGGTTCCTAAGCCTCTCCTCATTTTTTTCAATTCTTATTTCTTCATTCTTTTCTGATTGTATGTTTTTTAATTCCTTCTGGTCCATTCCACTGATGTGAGACCCAGGTTTCTTTCCATCCGTATCAGTTCCCTGTGCATTTTTCTTCATTTCACTTATTGTAGCTTTTATTTTTTCATCTAATTTGTGACCAAAATCAACCAATTCTGTGAGCATCCTGATCACCAGTTTTTTGAACTGTGCATCTGATAGGTTGGCTATCTCTTGGTCACTTAAAAGGATCGTTTCTGGGGCTTTCATTTGTTTTTCTGTTTGAGCTATGTCGTTTTTTTTTTTTGGTCTGGTTGCACCTGTTACGTATGGGGGTGGAGCCATAGGTGTTTGCCAGGGTGGGGCACCCCAGTCGCTGGGTTGTGATGCTCTCTGTGGTGGTGGGTCCGAGAGGGAACAGTGGTGCTTGCTCCGCTCTCCGTTGGAGTTCAGTTCCTTCCGCTGCTTCTCCCCAAGCAAATTCTACCTTTCTGGTGCTGATTCCTGTGTGGGTAGGTTTGTGCACCCCGTGGGTCTTTCCAGTGACCTCTCCTGTGATGCTGGGAGTGTCTCCCTGCGCCTCAACCCCCACAGGTATTTTCAGTCATTGCCGCAAGGGTCTATTTCCCAGCGCTGGCATCCTTGGTTGTGTGCAGTGCCTTGCTTCACAATCACCACCTCGCTGGGTCTGCTGGTTGCCACTACTGGGCTGGGGTGTGCCAGCTACCGCTTGTGCGCCCAGGGTCCGCCCACTGCGGTCTTACGCGCCCCGTTCCTACCCTCTTTGTGCCGTGTGACACCTCTCTGCCCTGATGCCTGACTCCGCCTCTCCTACTGATCTGGATGAACGTGTCTATTTTAACTCCTTGGTTGTCCGACTTCCATACAGTTCAATTTTCTGTCAGTTCTGGTTGTTATTTTGTTTCTATATTGTTGTTGTCCCTATCTTGGTTGTGCCAGGAGGCACAGTGTGTCTACATATGCCTCCATCTTGGCCAGGAGTCTTCTCTCTTATGTTTTCTTTTAGGTACTTTATAGTTTTAAGGTTTTACATTTAGGTCTCTGTGCATTTTGAAAAGTTTTATATGTGAGGTTTGGATCAAGTTTCCCTTGCTTCTTTTTCGTTTTGATTGACTTGAGAATTATTTTGTGAAATTACCACACTCTCCACAATCCCGAAATGGATTTTTATTAAATTCGTTGATTAAATTACAGGAAGATTATAATCATTGTAGAATTATCTTTATACTTAAGCTACATGTATCTCTTTATCTATTTTTATTCTTTTATATCCACATAAAATTTATTGATAGTTAATATAGATTATGAGTTTTCTTCTGGTATATATTTAAAGGTTTTTTGAAATTTATTTTATTTCTGATTGTTCAGAGAGTGGGGATGGGAAGGAGAAAGAGAGGGAGAGAAACATTGATGTGAAAGAGAAACATTGATTGATTGGCTTCCGAAGGTACCCTGATCTGAGGCAGAACCCGCAACCCAGGCATGTGCCCTGACTGGGAATCAAACTGGGCACCTTATGGGTAGCTGAATGACTCCCAAGCAACTGAGCCATGCTGACTGGAGCTGGTATTTTGTTTTAATTTGGGGAGCTTCTGTGGATTATTTATGGCATATAAGAAAGCTTTTGGTTTTTCTACATATACTTATAATTTTATAGCAGTGAAAGGTTATTTTTAATTAACAGATTAAATTATAGTAAGACATTTTGTAATATTCAGGATGTGATGATTTCTTTGTGGTTCTTGAAGCATGTGTTTGTCTTTGAAATTTGAGTTCTGTGTTAGCAGAGTATAACTATTCAACTTGATAAGCATTTCTAGTAGATGCTATGGTAGGTATGAACAAAAATGACAAAATTATTAATATACAGTACTTGTCTTCAAGTAGCTTTCAACATTCCAGCAGGATACTAGAAAAAGTAATTATAACATTTAATGCAGTAAGTTAAATACCATAAGACAAATAGAATGTACTGGTGGTACTAAGGTAGTAGGGGCAGACAGGTATTAAGAAAGGGAGAGGAATGCAGGAGGGAGGAGAGGGTGTTTGAGAAACGCTTTGAGTGACATTGTGGTAGGATTTCAATAAAGAGATAAAGGAGTTCTAGGTAGAGAGGTTATGTAAGTGTAACATTCGTGGGAACTAGATAGGAAAACTGAGCTATGCAATGTCACAAAAGCTAAGGTAGGACATAATTTTGAGATACTTGATTCTCTTTATTATATAGTAGCTCCGATATATATTGCTAAGCACCTTTATTCTAGCCCTTTACTCTTAGATATAAAAATATTTGTGTTTTATAAGACAAATTCTATTTTAACATTTTTGTGAATTTCTTGTACATACTAGGTTGGCCAAAAAGTTTTTTTTTTTTGTAAGATGGTTCTAGCTGTCTTTAACTTCATTGGAAACAATTTTGTTAGTTTGTGTTGTGACAGCTGTTATATCAGTGTGCATTTAAAAAATCTTATAAAAATTGGTGAATTTTTTGTAGCCATTTTAATATTGAAGATAGAAGATAAGCAACATTTTTGGCATATTATGCTTTATTATTTCAAAAAAGGTAAAAACACAGTTGAAACACAACAGATTTTTATAATGTATGGAGAAAGTGCTGTGACTGCTGGAACATGTCAAAAGTGGTTTGCAGAATTTCATGTTGGAGATGTCTTGCTGGACAATGCTCCACAGTTGGGTATACCAATCAAAGTTGATAGTGATAGAATCGAGACATTATATGAGAATAATCAACATCATGCCACATGGGAGATAGCCGACATAGTGTCCAAATCAATAAAGTCATTGGGGAACAATTTTTATTTGACAGAAAAAAAATAAGTGAACATATTTTGGCCAACCCAATATATAACTTACTCAAAAAATCTTCTTCATTAACTCTAAGAAGAATTTGTAAAGGCTGTATTATGTATTGCTGTGTTACAAACTAACCTTAAACATGGTGGCTTAAAACAATTACCATTTTATATCTGATGATTTTTTTAAAAGATTTTATTATTTATTTTTTATAGAGGAAGGGAGGGAGAAAGAGAGGAAGAGGAACATCAGTGTGTGGTTGCCTCTCGCACATCCCCTATTGGGGACCTGGCCTGCAACCCAGGCGTGTGCCCTGACTGGGAATCAAGCTGGTGACCCCTTGATAAGCAGGTTGGTGCTCAGCCACTGAGCCACACCAATCAGGGCTATATCTGATGATTTTGTGGGTCAGGAATTCCAACAGGATTGACTAGGTGATTTTGCTTCATGTAGGGTTGCTCAATGGTGTTCAGTTGGTGACTGGTCTTGTCTGGTAGGTCTAACATGACTCTGTTCATGTACCAGTTGCCTTGTCAGATGCTAAGCTAAGCCCCTCTCTCTTCATGTCATTTCAAAGCCTTTCCATATGATCTCTTCATCAGGATAGGTGGATTTCTTACATGGCAAATTAGGATTCCAAGAGACCTAGGTGGAAGGAAGTATATTTATAACCTAGCTTTGGAAGTCTGAACTAGTCCCTCCCTATTTACATATTAGGGCCTTAGGCCTTAATATGTGGGAGAACTCCATCCTGCAGAGCTCTCCCAGCCACTGTGGATGAGAATAAGACTACCAAGACATGATCTGCTTGGGGAGAAAAGGCTGGCTAATGTCTCAGAGGGGAAGGGCCCTGAGCACTTTTTTCCTTGGGCTTTTATTGAGTTTAGCTTGCATAGGAATACATATCAGAGAAAGGAGATAAGGTTTACAGATAACATTTCTGGGACCAGGAGGATCCTTTTGAGTCAGGTTCTGGTAGACAGACTGATGCCAATCAGCCATAAAATCTGGGGAAACAAACTCATTTTGTGCTTGGATCCTAAACATTTAGTATAATTGACTTGAGGACATTCTTAACAAAGCATCCTTTCACAGGATTTAATGCATTCATTCTCAGGCCTGATTGCGTCTGGAAACCACCTGTTCCAGCACAGGGCTCTACCCATTTCTGGCATTGTTTCAGTCCTGAGTCAGGTGGGGGAAACAATGCTGCCGAAGGATTAGGAGACTTTTTATGGATAGAATGAGGACTCAGGCTATGACAAAGCTGAGGGGTAAAGGTCTTTTGTCCCTTCTCTATAGTGCCCTAAGTCCTTCCCTGATGGCCCCTTCGAGACTGTGCCTGTCTTAGGTTGTTCCTTCCTTGAGGAATCTTACCCCTCATTGGCTAACCAGTCATCCGCCCAGGCCAAGCAGGGTGAAGTAAAGGGGGGCAGAGGCTGTGCCCCTGCTGCGAGGGTAAGTTTTGTCTCCTTAGTGGCTTATGGTCCCAAGGTCACTTTACTTAGCCCTAGCCCTGGGACCTTCTCACCTGTTGGCGAGGTTACAGCTCCTGAAACCAGGCAGGATGGTTCCCAATGTTAATAGATATATTTGTTTTCATAAAATTTCACTTAGAGCATATTCTAAATTGAACTAAAAATAGATAAAGGACCTATATGAGAGTTACACAGTGATATTAGCTAAATACATGTTTTTAAAGTTTATAACTTTAATTGGTTGTATGGAAAAATATAATTGGGAGTTAAAACAAGAGCAGTGGTTCCCACATATATTGTTATCATTAACCAGAAAGAACTATATGATTTACAGTTTTCATTATATGTTAGAATTTTAATTAAATTGTCTAATTGTATAATGTTGATTTAGAGATCTAGAATGCCCCAGGTTATATGTGAGTCACATTTTACATGGTAACTATAGTAGAAGACTCAGTGACTATAGTGATTTAATTCTGTATAATGTCTCTACTTCACGTCTTGATTTTACAATATACTGAAAGCAGAAGTAATTGTACTTCTGTTTTGGAGGCAAATCTTTTCCTTGGTAGCTCAGTGAGGAAAACCTGACCTGAAATTTTTCATAATGGCAGGAGAGGGAGCCCAAAACATTTTTTTCATATTGTGCCTGGATTGGCTTTCATGTAGGTATATATGTATTTATTTTTTGTTTTCCGTTACTCTTTCTGTGTTGTTGTGACAACTATTGCTGTACTGTTTTGTCAATATGCATGTTATTGGATGCTTTCCTAATAGAATTCTTCTATTTGTATTTAATAATAATACATTTGTCAAGTACCTATTATATATTGGGCATAGTGTTGGAAATAATGCATTTATCACCTTTAATCCTCAAAAATATAAAAGATAAGTGCTATTATCTTTGCCTGGTAAGAATACCTCAGTATTCTTATCTGTCAAAACAGTTAACTTGTTTTGTGTCAGTTGGTCAGTTAGTGGCAAAGGTGGAATTTGAACTTAAACATGTCTAAGTACAAAGCCTTAGCTATTTCCACTGTATTAGAGTACATTTAAGGTTTCTTAATCCCCAGCTGTCTTAAATTGTCCTATTTTCAACATTCTGTTCCTTTGGGGTTGGAGTGGTGCTTGAGTACGTTAGTGAAACCCATTTATTCCCAGATCACAAGAGAGATAAGTGTTGTACAGTTTGAATTTTCTCATAATATCTGTAGGCAGAATGTTTTTGCATTACTGTACAAAATATGGGAAGTTGTTACTGTATGAGTCATTGTACTAAGTTTTTCCCACTATAAAATAGAAACACAGAATACTGGCTGGTGTGACTCTGGATTGAGCACCAGCCTGTCAACTGAAAGGTCACTGGTTCAATTTCCAGTCAGGGCACATGCCTGGGTTGCAGGCCAGGTCCCCAGCTGGGGGAGTGCAAGAGGCAACCAATCGATGTATCTTCTGCACATTGATGTTTCTCCTACTCTTTCTCTTCTTTTCTTCTCTAAAAGCTAATAAATAAAATCTTTTAAAAAATAATAAAAATAAAATAGAAATATAGAATCAATGAATATTGCTAAAGAAAAGGGGTCTTCAGAGATCAGTTAGTATAAGTCCCTTGCCCCTCTCCGTCCAGCCCCTGTATCCCCCCACCTCATCCTGGTCTTTACCACATCGTTGTCTGTGTCCATGGGCTTTGCTTTATATACATATATGTTCTTTGGCTAATCTCTTCCGGGGGCCCCCCATACCCCACCTCCTCCCTTCTGAGATCTGTCAATGTATTCCATGTATACTTGCCTCTGGTTTTATTTTGTTCATCAGTTTGTTTTGTTCATTACATTCTACATGTAAGTGAGATCATATGGTATTTGTCTTTCCCTGACGGGCTTATTTCTCTCAGCATGATAATCTCTAGGTCCATTTATGCTGTTGCAAAGGGTAAGTAAGAGTTCCTGTCTGCCTCATGTTTGTCAGATCTCAGCCATCTCTTAATTAGGAAGGAAGGGTTTTCTTCTTTTTTTATTTTTTCCAGTTTCTGGAACCCATTTCTACATTATTCCTTATCTTATTGTGGAACCACAAGGTCTGTCCAGAAGGTCCTTATTACTGCATCATGGCTAGAAGTGGAAGCCCCTGTATATTAAGTTTAGAGTGTTAATTTAACAGAAAATACATAAAGTACTATTTTTAGAATTTTTTTAAAAATTAAATACCATGATTTTTAGAGTGTATGAGGTCTGTCCAGAAGATATCCAGGCAAATGATATGAAAAATGGAGACATTTATTGAAGATGATACAAGATACAAGAAACATTGTACTTAGGACAATGATACCTCAGTCCCTTCAAAGTAGGCACCTTGGGACCTCACACAGTTCTCCCATTTGCCCTCAGCTGTCCCATCGTATTTTCCTCAGTCTTGTCAATTGTCTGAAATCTCTTCCCTTTCAAAGGTGATTTTAGTTTTGGGAAAAGCCAGAGGTTGCAAGGCATCAAACCTGGACTCTAGGCGGGCTGAGTCACCTGGGTGATTTGATGTTTTACCAAAAAAATTCTTCATGAGATACGATGCACGAGTGGGTACGTTGCTGTGATGAAGCTGCAATTCACCAGTTGCCGGTAGTTGTGGTCTTCTGAATCATTCAAATAGTTTCTGAGGAGGAATGTTCAAGCTTAACACAAAACTTGATGCAGATTCTCATTGCTCTACTTTTTCAGTCATTTTGAATGTGATGGCTACACAGTACACAGGCTCCTTCAACAGCGCCTACCGCCCCCACTTACTACTACAGTGAAGTTGTCATTGTTCACACATGTGTGTTCCAGTCCACTCTCCTTGGCTGCCAGGTTACATTGATGTCACACAAACCGTTCTCTTTATATTATTCCGGACAGACTTCATACACACACATAGAAAAAAGATATAGCTTATATTTAAAAACCTAAATATACTACATGCATTTTTCTATAATTTGCTCTTTTTACTTAACAGTATCTCTATCCATTACATAGTGTTAAATTTATATGCATACATACATACCTGTGTGAATCTTGTGTATTTCTCTTAATTAAGTTTTGCCTTTATAAATTTATATAAATATAAATTTTA
This sequence comes from Trachops cirrhosus, assembly GCA_028533065.1. Taxonomy (NCBI): domain Eukaryota; kingdom Metazoa; phylum Chordata; class Mammalia; order Chiroptera; family Phyllostomidae; genus Trachops; species Trachops cirrhosus. The sequence goes on along the minus strand of CM052549.1, from coordinate 40,295,676 downwards.
GTAAGTTTTTAATTTTAAAATAATATTATATTTACATTTTTACATTTTACATTTACATTATATTTACAGAAAAGTTCCAAAGTTCCCCCAAAACTCTATACTCACTCTCCTTTTATTAAAATTTTACATTTGTATAGTACATTTGTCATAATTAATGAACGGATATTGATACATTATCATTAACTTAAAGGCCATACTTCTTTCAGATTTCCTTAATTTTTACCTAATGTCCTTTCTCGGTTCAAGGATGCCCACCAGGATACCACATTGCATTTAGTCATCATGTCTATTTATGCTCCTCTTGGCTATGGCAGTTTCTCAGACTATGCCTGGTTTTGGTGACTTTGATAGTTTGAGGAGTATTGGTCTGGTAATTTGTAAAATGTCCCTCAGTTGGGATTTTTTTTGTGTGTATATGTGTTTAGACTGGGGTTATGGGTTTTGGGGAGGAAGGCCATGACTTTGTAAATTATAAAATAAAATTTAATTTAAAAAATCAAACAATACTGAAAGGTTTACAGTTAGAAATGGTCCTAACTCTGTCCATTCCTTGATCCAAGCTCTTTTATTTCTTTTAGTAACTCTTTTGCTTCTCATCCTTTAATTCCACCTTTCTGAATAACATGCTCATATTACCTTTTTGGGGGGTTGATCATTTTTAGACATATACTGCATTCTTGTTAATATAAATAAGAATTTAGCACTTTTAAAAACAACCTACCTTCTTTTCTATTTCTCTCAATAATTTCATAACCTTAACCTTAACCTCTCTCAATAATAACCTTAGTTAAAGCAATAATCAGTGCTTGTTATGACTTACTGTTCAATGCAGATTAGAGATCCTTTTCTGTATGGCCTTCTTGGTTTTCATATAGTTAACAATCGCCTTTCTTTTTCATTTATATGTATACCTATTGCTTCATTTTCTGCCTTGTTCTCTGTGTTCTGTGATAAGGGTTAATCTGGCAATTCCTCTTTATCCCTGGAAATCTTGTTTCATAGTGCTCCGTTCTTGTACTTTGATATGAGCTGGTTGATTATTTTTTTGAGCCAGCTGCATAGCTTTCATACTGATGTTTTCCAGTGTGCTCTCTTGTGCTGAGTCCCAGTTCCTTGTTCTCATGTCTTCCTCTTTTGTGCTCAGTTTACATGAACACAGCTTCAATTAACTTCCTAAGAAATGATGCATGTTTGGTAAAAATTTTTAAACTTGCTTGTCTGAAAATATCTTCCTTCATACTTGACAGTTTGGCAGATTGTAGAATTTTAGGTTAAAAATTATTTTCATTCAGAATTTTGAAGGCCCTGTTGTATTGCTTTCTATCATCTACTGTTAATGTTGAAGAGTCCAGTTCCACACTGTTATCTGATCTCTTATATGTTTTCTCTTCTACCTCCCTATCCCCCAGTCTGGAGGTTTTTAAGATCTTTTTATATCCCCAGTGTAATGAAATTTCATGATGGTGTGCCTGCTGTGTGTGTGGGAAGGGGGCTGTGGTGGTGACTTCCATGCTTTGTACTCATCCTTTGATGGCATCTTCATTTTGGAAACTGATCTTTTCTAAGAAAATATTTTTTATTGTGTTTTAAAATATAGCTTTATTCCATATAAAATTATGTTCTTTTTTCTGAAATTTTAGTTAATTTGATATTAGATCTCCTGAACAGATAGATCCTGTAGGTCATCTTATTTTCTGCTGTTTTCCACTACTTACCTTGTTGCTCTGTATTTTGGGCGTTTATTTCAACTATCTCCCAAACTTTAAATTAAGTTTTTTTACTTTGCCATTGTATGTTTAATCTCCAAAAGTTTTTTTCTTTAATTTCCTGATTTAATTCAGTTTAAGCATATTAGGAAAGTACAGTCAGCTTATTTTGAGCTCTAATCTTTGCCTTGCCTGGGGAACCTGAGTCTCGAAGTCTGTTCATTTTCTCCAGAAGATGAAAATACCATGTGTGCCTTAAGGTATGAGGTTGAAATGATTACTAGATTGTTTGGGGTTAGGGTAGGAGGACTCGGAAGTCTAACTCTTATATAACCTTTTAAACAATTTACCTTGTTTTAAGATCCCTCTGTGTGTGTATACATACATACATACAGGATGGGGCAAAAGTAGATTTACAATTGTTCTTACAGAAGACAATACAATAAATAATAATACAAGAATAAACTGCTTTGTGTTCTCAACAACTGTAAATCTACTTCTGCCCCACCCACCCCTGCGTGTGTGTATTATAATTGTAATACAAATAAATAATACAATAATTAAAATAATACAAGAATAAACAATTTTGCATGCTCACAATTGTAAATCTACTTTTGCCTACCCCTGTATGTTTGTGTGTATATAGGTATGTATGTATACATGTATGTGACAGGTTTAGGATCCTTTTATAGATTTACATTTATATATATTAACTTGCAGTTTTCCTCTAACATGTCATGAATGTTTTTCCCATGATGTTAACTGTAATCAAACAATTTTTAATGGCTTAATAATTTTCCATTTATGAATATACTCAGATTTTTAAAACTAGTCTCCATATTAAACATTTAAGTTATTTACAGTTTTTCACTATTATAAATAATATATGATGAGGACCCTTGTACATGTGTATTTATGCAGATGTAGTTACTTCCTTTTAATGAAATCCTAGCAGTGGAAAAGTGGAATCAAAGGAATAATGTGTTTTAATGCTTTTCAACATATTTTTAAATTGCCCTCTAATAAAACTATCAGTTTATACTCATTATCATTGTGTAGAAATGTCTATTTTGCTTTTTGCCCTTTTTAACAGTGATTATTATTTTTAAGAAAATTGGTCAACTTGATAAGTAAAAATTATTTTCATATTATTTTAACTTGTATTTCTTTGAATACTGATAAGGTTGAACCCTTTAAATGTTTATTTGACCTTGACATTCTTTGAAATTTTCACTTTTTCTATTTTGTATAATAGTTTAATTTTTTAAACTAAATTTTATTGTTTTATTTTTCTTATTCTTTGTAGGTACTCAGTTTTAAGAGTGTTTTACATAAAAAGAGTTCTACATAAAAAAGGAAATTAGCCCATTATCTTTTGGGGGGATTGCCTTTATTGAGATTTAGCCAGAAAAACCATGGATCTATAATATTAATGGAGGAATAGCTTTATTTTATTTTTTATTTTTAAAATATTTTATTTATTTTATTTTTAGAGAGAGGGGAAGGGAAGGAGTAAGAGGGAGACAAACATCAATGTGTGGTTGCCTCTCACTTGCCCCCTACTGGGGGCCTGACTTGACTCGCAACCCGGGTATGTGCCCTGCCTGGGAATTGAACCATCGACCCTTTAGTTCGCAGGCTGGTGCTCAATCCACTAAGCCACACCAGCCAGGAAAGGAGTGGCTTTATTAAATCTTAGAGCTTTTTGTCAAAAATAACTGTACAGTTAGAAAAGGGAAATAATTTTAGGAACCATTCCTGGATGGTTTTATGGTCTAAGAATTACCTTGTTTGCTATGGCATGGCAGAGGAAAAGAAGAAAAGATGAACAGAAATCAACCGAGAGCATCTCATAGGGGAGGAAGTCATAATGTACGCTATCCCTAGACCTATTTCATGTATCTAATACACATTCATTGAGGGAGAGAGCCTTCTCTATCCTCAAGATGGTATACTGGTGGGGAGAGGGATAATGATAAAGAGAAAGATGATTATAACTAACCAGTTGCAGTATGAAATTTGCTGTAATAGAGCTAGAGATACAAGAACCTACTTACTCTATTATACAGTATAATACTGAATGGACCTAATCTAGTTTCTTAGCACAGAACAAATGAGAATAAGCCTGTAAATAACTGCCAGAAATTATAGCTGTCACTTCTCTGACCTGGAATGATAAATGATGGCTGAGACAAAAATGAAATGATACTCAACTACTATTTTTTAGTTTTGAGTAGTTAATTTCCTGTTTTTGAAGTCATCAATATGAGTATATAATGAGAGTTTAAATTTTTGTCATTCTAAAAAGACTAAATTGTATTTCTCATATTTTTAAACTTAAGCTCTTTTTTTAAAGATTTTATTAAAAATAAAATAATTTATTTTTCAGAGACAGGGGAAGAGAAGGAGAAAGAGAGGGAGAGAAACATCAATGTGTGGTTGCCTCTCGCATGCCCCCCACTGGGGACCTGGCCCACAACCTAGGCATGTGCCCTGACTGGAAATCGAATCAGTGACCCTTTGGTTCCCAGGCTCGTGCTCAATCCACAGAACTATACCAGCCAGGGCACATTTGATATTTTTATATGTATGTGTGTGTATGTATTTTTATCTCTGTATTATTATGATGACTTTTATACTGGTGGAGACTAGTGGATTTTATTATAACCAGATGAAAAAAAGGTTTAGTTATTTCAGAGCTGGTTTTCCAAAGTGGTACTTACGATAAGAATCAACTTATATCTAGTTAATTGTGAGATTTTTTTAGTGCAACACTATTATTTATTTTTATCTCTTGCACATAAGTGCAAAACAAATGTATTGGGTAAATGAAATACACATTACATTGATACACATATGGCATATAGTGTAAAATCATAAATTGACCATATATTTGAAAATCCTGTTTATATTTTGTTTTAAATTATTTTAATAAGCTTTTTTTTTATATCTTTACTTTTGTACACAATGTAGGTCTTTAGCCCATTGGTGTTTTTCCACATATATAATTTATAGTTTGTTCTGGGTTGATAATGACTTAGTTATTTAGTCCTTCTCCTTTCCTCCTGTCTTGTATTTCTTTTGCCTCTTTAGGTGTAAACTATGTCATGGGTCTGTTTGCATCTGTTTTCCCTCTGTGACTCATTTTATTTTAAAATAAAATTGTACTTGTTTCAAGTTGTACTTTTTCAAAACAGATAATTTCTTGTCCTTATAGTGTAATAATTTTTACTTTTATTCTGAGAATTGTGATGGGAAAATGACCTAGAAATTCTTCTCAGGCTTTAGATAGACCACAAAAGATAAAACTACAAAATTTGGTCATGAAAAGAAATGAATAAGGACAGTTTTTTAAAAAAGGTAATACATTACAGTAAACATGATGCCAGGGAGCCATTTTCCTTGTGAAAAGATCTGGCAGTGACTTTTATAAGTATGAATGCATAACAGTGTGGTAGTGGCTGACTTGAGATTTTATAGACAGTGCTGTTCTGATTTCTCATGGCCAAAAATGTTTATATGGCTCACTATTGGTAGATATCTGTGTTTATCTGGATATATTCAGTAGATAATATTCTACATTCATAAGGCTTATATCTTTATAAAATCTTTTGTATATATTTCCTATTTAATCTTTGCATAAACTTGATTTTACAGCTGACACTACAGTTTTGAAAGTTTATTAGTTTTCAAGTTTACAGAGTTTGAACTTGAACCTTGGTATTCCAAGCCTATAGGCTTCTCATTTTCTTGTAGCTATAACATATTTACCTGTAACATGTAATACAACATCTTTGTTATCTGCAACATGATTACAGAAAACTTAATTGAAGAATTTAAAGTTAGATTTTGAAAAAATATATGTTCTGACAAACAAAAATTTCTAGGAAGAGTAAAAGGTAGATTGAAAGACCTAGGTAGGTATGTAGTTTGGGACAGCATTTGTGCCACAAAAGTGCTTTTTTATTAGGTGTATATGGGTGATATGTGTTTGCTTCATTTACTTAAAACATTTTGGGTGTGTGGTGGGAGATAATTGCAATTATGTTGTCAGTCTCTTCTCCTTCTGGTACCCCTATAAGTTGGATGTTGGAACATTTCAAGATGTCCTGGAGGTTCCTAAGCTTCTCATTTTTTTGAATTCTTGTTTCTTCATTCTTTTCTGTTTGGTTGTTTCTTTCTTCCTTATGGTCCACTCCATTGATTTGAGTCCCAGCTTCCTTTCCATCACTATTGGTTCCCTGTGCATTTTCCTTCATTTTACTTAGCGTAGCCTTCATTTTTTCATCTAATTTATGACCAAATTCAACCAATTCTGTGAGCATCCTGATCACCAGTGCTTTGAACTGTGTGTCTGATAGGTTGGGTATCTCTTCCTCGCTTAGTTGTATTTGCTTGGAGCTTTGATCTGTTCTTCCATTTGCGTCATTTTTTTTTTTTTGTTTTGCCTGTTACATAGTGAGGGGCGGAGCCTTAGGTGTTCACCAGGGTGGGGCAACCCAGTTGCTGGGTTGTGACTCTGTATGTGGGGGTGGGGTCTGAGAGGGAACAGTGGTGCTTGCTCTGCTCTCTGTCGAATTTCAGTCCCTTCTGCCACTTCCCCCAAGCAAACTGGGCCTTTCTGGTGCTAATTCCTATGTCAGTAGGCTTGTGCACATTCTAGGACCCTGTGGGTCTCTCCGGTGAACTCTCCTGTAAGGCTGGGAGTCTCTCCCTGCGCCTCAACCCCCACAGGTATTTTCAATCAGTGCCCCGAGGCTCTATTTCCGGCCACTGCGACCCTGGGTTGCTCAGTCTGTCTTGCTCCCCAGTTTCACCTGGTTTATTTGTGCTTGAATGTGGGACTGCTGAGTCAGCCAGCCACCTTGCGCAGCACAGTGCCACGCTTCATAATCACAGCCTCTCTGGTTCTGCCCATTGCCACCCTGTGCCTGGGGTCTGCCAGCCACTGCCTGTGCGCCCAGGGTCCGTCCTCTGTGGTCTTGCATGCCCAGCATGCCTTACGTGCCCGGTGCCACCGCTTTTTGTGCCATGACCCCTCTCCGCCCAGCTGACCAACTCCGCCCTTCCTACGGTCTGGATTAATGTGTCTATTTTAACTCCTTGGTTGTCCAATTTACATACAGTTCAATTTTCTGTCAGTTCTGGTTGTTATTTTGTTTCTGTATTGTTGTTGTCCTTATTTTAGTTGTGCGAGGAGGCACAGTGTGTCTACCTATACCTCCATCTTGGCTGGAAGTAGTCGCTATTGATACTTTTAACTGAGTTGTGGTGTATGCACTGCATTTTGAAATCTTATTACAAGAAAATAATATATAATATCACAATATTTTTTTAGTATTGGTTTCATTTTGAAATGTTTTAGATATATTGGTTAAATATATTATAAAAATTAATTTCACCATTTCTTTTAGTATATTTTCAAATTTATGTCATGAACATTATACCTCTATTGGACAGTGCAGTCTAAACAGTAATCTACATAGTTGGGTGATCAGGGCATGAATGAGGATAGAAAGGAAAGTAAGGAAGGGTTTCAGAAATTATGCAATATGACAGGAACAAGTATAAAGGATACATGGACAAAAACTAGGGGTGGGTGGAAATGGGAGGGAGGTGGGGAGGGCTGGGTGGGTGGGCTGGGATGGGAGTAAAAGATAGAAAATTGTACTTCAACAACAATTAAAATAAAATTTAAAAAAAATTATGCTATATGCATAGAACTATATAATTTCTGTTACATTGAAGGATATTTTATGTTTTTTGTATGCTTCTATCATGGCTTTATAATCAGTAGTATCCTTTTTGAGGTCAAGAAATACATCACTATTTTAAAATTCTCTTCTACTTGATTTTTGCTGGGTACATAAACACTTGAACAAACAATTAGTGCATCAATTAATTCGATAAACTCAAAAGTTTGATTTTTTTAAATTTTTTTTTTAAAGATTTTTTTATTTATTTATCTTCAGAGGGGAAGGGAAGGATAGAGGGAGAGAAATATCAATGTATGGTTGCTTCCTGTGCATTCCCTGCTGGGAACTGGCCTGCAACCTAGGCATGTGCCCTGACTGGGAATCGAACCGTGATCTCTTGGTTCACAGGCCCGTGCTTAATCCACTAAGCTACCCCAGCCAGGGCTAAAAGTTTGATTTTTAGATGGTAGACAATAATTCCTTAAGTTTTTATACCCTTTATTTTAATATAATATCACCAACTGGCCAGATCAATGATTCCCTTTTTAAAAGGTGCAAGGTTAATGGAACTAACATCTCGTAGTATGTAACAGGCTCTGGGAAGTCATTTTATAGCTTTCTCTGTTTAGTCTTCATAGTAACCTAGGAGAAAGGTATCAATTACCATTTTACAGATGAGAAAACTGAGACTGAGTATTTTTTCCAGTGTTATGTTACCAGTTTAAATATGCCCAAATCAAAGCTAGTACTTTTCCCACTGTAATTTACTGTGTCAATTCAAGTTAGCCATTATTTTAAGTGATTTGAAGTTAGTTTAACGTGGTTGACATGAAATAAGTGACAAATAATCTGCAGAATGAAATGTATAATTAATTTTCATCATTTATGACATATGTATTATGTATTCCATGTTCAATATATGAAGGAAATTTTAGAAATTGTACTGTAATTCATTGGGAAAAATAAAATTGTAAAATAGTTTAAAATATTTCCTTTTTTTGTCTTTTAGATAAAGTCAAAGACAAAATTAAAGAGAGAGATAAAGAAAAAGAGAGAGAGAAAAAGAAGCATAAAGCGATGAATGATATCAAAAAAGAAAATGGAGAAGTAAAGATTTTGCTGAAAAGTAAGTTTATTTTCAGTGATTTTAGTTGTACTGTGTTGTTCAGTATACTTCCTGGCTTAGTTATTAAAATAAATGTTATTTGGTGCTGAATTTTCTGAGAATAAACAATGGTCAGAATATGAAAGTTAAGTATATATATAGTGGGGAGTTCGACTCTGTAGAGTAACATGTCTTTAGTATATTTATTTAGTGAGTCATTAAAAAGTAGTGAAGGTTAAGCTCCATTGAACTGTTGGGTTCTTTAAATTATTTAAAAATGGGTTATCTAATTTTGAATTTGCATTACTCGTCTTCATTCATATTTAGACTATCTACAATAAAAGACTAAAGCTATTTTGTAGCTTGCTAGGGATGGTAAAAGGAATGATCTTATAAATATTTGATGGACATTATATCATAGCCTGGAATTTGGAGGGGACATTTTACTCTGAGCTAAATTAGAATGTGTACTGTTTTACTGTATGTTTCTTACATGCTTAAGAATGTTTTCTTTTTGTTTCCTTTTATTGTTATAATCGATTTTAGTTGCTGTTTATATATGGAAGTGGGTAACTGAGTAATAATACAAATGCTATCAATAAATTTGAACTATTTCAGAGAGAATTTGTGGTAGAATAGAGGTAAGGACAGTCTTAAATTCACTCAGCAAGGTAAGAAGAAGAATCAGTGGCATTTTGTTGCTAGGCAGCTAACAAATTCATTAATTGCCTATCAAGTTGACAATTTACATAGCAAAACATTTTGACTTTGATTAATTTCATTTTGAAGTTACCGGTTCATAAGCCTTTATATTTACATAAAGGAGAAATGCACTACATGTTCAGCAAAATAACTGGTTAATTTATATGATTTTGGATAAACAGAATATTAGATTCTATATTTTCATTTCATTCTTTGTCATGTTTCCAGATGTTCTTTGGTGCTACTTTATTTAAGCTCTGTTTTCTACTTGTCAGAACTTTATTTTCTGTAAAATTATGTCAACATTGATGAAACATGTCAGAGGTTAAGTTGATGGCTACTTGGTTAATACTTATGGTCCTTTTGTTCTATTTCTTTTGCCAGTGTGTTTTATCTGTGATGTCTAGTTAGATTGTAAGTCTTTGAGGCAGGAATCAAATCTAACTGCACTAATGCTGTAACAGTGGTTAGTGATTAATGCTTGAAATGTTTACTTTACCCTAGTGGTTTAGTAATACAGTAATTTTTTACTGGTTCAATCAGATAGTCATTTTCTTATCCATATAAATGTACAGTGATGTAAATTCCTGTCAGTTGGTTAAATGTTAGAGTCCTAACATACCATTACTGTAAAATATGTGAATCTAGACATTACATATGCAAACACTTAAAATAGCCTTAAAAATGGACTTTTTAAAGTAACATGTAATAGTAACCTTGACTTTAAAGCAGATGAAAAATTTAGGAGATAGTTTGAATTGAGTTAAACTGAAACCTACTAATGATAAGGAAAAGAAAATGAAGTATACTTGGAAATGAATTGGTGATCTCTGGGATGACAGTGGGAAATACATTTATTATAAAGTGGAATTAAATAATAATGTAATTACTGCCTTACAGGTTGTCAAGATTAAATAAGATAAAGTATGGGGGAAGTGCCAACTGTAGTGTCTGGCCCACAGATTTTAATAAGTACAACCTATATATGTGCCCTGACTGGGAATCGAACCTGCAACCTTTTGGTGTACAGGAGGATGCTCCAAGCAACTAGCCACCCAGTCAGGGCTTTATGACTTTATAAATCTATGTAATCAGTAGTGTTGAGAGATTTTTATTTTTGCTTTTATGATGATATTAATTTGGTTTTCACTGCATACTTACAAATTTTTTGAAGTGATAGTTTATTATTAACATTAAACTTCCCCTTTTTAGAATTGCTATCAACTTGAGAGAATTTTTATTTCCAGGCTTGGGATTAAATGGTATTCATATGGTGGAAAACTTTGAAAAGGACGTAAGGGAAAAACCTGTAAACCTCAGGTAGTCTGTTGGTAAGAGAAATCTTTTCATTTGTAGAGTCACTAAATGTTCATCAGTAACAATGTTCTGGATGCCATGAGGGACACATTGATTGGCAGGGGGGGATATCAATTCACTCTGGATTTATGTGAAAGTTATTTGTTTCACTCATACTGTACAGTGTCCTGAAGGACATATGATACATAGGTATCCTGTGAGTGAAAAAAATAACTTTACATAACTATATCACATATATTCATATATGTGGAATATAGAATAACTTAAGAGTGAAGTGATTTCAGTCCCAACTAGGGAGATAAAGGAAAATAAAGTGAAGTTAATGACAAGAGTTTTTATAGGATGAGTGAGAAAGAGTTCAGTAGTAAGTATTGGGCAGGGCATGTGTATTTTAGGAGAGGAAATGCCTTTGTCAGTAGTAGAAAGATAAGGTAAAAACTAGGTTATATCTTACAAGAAATTGTAAGTAGTGAAGATTGACCAGAGCATGAGTTTCTTGAGGGCATTGTCTTCCAGACTGGAGAGGTTATATTATTTATTTGGTAGGCATTGAGACCTTTGAAAGCAGTTGAATGAAGGAATGAGTATGATTAAAACAATATATAAAACTTAAAGATTAATATGGCTCTAGAATTCAACATGAAAGACAGTCATGGGGCAGTTAGACCAAAAATTAAGGTAGTAATCAAGGAAGTAAAAAATAATCAAAGATGAGTTGGATAATTCTGTTCAACCTTGGAAAGATCAAAAAGAGTAATTTGAGAGAATATCATTGATAATTTGAAGATTCTGGGAAAGAAAATTTGAGTAGACTGAAAGCAGACGCACAGTTTAAGGGATGAGAATGGTAAGGTAAAAAAGAGAAGGCACTGGACATAGATTGTTGTTTACAAGAAGTTTGATGGTAAAAGAAGAGGAAAGAACTATTAAGGAAATGTTTTCAGAATGGTAGGAGGGACTTAGTTTTAGAAAGCAGGCAGGATATCTTACTTGCTTGAGACAGGAATAAGAGATATGTAAAGATGGAAAAATTTAGGTAAAGAAGTAAGTGGGATGATTAAATTCAGGAAGGTTATCTATAAAAGTGAAATAACAGCTGAAAACTGAATGCCTCTTCAACTTAACAGCTCTTTCATAATGTCTTAGGAAACATAATTTCTTGTGAGAATTTTCACTTTTTTCTATTTTTCCTATTGTACGGAAATAAATATACTATGATAATATTAAGTGTTTATATATATTTAGATTTTATAGTTTTAAAGTCTCTGGATTAATTTTTTTATTCTTTGGAGTTCTAAAGTTTTGAACCCAGACTATTCTTGCCTTTGGTTACAGAAACTCTATTAATATATAAGCTTATAATACCCCATGTGTTTTTTAACCTTTTAATTCATCTCTTTATTAGTACATGGATATCATTTGTGCTTAAGACATGAGAAATTATTCTAGTTTTGTCATTTCCTTTATGGTATCTTGTGGAATATTCACTGGGAACTTCATAAACTGTAGTGTACCAAAACAGCCCATTTTAGATGCAAGAGTAGTTTTCTAAGGAGGAATACAGTAAGAAGCTAAGGATTTGCTCTGTTTGTTGCTTTTATTACTAAGCAAGTATTTTCCTCCTTTTATGATTTTTAGATCTTGGTACCTATATGCAATTTTTAAGAACTTAAAATAAATATGCTATATATTATCTCATATATATCATCATATATATCATTGGGAAATGTCTGGAAAGCATTGTATTCACTTTTGTTCAACTTTTCGTTTCTGATTTTCTACATTTAAAATTTGAAGATTATGCTTTCTAAAAACATTAACTCATTTCATTATTTCAGTAAAAACTGACTGAGCATCTGCTACATGTCAGAAAGGTATAATTTTGTCTTAAGCCTTGGTGTGTATTTGTGCGTGTGTAGAAAGGAGCAGAGAGACTGACTAAATATTTTTCAATATTGTGTAAAATGAGTCCCAAACTTAATTTTAAGTAAACTTTGCTTATTTATTATAAAACAGTTCCTAAAGCATGGTTTTTTAAGTAACTAAAATATGGAGTTTCAAAAAAAATGTTTTCCCAACAGGTGGGAAGGAGAAACCAAAAACAAATGTAGAAGACTTACAAATTAAAAAGGTAAAGAAGAAAAAGAAAAAGAAACACAAAGAGAATGAAAAACGGAAGCGTCCAAAAATGTATAGCAAATCTATTCAAACCATCTGCTCAGGATTGCTATCTGACTTTGAAGATCAAGAACCTAAAGGCATCCTAAGTGATAACATAAAGGATTACAGTGGAAAGAATTTGGATACCAAGAACTATGATTCCAGAATTCCAGAGAACAGTGAGTTTCCATTTGTCTCACTAAAGGAGCCACGGGTTCAGAATAACCTCAAAAGGTTGGACACTTTGGAGTTCAGACAGCTCATTCATATTGAGCATCAGCCTAATGGAGGTGCGTCAGTTATCCATGCCTACAGTAATGAACTAACCCATCTGTCTCCTGTGGAGATGGAGAGGTTTGCAGAAGAGTTTGTGGGTCTAGTATTCAGTGAAAATGAAAACTCTGCCGCTTTCTATGTAATGGGTATTGTTCATGGGGCAGCTGCTTATTTACCTGACTTTTTAGACTACTTTTCATTTAATTTTCCCAATTCACCAGTGAAAATGGAGATTTTGGGAAAGAAGGATATAGAGACAACGACTATGTCCAATTTTCATGCTCAGGTAAGAAATTTTTAGCTTTTTTTTTTTAAATTTTTATTTTTAGACAAGTTTCTGTTTCTTGTTTCTCATTTTGCTATGAGTTTGAAATAAAATTAAGAATATAATGGTAAGAAACCTCTTGGGATTATTAAGAATAAATTACATTCTTGATGTAGACATCAGAATTTAAATTGGTTTCTATATTTCTGTTTTTTCTTAAGCTAATTAACAAAATAATTAAGATTCTGTTGTGCTCTTTTGCAAGGATTTGCCTTGGAAGTGAAATGAATGAATTCAGTCATGTATTTTTCAGCCCTTAACAACAGTTTTCTTACCTGAAAATTACCTAAAATTATCTTCTTGGTTTATGTGATAATGCCTTAAAAATGTTCAGCACTTGGATCCATCACGTAGTAGATGGTGAATAAATTTTGGCTATTAAAAATATTGTGGAACAAAGAAATCATCCGTTAATTTTGTGATTGTGTGAGAAAATTCCCATATCAGTGCATATATTGAGCTAATTTTCATTGCCTATCCTTCTCTAAGGTGAATACACATTATTTTAGAAAGCAGAAACAGAATTAAGTCTGCTGGCTTTTGAAAGTGAATGCAGGACCATCTAAAAGACTGGTGAGGTTTTCTCCCACTCTCAGATCAGGCATTGCTTAGGCCATGAAATTTGCCAATTTTCACACTTATTGGTGCTAAAATGTCTGGTTTTCTAGGTAATAATTGCATCATTCTAGTTTGGAAAGAGGAAAAAAGTAAAGAAAGTTTCAAAGGGATCTTAGTAATCATGTATCCCACTTTTCTCAACTTACAGATAAGCAAACAAACATAGATAGAAGTAACTCGTGGTTGTAAGGTTGGCAGCAATGCCAGGAATAGATCAAAATCTCCTTCATCTTCATCCAGGACTCTTTTCTTTATTCTGAGAGTGTGTGTGTGTGTGTGTGTGTGTGTGTGTGTGTGTTTTGTAAGTTATAGTCTCCACTTTAGGTGATAGTCTGGATGTCTGATCACTTCCATGTATACCAAACCTCCCACCCCTACAGTATGTTTCATGTATATTCTTTTTTTAAGTATATTTTATTGATTATGCTATTACAGTTGTTCCATTCTTCCCCCCCTTTATCCCTGTGTACCTGGTACCCCCATTCCCACCAGCATTTCCTCCCTTTAGTTCACGTCCATGGGTTGTACATACAAGTTCTTTGGTGTCTCCATTTCCTAAACTGTTCTTAACCTCCCCCTGTCTATTTCATACCTACCGATTATGCTTCTTACTCCCTGTATCTTTTCCCCCATTCTGATCTCCCTCCATGTAATCTCCATTTCTGAGATTCTGTTCCTGTTCTAGTTGTTTGCTTAGTTTGTTTTTGTTTTTGTCTTTTTAGGTTCAGTTGTTGATAGTTGTGAGTTTGTTGTCATTTTACTGTTCATCATTTTGATCTTCTTTTTCTTAGATAAGTCCCTTTAACATTCATATAATAAGGTCTTGGTGATGATGAACTCCTTTAACTTGACTTTATCTGGGAAGCACTTTATCTGTCCTCCCATTCTAAATGATAGCTTTGCTGGATAGAGTCATCTTGGATGTAGGTCCTTGCCTTTCATGACTTTGAATACTTCTCTCCAGCCCCTTCTTGCCTACAAGGTTTCTCTTGAGAAATCAGCCAATAGTCTTACAGAAACTCCTTTGTAGGTAACTGTCTCCTTTTCTCTTACAGCTTCTCTTAAAGATTCTCTCCTTATCTTTAATCTTTGACAGTTTAACTATGCTGTGTCTTGGTGTGTTTTTCTTTGGATCCAACTTATTTGGGACTTTCTAAGCTTCCTGGACTTGTATGTCTACTTCTTTTACCAGGTTGGGGAAGTTCTCCTTCATTATTTTTTCAAATAAGTTTTTTGTTTCTTGCTCCTCCTCTTCTCCTTCTGTCACCCCTGTAATTCGGATGTTGGAGCATTTAAAGTTGTCCCGGAAGTTCCTAAGCCTCTCCTCTTTTTTGAAATTTTTTTTGTTCATTCTGTTCTGGTTGAATGTTTATTTCCTCCTTTTGTTCCAATTGTTGATTTGAGTCCCAGTTTCCTTCCCTTCACCGTTGGTTCCTTGTATATTTTTCTTTATTTCACTTTGCATAGTCTTCACTTTTTCCTCTATTTTTGGTCATACTCAACCATTTCTGTGAGTATCCTGATTACCAGTGTTTTGAACTCTGCATCTGATAGTTGGGCTATTTCCCTGTTGTGTAGTTCTTTTTCTGGAGTTTTGATCTTTCATTTGGCTATATTTCTTTGTCTCAGGACACCTGTTATATAGTGAGGGGTGGAGCCTTAGGTATCCTCCAGGGTGGGGCAACCCACTTTGCTGGGTTGTGGCATGCTATTTTGGAAAGGGATGAGAGAGGGAACAATGCTACTTGCTCAGCTCTTGCCCGGCTTTCAAGAGACTGGAAGTTTCTCCTGCAGGCACAACCCCCACAGGTTTTTCAGCCAGAGGTTCTGAGGCTTTATTTGGCTGGTGCTGAAATTCTGGGTTGCCCAGTCTAGTTTGCTCCCCAGTTGTTCCTCCCAGTTTATCTGCACTGAGATGTGGGCCTGCCTGGTCTGCCTACCAGTGGGGAAGGCAGTGGCCTTGCTTTCCCAGTACACCAGCTGCTGCCTTGCCTCACATCCTCTCTACCTCAACTGTCCCAGTGTGCCCCTCCTATCGGTCTGGATGAATGTTTCTTCTCTAACTCCTTGTTTGTTGGACTCATAAATTTAATTTTCTGGAAGTTCTGGTTGTTTTTTGCTTTTAAGTTGGTTGTTTCCTTCTTGGTTATGCAGGGAGGCAAAGCATGTCTACATATGCCTCCATCTTGTCTGGAACTCTTGTTTCATGCACATTCTATAATATACTAGTCTTGAAAATGTGGTAGTATTTAAAGTTTTAATGTATGTATGTGGAAATTATTCACTAATATAATTTTTGAGAATCAGAATTTAAGTTTTTCAGAGCCCTGTCATTTTATAGAATTCCCAAATGACTAGTAACTTGTCTAAGATTATACCTGAATTTAGTGGTAAAACCCGACTGGCAATTGGTAATAGTGTGTACTATTTATTGAGTACTGACTGTATGAAGAACTCCTGTAAGCACTTTATATGTAGTAACTCATTCAATCTTCATTACAGTCTAATTTTAGCAATAGGAAGTAGATGCAGTGAGAGAAGAAATAACTTGTCCAGAGTCCTTCAGTACTAGATCATTCATTTGCTTGTCATTTATTATATGTCTGCTAAGATTTGGCAGGTTTTATACTAGGCCTCTTGACTTCCAATCCCATTTGTTTCCAATATATCACAAACTTTCTCACTACCATACTATGCAAGTTTATTTCAGTCATCTTTTAAATGTCATGTTATTTTTTACCCTTATCCTTGCCCTTTTATTTCATTGCTTTTACAGAGAGGGAGAGAGCAAAACATTGATGTGAGAGAGAAACATTAACTGATTGCATTTTCTTATGTACCCCAACTGGGGATTGAACCCATAACCTGGGTATGTGCCCTTATTGAGAGTCAGACCCACAACCTTTCAGTCTATGGGACAAAGCTCCAACCAACTGAACCACACTGGCCAGGGTTGTGATAATTCTTACATTTGCTTTTCAAATTTTCTTTTAAGGTTAGGAATTATTCATTTTTTATTAGATGATAAGAATTTTTATCTAAATATGTAGTAAATACAGCATGAAAACCATGCTTTTGTTATTAAGTGAAATGACATGGTGATCCTCATTTAATCATGCCGGTATTTGGCTAGGTTGTGTGTCTCAAACCTTTCAAAGAGCTGCCTACCCTGGTTGCTGTCACCTGTTTAATGTGCTTGGCTAATACATACTGCACAGAGAAACTCTAGGCAGATGCATCTTCTCCATTACCAGCTGTGACTCTGGCACACATCTATCCTGTCAGTTGCAGGGATTCCTTTTACTTCTTTAGCTTTAGACTTAATGGTTGGAAGGTGGCTGTACAAGGTCCATGTGTTATCCCAAGACCCTCCAGATCTGGTCATTCCTATGTAGTGGGGAAGAATATCTAGTGAAAAGCTGCCCTGAACTGCTCATTTGATATGTCCTCCACACTGGATTCTTAGTTTGGTTGGTTTTTTAAGATCTTAAGTATGAAAGTGTTTTCTCTAGACTGGGAGGTAGCCTTGAGTTTGTCCCTATAAACTGTCTTCATGAAAATGAACGAGATCCAGAAGAGAGCAGTAGAACAAAAGTGAACATACTTATTTTGGTTTAGTTTTATTTCAGTTTCTTGACTCTTCTATTAAAAGCTCTGTCTCTTAACCTAATTGTGTTATCCCTATAGGAAATGATTTTTAAAACCATTTATACAGTTTTCTATTTGGGAAAATGCTTTGTGAATTTCAGGGCTCTTACAGACATATATGTAGAGCTAAACCAGTTTATAACTTGAAGCTTTTCTTGTCCTGAATGTGAGAGCCTTTCTTTCAAATTTAATTTGTAGAATTATTTTTTAAAGTCAATGTAGTAGGGAGTTGTGGCTGGGTTAGTGTGGGTAGTTGAATGACCTCTGATGTGGGGTGGATGGAAAGGGGAAAGGGTCTAGTCCTGGTTCTGCCATTTACCAGCCGTGACATTGAATAGCTACTTAAGGTCTTTATGTCTCAGTTTCCTCACCTACAAAATAATAATAATAATAATAATAATAATAATAATAGTACTCAGTTGACAGGGTAGTGGTTAGAAATGCTCTGTAGACTTAACAGGTTTTACAAAGAGCGTTGTACTGATTTAGTGTGGTACTACAAAAGCTTTAAATTTTGTTGAATAGGTGATGACTAGCTTCTGACAGAAGACTCTTTAGAGTGTGTTAATTGATGGTAGGGAGTTCAGTAAGTACTGAAGATCAAAAATTACCATAAATACTTATACAGATAAGAGTTGATTAAATTCTGGTATGTACACACAATGAAATATAATCCGGCCATAAAAAGTAATAAAATACTGCTAATGCTACAGTGTGGATGAACCTTGAAAACATTAAGTGAAAGAAGCCAGTCACAAAAGTTCATATGTTGTATGATTCCATTTATATGAAATATCCACAATAGGTAAATTAGAAACTGAAAGCAGATCGGTGGTGGGGGTAAGGGGGAAAAGGGAAATAACTGCATTATAGGTATGAGTTTTTCTTTATTTTTTAATTGAGATAATTCACATAACATTATATTAGTTTTAGGTTGCAGCGTAATGATTTGATATATGTATGTATTGTGAAATGATTACCACAGTTTAGTTAATATTTATTACCACACATAGTTGTAAATTCTTTTTCTTGTGATGAGAACTTGTAATCTCTACTCTCCTAGCAACTTTCAAATATACAGTACAGTATTTTCAACTGCAGTCAGCATGTGAAACATTACATCCTGTGACTTTTTTATCTGGTAACAAGAAGTTTGTATTCTTGACCATCATTACCCTTTTCATCCCTATGACAACCACTGGTTGTTCTCTGTATCTGTGAGTTCAGGTGTTGTTGTTCTTAAGATTGTACATATAAGTTAGATTATGTAATCGTTTGTCTTTTCTCTGACTTATTTCACCTTGCATAATGCTCTCAAGATCTCTCTATGTTGTCATGGCAGGATTTCTTACTTTTTTTATTAATGGCTGAATAATATTCGTGTGTGTGTGTGTGTGTGTGTGTGTGTGTGTGTGTGTGTGTGTGTTTATCCATTCATCCTTTAGTGGATACTTGGGTTGTTCCTATTTCTATGTCTTGGCTATTGTAAATACTGTTGTAGTGAACATGGTGGTTGCATATCTCTTTTCAAGATAGTGATTTCATTTTCTTTGGATAAATACCCAGAAGTGGAATTGCAGGATCATGTGGTAGTTCTATTTTTTATTTTAAACTTTTTAAAAATAAACATTTTAAAGCTTTTTAAAACTGATATAAAATAACCTTTTTACTTAATTATAGTATGTTCACAGAACGCACACATTCTAAATGTATAGCTTGGTTAATCTTTATAAAGTGAACACGTCCATGCTTTTTAAAAGTAGAATATTATTAGTAGCCAAAAGCCCTTGCCAGCCCCTTCTTTATCACTATTCTGCCCACCCCCACCACCTATAATATATAAACAAACATGCAGGTTACCACTTGCCTTGAGTTGGAACACTAGAGATAAATTTTGTCTGTTTTGAACTTTTATATAATACAATCAAATAATAGGTGCATTGTCATATGTGGCTTCTTTCCTTCAGTATTGTTTGTGAGATCCATTCATCTTGTGGATAGCAACAGTTTATTTTCTCATTGCTATACGGTATTCCATTGGATGAATATGCCATGGTTTAGTTATCCTTGTTTACTGTGGATGTATTTGAGTTCTTTCCAGTTTGGGGCTGTTACAGTTGTAACAGCTAATTATATTTTTGTTCATGTGTTTTGGTGAGCATATGTATTTGTTTCTGTTGGGTATATATGTAACATTGGAATTTGAGGATCAAAAGGTATGCAAATGTTCAGCTATGCCAGCTACTGCAGTTTTCCAACATTATGTACTAATTTACATTCCTACCAGCAGTGTTCCACATCCTTGGTTTACTTGACCATGTCTCTTTCATTTTAGACACTCTGTTGGCTATGTAATAGCCTGTCATTATGCATTTAATTTGCATTTCCCTGAAGACTCAGTCAAGCGCATTTTTATATAAAGATAGTTCAGTTAGATAGCCTTCTTTGTAAAAGTATTGGTTTACTCTTTTGCCCATTTTCCAGTGGGCTTTTTTTTCTAATTGATTTGTTGGAGTTCTTCACATATTATGAATATGAATTGTGTCAGCTATATGTATTGCAAATACTTCATTTCACTTGTTGGCTTATTTCTTTCACTCTTAAGAGTTCTTTTGATGACTAGAAGTTCTTAAGTTTAATGTAGTCTAATTTATAAGGCCCCCCCCCCCATGTATTATTAGGGCTTTTTGAATTGTATTTAAGAAATCTTTGCCTACTCCAAGGTAGTTAATATATTCTCCTAACTTTTCTCCTGGTTATTATTTTACCTTCCATGTTTAAATCTACAGTTATTCTGGAATGAATTTTTGCACATGGTATAAGATCAAGGTTCATATTTTTTATAAGGTATTCAGTGGCTACAATCATTTGAAAAAGATATTATTTCCCATTAAATTGCATTGCCTTCTTAGCCATAAATCAATTGATCATATATGTGTGGGTTTCTGGGCTCTCTTTAATTTTGTTATTCTGTTTGTCTTAATTGGTATAGATTTATGTGATACTCTTGATATCTAGTAGAATAAATTTATCATTTGCTGTTATTCAAGATTACCTTGATTGTATTTCCATATAAACTTTATGGTTGGCATGTTAGATTCCACAGAAAAATCTGCTGGGATGTTGATTGGGATACATTGAACCTATAGATAAGTTTAGGTAAAACTGATGTCTTCACAATATTGACTCTTCCAGTCTGTAATCATGGTATTTCCCATAGTATTTTCTCCTCTTAATATTTTTTGGTTTTCTGCCTACAAATCTTGTACATCTTTTGTTAGATTTATTCCTAGGTATTTGAGGACTTCATTTTATTAATCACTCTTGAGAGTGATTGAGAACTTGGAAGCTCTGATCTTGGAAGCATGAATTAGAGTGTGACTTTAACACTCATCTTCAGAAATTGAAAATGTATTTTGTATCTCATTTCTCTTCCAGTATTCCCCTCCCTCTTATCTATGGCATTATCATACATGTTTGTTAGTAAAATTACATAGGGAAGCTACTGGGTTGGCCAAAAAGTCTGTTTAGTTTTTTTCTGTAAAATAAAAGACACATTTTTCATTTTCACCAATAACTTTATTGATTTGGATATTTTGAGTATGTTGGATATATTTCCCTATTGGCTTCTAGTGGGTAGAAGCCAGGGGTGCTGCTAAACATCTTCCAGAGCATAAGGCAGCCCTGCAGCAAAGAATTATTTGGCCTAAATGTCAGTAGTACCAAGAAACTTCGCAAACCACTTTTGACTTATTTGCTCAGTTACAGTACCTTTTCCATACATGGCAGAAATCTTTTTCTGCATTTCAGTTGCATTACCTTTCTTTAAATAATACACCGAAAATGTTGTATATCTTCTTCCATCTTCAATATTAAAGTAGCTGCACAAAAAATCAACAGTTTTGATGAGTTTTTTTAAAAAAATGCAGTTATGACAGCTGTCAAAATACAGTCTAACAAAATTGTTTCGAATAAAGTTAAAGACTACTAAGCACTACTAGAACCATCTTATGGAAAAAAAACAAACCAACTTTTTGTCCAACCCAATATATGTTTTTGATATGAAATAAGCCTACATACTGCCATGAGAATTTGTGTTCAAAAGAACTGGTTGTGATGATAATATTGATTGAGCTAATGTGTATTAGTGTTCTAGGGGAAGGAAGGGAGCTATTCATATTGGAATGTAGTTTCACTTAATATCAATCATAACAAAGACAGGTTGTGGATAATAAAGCCAAATTCATGTTCCAGTTGTTGCTCATGAATAAAGCTTTATAGTTTGATCAGGATACCTTCTCATTAACTAAGTTCAATAGATAGAACCCACTGTAGTTTTGAGATAATGCTTTTTATGGAGCAGAAGAAAGCAGACCTATAAAGAAAAGTTTTAAATTGTAGACTTTTGTAATCCAGTAACTATCCTTAATTCTTTTTTTTTGTGTTATATATTCTAAAAAACCTTTGATCCAGTCAAAACCAATCCAAAAAGGAGTATCCAAAAGATCCAGAAGCATGTGAGAATAGATAATACAGAAGATTATGAATCTGACCTTTATTCTTTTTATTTAATCTTAGTTTGGAAAATACATTTAGCAGTGTCAAGGAAAGAAATTCATGATAATGATAATGAATACATGTAATTAATTAACACCTTTTAATGGATAAAATAGTGTATATAATAATGTTAAAATATGTATTTTGTTTTTCCTTGTATTCTAATATTGTAATTTATGCAAATAGTGAAGCGTGGAATGTGGTTAATAAAAACCCATTCATGTGAATTTTAAGACAGGTTCCCCTAATCTTATGTCCAGGCTTAGATCAGACCCAAAGAATAAATCTACCAGCATGGCACTGTACTTGTATGATGGCATAAGTTGACACTGCAGCCATTCACAGTAATGTAAATAACAATCCCCAGAATGTATAACGTGATGGCACTGACTATTAGTGTCTTGTGGAACCTAAACCAAGTTTATGCTGGGTTTACAACCTGAAGAGACTAGGTTGTTTTGTTTTTTTTTTTTAATAGTAAAATCAGAGTAACCAAAATAAATTGCCCCAAGTTCTGTATAAACAAAAAGATGACAAATTATCAGCAATTTCTATGATCTTTATAGTGATGGTGTTTCTCTCTCTACTATTACTCTGTATGAAGTTTTAAAAAACAAAACTCATTTTGTACCTGTTGAGCCTTTATCCTTGAAACATGTTAGTTTAAGGGGTTTTGTGTGTTGTATATATGTATATATACACATATACACAAGATAGTGACCAAGGATCAAGACATCGTGTTCTTTGGTTTTCCATTCATCTATATCCTTGTAGGTTACCTGAAAATTTTGAAGACCTTGTGGATACATATTCTGTTAATAGGTCATGTCATTTCTCTAATGTTGTGGCTCTGAGGTAAGTGGTATATCAATCAACTATGTAATAAAAATCAGTTTGGAAATAGAAACGTACATACATGATTTTTGCCGAAAGTTTGTAACCTATCTATATCAGTTCATTTGCTGCAGTAAACAAAAGCCCTCAAAGCTTAGTGGTTTAATGTTATTTCTCACAATCCTTTTGTCCTTGTCAGCTCTCATGGGGCTTAATGGCTTCATTCACTTATCTGGTGGTTGGCAGATCAGTTTGTTTTAGGAGACCTCACTTATGTGTCTGCTGGTTGGTACAGTGTCAAATGGGTTGATGATCAGATTTATCTCATCATCTAGCAGGTTAGCATAAGCTCCTACACATGGTAGTATTTGCAGGGTTCCATAGAGCAGAAAGAGGGCAATCCCCTGTGCTCAAGCTTCTGCTTGTGTTGCGTTTGCTAATGTGTCATTGGTCAAAGGAAGTCACATGGCCAATCCCAGAGTCACTTAATAATGATTGGAATGGCACAGTCACATCGCTCAGAAACAAGCATACATACTTGGGAAGAATTTTTGGCCAAGAATTTTGGAATCTTTCACATCCGTTCTAGTTTTTCTGTCTTTATTTTGTTCAGATATTCATTTAGACATTTGTTGTTCTATTTCTTTGATGGTGGGAAACAAAAAGGCAAGTAAGATGGGGATTTTATCTGTTAAGGAATACATGAAATTTCTATCTTGTCTCTCAATATTTAATCAGCACAGAGTCTGAA
Source organism: Trachops cirrhosus (assembly GCA_028533065.1). Taxonomy (NCBI): domain Eukaryota; kingdom Metazoa; phylum Chordata; class Mammalia; order Chiroptera; family Phyllostomidae; genus Trachops; species Trachops cirrhosus. The sequence continues at coordinate 40,271,981 of CM052549.1, read as the reverse complement.
TCCTCTAGTAAAGACTTGTGAGAAAATGAAAACTGAGGCAATTCCTTTTTAATTTCCCATTACCCCAAACTCAAAGTCTTGTTTTATATTTATCCTGGTCTTAAATTGTTTGTATCAAATAACTTAAGTCAAGGTGTTAATTCGTGATTAAATGGCTGATATTTTAGTAGTGAAACAATTATAAAGCCTGATGTGATCTGTCAGCCTTGCCTCTCTGCAGAATGAAGAGAGAAAAGTAACATTGAATTCATGCTGGGGTTATTCAGTGTGCTCGGCCAGTAAAGATGATTTGATATGCCATCTTTTTTTTTTTTTTTTTTTTTTTAAAGATTTTATTTATTTATCTTCAGAGGGGAAGGGAAGGAGAGAGGGAGAGAAATATCAATGTATGGTTGCTTCCTGTGCATTCCCTTCTGGGAACTGGCCTGCAACCCAGGCATGTGCCCTGACTGGGAATCGAACCATGATCTCTTGGTTCACAGGCCCGAGCTTAATCCACTAAGCTACACCAGCCAGGGCGATATGCCATCTTTGAACCATTGCCTGCCTTTGTACTAAACTTTAATTTTGACTAATCGTGCCTGACACATTCAAGGGAATGCTTGTGAACTGGTCTATACAAAATATTACGGCAGATACGGGATGAGAACCATTTTTCCTTTATTGTACTAATTTTTAAATGAATAACACTTTTGTTGTTATTGTAGTTGAAGTTATATGGATATATTTGAAATAAAATGTTGATTAAATGTTATTATTTTTATTTGAAAGGATATGCCCAGTGTTTGGGGGAATGGCTCCCTCGTGTGGCACGCTCATTTATGTTCAATGTCTGCATTGCCTCAGTAAGAATACAGTGAGCTGGTCTTGTTTTTTAAAGTAAGAGAGTCCTGGCCTGGCTGGTGTGGCTCAGTGGATTGAGCGCCGGCCTGCTAACTAAACAGCCGCCGGTTCGATTCCCAGTCAGGGCACATGCCTGGGTTGTATATATGTACACATATATACATATATATGTGGGTTGCAGGCCAGGTCCCCAGTTGGGGGTACATTTGAGGTAACTACAAATTGATGCTTCTCTTCCTCTCTTTCTCCTTCCCTTCCCCTCTGTCTATAAATTAATAAATAAAATCTTTAAAAAAATAAAGTAAGAGAGTCCCCTCTCATTTTCCTCCTCTACTTTCCCTCATGAAACCAACCAGAAGAATTGAACCAACAGCCTATACTGCCCTCATGCCTTTAAATTTTTGGCTCTAATAATTATGCTATTTTTGTATTTTCTTTAGATTGATGCTGATACTAGCTAGAAACAACTATAATATCTTCTAGGGGAAGAAAGGGAGTTATGAATATTGGATGACTTATGGATCACTATTAAAGTATTCTTTGTAAGTTTTAATATTTTGGATATGGCTAGGTATACTAAAATAACTATAAGAAAAACAGGTTTTGAAGTCAAAATAGTTTGTGTAATGCTGGTGAACTTCCTAAACAGGAAGAGTTTTCCACACTTATTAGACTATAGAATTCTTACCTTCAGGAATTGACAGTCAGGGAATTAGCAAATGGTTTTAACTGAGTCATTCTTCATGGTTTTTTGAATTACGTATTACCATATTTGCTTCTTCCCTTGTTGCAGCAATTTTTGAAAGAAAAATAAGAGAAAGCAGTATTAAGCCTTAGAGATTTATATTTGGCAGTGTATTTCCCGTCAGTAAGTCTACTTTTTTCTTTTTGCTTGTAGCAAGCAACCTCAGGATCATAAGGTGTTTTTTTTTAAAGATTACTTTATATTAGCAATGATGAATAGGATTTTAGTTTAAATGTAATTTAAATAAATAATTTCCCATTATCTAAAACTTGTAAGATTTTGTTAATGACACTTACTGGCAGTGGGTACAAGAAGTATCCTATTTCCTGCGTTTTTCTTTCCTTTTATAACATTTATAGAAAAAAATGAGGGGAAAAGTTAAAATGCAGTTATGATGGTGGTAGGTTTTTGTGGGGGTACAGGGACTGTAGGGAGATTTAGATGAAAAATCTTATATCCATTCTTAAGCCACTAATTAAATATAAATTTATTTGAATTAAGCTTTGCAAATATATACATATTATCCCTAGCTTTTATTTTGTCATCTTTTGAGAGTGTTATACCTAAATTGGGAAGAACAGTATATATACTGTATAGCTTTACATTTCTCTTATAGGAAGCATATAGGATATGTTTTAAAACAGTGACATGTTTCTATATTTTCAGGTTTCTTTTTTAACTGCATCAGAAAACTGATGGTTAGGTTAATGTTTATCAAAGTGAGTAAAAACAAGCCTAGTAATTAATCTAATGTCCAGTGTCATCAGGTTGTGAAGTTTTCCAGATAAGTAATTTTTCTAGGTAATGGAAGCATATATTTTAAGTACCAGGATTTTAAAAAAGATAGCCTTTTTACTGAACATATGCAGCTTAATTTATTTTCGGTCTAGGTTTGCCATTATGATGTTATAATACTGTTGTCCTAGGGGAGCTGTAGCTATGGTTGCCTCTTGCCCCTTTCCCCCTTCTAAATTTGTGTTTATCATTTATCATTTTAAAGGTTAGTTAGAATTATGCCTAATGTAGAAACATATATATGTTATAAGAGCACCCTTTTAAGAATCACAGTCTTTGTGGTATTTATTTTAGCTCTTTAGAAATTCTTTCAACCCTTACTTGTTACCTCTGCCCACTCCACTGCCCTTTATTTGTAATTGTTGGCTAGATGAGTTTTGGAGAATTGAAGTTTATTTTCTCTTAATGATGTCATAGGTTTACTTTTATTCCATGTAATAAGGGAAACTGGATATTTACTATAGATAGTATTGGAGTAGAATAATTGTCACGTGAATCAAGGAGTATTTACTTTTGTGAAGTGTGTGGATTATATTCTTATATTTTGTTTTAACATCTTAAGTGCTATATATGTATTTCATTAAGAGGTACATACTTTTTGAATTTGAATACATTGTTTTATGCAATTTGCCATGTTTAAAATATTAAATAATTGGTTCCAACTGATTTAGTATATGTTTGAAGTACTGGGTTATTAAACTAGAAAGTGTTAAATGGTATATAATTAAAAGTTATATTACAGTGTATTTTAAAATTCAGATTAGTTTCACAACTAATATTTTGATGATTTTCATTTAATTTTTAAAATTTAGTTTTAAATTTAAATATATTTGTATTCATCCTATTGGGTTATCAAGTACTAACCAATCAGACTCTGCTTACCATATGAGATCAAAGAGATTGAGCACATTCAGGGTAGTATGTCCATAGATTTTCTATTAGATTATCAGAATAGTATCTTGAGTATTTAGAGAACAAATGTTTTAGAAGAAAATTGCTATTTCATTTTAAATGTGATAGCTAAGTATACATAGTTATTTTTTGTTTTGTTTTGTTTTTTTTACAATGTGTGGTTGCCTCTCATGGGCTGCAGGCACATGCCCTGACTGGGAATCAAACTGGTGACCCTTTGGTTCACAGGCTGGTGCTCAATCCACGGAGCCACACCAGCCAGGAGCTATACATAGTTTTTAAAAAGGCTATACTTTATAGTGGAATTTACCTGGGTTTTAATAGTGGGCAAACAGAATGTACTTTATATTTTAGCACATTTTGGTGAAAGAAGAGAGGGATCTGTACTTTTATTATAGCAAATTATGTGTGTAAATGAATTTTACATATAATACATATGTATTTTGCTATGAGGTGACAAGAACTATAAAGATTCAAACACAGTATTTAAGATTATAATCCAAGTAGAGTGTGTTACTTTACTTTTTGAAATTCAGTTTCTCACAAATATCCTTTTGAAATGTTTATGAATTTTAATAGGGCCATACTTAAAAAAATCATGAAAAGATATAGCCTCTTTCTAGGCAACCCCAAGATAGACAGAGGAAGGGGGAGGGAATTCAAGTTTGTCCTACTTTTTGTTAAAGTTTTTAATATTTAGTCTGTACTTAATTTAGACATGTGTTCTATTTTAATTTTAAAGAACATTTGTAAACTTGGAAATTTATGTAAAGGTGTAATCTGAATGAAGTGACATGGCTAGGTCAGTAATCTCTTCAATCAACAAAGTGATCATTCTAACCTGAAGTAACAACATGTGGGTAAATGAAAATTAGTAAGTACTTAAAGGTACCACATAAAACATATTATTTGTCTTTACTATTACCACCCAAGAAGCTTTACCCATTTTGGGTTACTAAATGATACGTGTTTTTACTTAACACGCAGTAATTTTACTCCAAGAAGGCTGAATGTGAAACTTGTTAAGAATTACTTCTGGTTTCCTGATCATTGTATTTATCCCTTCTCTGTAGCTTAATAATGTTATAGTAGGTTTTTTGTTTTATTTTTTAAAACTAGGATAGACCCAGGAAATTAAGACAGCTTAATCTCCCTAAATGTACTGTCCACAAAGGCTAATACAGAGAAAAAAATAATTAGGGTTTAGGTTAATGTTTGTTTATGTAAGGAAGTTGTTTTACTTACAAAAGACTTGTTTACTAGTGTTATTTTATGAAAAGGCATATGTCTCTTTGCAGGATTTAAATGTACTTGTGAGAACTCAAAGTACCAATGATTTTTGAGGTATAAGGTGTTTTATTTTAGTTGATATTTGAATAATACCCATTTGCTAGCATTGTGCAGGTGACTATGTAATTATGACATTTTCCTAGGCAATCCAAGGTAAATTGTTCTAATTAATAAAACTAAAACACAAGGAATTTAAGTGATTTCTGAAGGTCACACTGCTGGTAGATAGCAAAGGCAGATTTGGGACCTAGGCCTCCTGGTTTCTTGATCTTTAGTAGTTTCATCAGAGTTAGAGTAGTAGTTTTATCAGAGTTAGAAATGTAAACTGGATCCTAATTAATATAGTAAGATTTAGAAGGGAAGATCATTCCCCGTGGCCTTCTAGATACACCAATCACTGGTGGTGGTTAAATGTAACATTTTTACAATATGTACTTTTGAAAAGTCTGATAAAAAGATATGAACCATTAGAAAAATGTAGATATATGAACTTTTGAATATAATTTCAGTAGCACCATTGACCAAATAATGAACTCATCATGTATTGTAAGAAGTTATGGTCAGTTGTCTAGAATTATGCTGTTTATCTCAACTGTTTTTATAAGCTGTGCACAGGTATAGCTAGGGAAGGTAAAATAGCTTGATTTAGTGCAGATTTTTTTAAATGACTTTATTTTACTATTTGTAAAAGCTTTTTGTTTTGTTTTGCTCACCTCACACTATGTTCTAATAGTTTTGGACAATATAATTTAGTGTTACACAGTGCGAGTAAGCATTATCTTACTTAAAACTTTTAATTCCATATCCTTTAGGTAAAAAGAACGTATTCTCACGGTACTTACAGAGCTGGCCCAATGCGACAAATCAGTTTGGTGGGAGCAGTTGATGAAGAAGTGGGAGATTATTTCCCTGAGTTCCTTGACATGTTGGAAGATTCACCATTTTTAAAGGTAAGAGAAAACAATATCAAGCAATCTGAATTGTGGGTGTTACTTTCATGGTACAGGTGATACAGATGGTTGTTTCAGAATTGTAGAAATTTTTATTTTATTTGAATTGGAGGGAAGGAAAGGAAGAAACTGAATTTTAGTGTAGTGTATGTTTATGACTTCTCAGGTATTAATCGTAATGCAAAAGCTAAGTGGTGGACAAGAAAATAACACTTCCTTGTTGCTGCCACTTTAGGAAATTAGGTTTCATCTGTTATTAGCTATAAACTGAGTACCAGAGGATTTAAGAAGTAAAGAAAGGAGGTCTACTAAATTAAAGTGCTTAGGAGAAGGGAATGGCCATGTGGCATTGCAGAAAACTGGCCTGGAATATTGTACGTCTGTATTTCATTCTTGGCTATACTTAGCTGGATTGGGCAAGCCATTTAAACTTTTTGAGCTTCACTTTCTTCATAAATAAGACATTTAAAATACACTTAGTAATTAAATGTCAGAATGTGACAAGATCACTTTATCATTACTGTTTGCCACTTAATCTGTTGAACATCTCTTCTTTTTTCACTTTTCTTTACTCAGTTTTCTAATCTGTGTGTGTGTGTGAGAGAGAGAGTATATTTTTCGTCTCTTTTTTTACCCCATTCCATTTTGCTTTTATTTCCTTTTTTATTCTTTTAAACTTTTTGTTCCTTTTCTGTTTCTCCCAACTAGTGACCTCATTGAATTTAATTGTATTTGTTTTGAATGGTACTTTAAAAATACATTATTTAAATATTTATGTTTCAGATTTTTAAGTGACAAACAAATGAATGAATGCATTTATTCTGGACAAATTTAATTTGATAATTCTCCCATTTTTGAAAAGGGGTATGGGATAAAAACTTTTTAAAAAAAATACCATTCTTACCATTCCGTGGATCCTTTGTCATTTTTCTCTCCTCAAAGATTTTAATCTCTGCTTTTTAGACTAGCAAACTCTTCAAGCAGCTACTAAACAAATAAATTTTGACTTTGGTTAGGTTTTCCTTTTTGTTTTACTGGGTTTTGGTTATAACTAATTAAAGAAGTTTGGTAACCATTTTTTAACTAATTAATTATTCATTTTTATAGATTCTCCTGGAGAACACTTGCTTACTTTGGCAACTTATTAACATTACATATTTGGCAGGAGGAAGAATAACAAATGATAAATATCGTGAATCATATCTGTGACAGGGTTGGGGGAAAGAATCATCCAAAAATAATTACTCTCTTTATGTGTTTAAAAAAGAATTTTTTGATAGAAAATGTGTGAATATATAAGAATATATAGTATAGGTATGTATTTCAAATGTATAAGTATAAAAGTATATATGAAAGTTTGTTAAGGGGCAGCATTCTTTAATGTATATTTAAAGGTCCATTTTGACAATAATTGATTTCTATGTAATTATTTGCCTTTAGTGTACACTGCCATGGGGGACACTATCTAGTCTAAAATTAGAGAGTCGAAAAGATAGTGATGATGGTCCCATCATGTGGGTACGCCCAGGAGAACAAATGATCCCTGTGGCTGATATGCCAAAGTCACCTTTCAAAAGGAAAAGGTATGTTGGACACAAATTTGTATTGCTGGAAGTGAGTGTTTGTATGTTGGGTGTGTGTGTGTTATTTGAAAATTGGAGGAAGAATGACGTAAAAGTTTAGGGCATAATTGGAATGTGAATTAAAAGATGGCTACATATGCTGATATGATTTTTAAAATATATCAAATTTTTTTTTCATGCTCACCCAAAACCCATTCACCATATCTATCTTTGGTGATCCCATGGTCAAATATTAATAAGACATGAGAAATTAGGCAAATGACAAATTGTAAGAATGGAAAAAATGTCATTCACAGTACAGGCATTATAAACTATGGGATAAATTAATAAGAAATATTTAGGACCCTTATTAGGAAAATTAAAATGTAAAGGATATCAAGTAAGATCTAAACAAGTAAAAAACCCTAGTATATTTTCGATTGGATAAAAATTATAGTACTGCCCTGGCTGGTGTGGCTCAGTGGATTGAGCACCAGCCTGCAAACCAAAGGGTCACCGGTTCGATTCCCGGTCGAGGCACATGCCTGGGTTGCAGGCCAGGTCGGGCCCCCAGTTGGGAGTGAGCAAGAGGCAACCACACATTGATATTTCTCTCCCTCTCTTTCTCCTTCCCTTCCTCTTTCTTTAAAAATAAATAAATAAAATTTTAAAAAATGATAGTCCTTTGAAACTTAGCATATCTACTTCTAGTACTGGATAAATGATTTTAAAGTTTATAACGAAGAATGAGTAAAGCCAGCAAATAGCCAAGAAAATTGTGAAAGAGAAGATACGTGAGGGGTCTTAGTGTTAAAAAGATCATTTATAAAAGGATAGAGTACACAAATAGATCGAAGTATACTGGGAAAGGGAAGATTTACTTAATGAACAGTATGACATAATTGGCAGTCCATCTGAAAGAAAACAAAGCTATACCTCATATAAGGAATAAGTTTTAGATTTAAACATAAAAAATAAAAATAATAGAATAAAATTTATTTTATTTTATTTTTAAAGATTTTATTTATTTTTAGAGAGAGGGGAGGGACGAAAAAAGAGAGGGAGGGAAACATCAGTGTGTGAGTGAAAACATCAGTGTGTGAGTGAAACATGGACCAGTTGCCTCCTGCACGCCTCCAACTGGGGACTTGGCCCTATAACCCAGGCATGTATGCTGACTGGGAATGAAACCAGTGACCTTTTTGGTTTGTAGACTGATGCTCACCCACCAAGCCACACCAGCCAGGGCTAGAATAAAATTTTTAAGCCTAGGAGAGACATTTCCTCAGCAAGATAAAGAATATAATGGTAGTATTAGTGAGAGAAAAGACATCAACAACAAAGTTCAAAACTATGGTAGATTGACTAAAACATTTGTACCATATGGCAAACTAAAGTTAATATACAATGAGCATTCCTAAATTGACAAGAAAAATATAAACAACCCAACAGAAAAATAGGCCTTAGGCCATCAAGTGTATATTAAAATATTTATGAGATAGTATTTTTATTCATTACATTGATAAAAATTATTAATAGGGTAGTAATATTACAGGCTGGTAGGTAGGTGAGGAAAACAAAGTTATTTCCATATTGTTGGTGAGCCGCTATAATTATTTTGTGAAAGGAGTTTAGCAGTAGCTTATAAAGTTTAACATACTATATATATTCTTTAATCCAGCACACCTACTTTTGAAAACTGTCCCAAGACATAAAAGCCCTAAAGGAAAATGTAATAAGAATATTGATTGCAGCATTATTTGTAGTGAGAAAAAGATTTAAAGTGGTCTGAATGCCCATTAACAGGAATGGCTGACTACATTTTGACATATTCCTGTTAAAGAATATGTTGAAATAGTTAAAATAAATGAATTATTTCTGTTCATTGATCTGGAAGGATATCTATGACACTTGAAAAGAGTAAAATGTAGAGTAATATGCCCACTGTGATTCTATTTTTAGAAGAGATGAAAAAACATATGTATAAATATATATTGGGTTGGCCAAAAAGTCTATATGGTTTTGTTCTATATAATAAAAGACACATTTTTCTTTTCTTTTTTTCTAAAGATTTTATTTATTTACTTTTAGAGAGAGGGGGAGGGAGGGAGGAAGACAGGAAGAGAAACATCAATGTGTGGTTGCCCACACGTGTCCTCTACTGGGGGCCTGACTTGCAACCCAGGCATGTACTTTGACTGGGAATCAAACCAGTGGTTTGGTTGGCAGGCTGGCACTCAATCCACTGAGCCACACAAGCCAGGGCCAAAAGACATATTTTTCATTTTCACCAGTAACGTTATTGATTTGGATATTTTGAGTATGTTGACTATCTTCCGCATGGTGTAACATTGATTGTTATCAATTAATGGCTTGATTTGATCACTATCAACTTCAACTGGTCTACCTGACCATGGAGCATCTACCAGCAAAAAGTCTCCAGCACAAAACTTCGCAAACCACTTTTAACACATTCAATCAGTCACAGCACCTTCTCCATACACTGTACAAACCCTTTTTTGCATTTCAGTTGGGTTTTTACCTTTCTTGAAATAATAAAGCATAATATGCTAAAAATGTTGCTTATTTTCTTCCATCTTCAATATTAAAATGGCTATACAAAAATTCACCAATTTTGATAAGTTTTTTTTTAATGCAAACTGTTATGACAGCTGTCACAATACAATCTTAACAAAATAATTTCAAATGAAGTTAAAAAAAACTAAGTGCTACTGGAGCCATCATATGGAAAAAACCGAATGAATTTTTTGGCCAACCCAATACTTATGTGAGCATAGAAAAAAGTATGGAAAAATGTACACTAAGTTAACATTTGGTAGGAATGGAGTGGGTGGTGCTGGGGGAAATGATACCTTTTTCTTAGATAACAAATGGTTTCACTAGTTACAGTGATTATTAATTTAAAAAGGAAAAATGGTCATTGGGCAACTCTAGGGTGCATGAAGGTAGGGACTATCTTGTTCTTGTTACTGATACGTCTCTAGCACCTAAAAGGAATGCTTACTGCTTAATACATTTTTATTAGTTGAGTGAAACTTTTATAATATATAAGTTGGTAGTAAATGGTAAAATTGGTGTTTCTCAGTGGTTCTTAATTTGGATGTATGAATTGTTTTGAGAATCTGAAAGCCTTTGCCCAGGATGATACAGATACGTACACCCTTTTCCATGTAATCTAAGGGAGTTCAGCCCCTTAAGGAATTTGCCTGCACAGCAGTGATTATAAATCCATCATATATCCAATAATTTCATATCCCACTACAGTCTGACCAAACTAACAACAACATTGCCCTAGCCACTGTGCTAAAGTCTGAATTCATTAGAATATGGTGTTAATAGGACAAAACTTGTGGGCTTGAAAGCCTATTTGTTAGCTTTCCCTGGGAAACAACATCATCATCTAGCTTTCTGACACCTGTAGACCATAAATCACAAAGATCGAAAAAGTATGTTGTAGCATCATCTGTGTGTGTGAGTATGTAATAAAACTGTAATGCAGGATTGCACAAAGAACAGTAATAGTAGAGAGTGAAGGTGAGAAATCAAAGAATAAGGAAGAGACCCTAAGAGATAGACTGGAATGAGAGGAGAAAATTATGGGGCAATCTGAATTTTTCTTTGGAAAAGAAAAACCATACAGGAAGATAAATAAGATGATGATTCCCAATCTAAGAAATTCTTCTCACTCTTTGTCCCCTTCTACAGCAAAATTTGAGAGAGTTTCTGCAATGAGAGAAACTAAGTAGTCAGCAGCTTCTGTGTGTATGTTTTCTGGGTGGTGAGCGGTGGTGGGGAGGGCCAGTGGGTTGATGACTGTCGTCTTAAGAGGGAGCTAAGGTTTTCCTTTCTGCCTCCAATAAATCATGTGTGTTTTGTGGAAGCACTTATGCTTGTTGTTTTCTTGCTATTTTGTTTTGTTTTTCTTTTGTTAGAATATAAACTTCCATAAGAGTAGGGAATTTAATCTTATTCACTACTGTCTTGGTCACTAGCTCCAGGACCTAGATCATAACTGACATAGTAGGTGCTCTATAAATATTAAATCAGTGCATTTTTAAAAGTTACCTGTTTGTTCAAGATTTGTACCTTGTGTTAGCCATGTGACCTGATGATTGGGGGCATGCTTCTACAGGTTAGGCTCAAACTCCATTTTAGATTCTGGGTATAGGGAGACCTGGGTGAACCACACTACATGTAATTTATTTTTCTTATCCAAGTATATATTGCCTTTAAACTTCCACTTATGAAGGGTGTATGAAAAAGAGCGGATTGTATATGTGCTCTTGTTTGTTCTTGTTCATTTTAAAAAGAACACTTGATTTAGGAGCAGATGATTTATAATTTCATTTCTCTGAATTACGTGATTACTAAATGCCTGATGGCAGTTAAACCTCAATACAAATGTTTGAGGGTAATTAAGCCTTAATACATAAGCCTATCCAACCTGTCTCTCCCTTTACCTCCCTTTCTCTCTATAGAAAATATATATAAAATGTAAGTTTAATATTTTTTTAAAACAGAACTACCAATGAAATAAAAAACCTGCAATACCTACCTCGAACTAGTGAACCCCGTGAGATGCTCTTTGAAGACAGGACAAGAGCTCATGCAGATCATATAGGACAAGGTTTTGAACGACAGACTACAGCTGCTGTTGGAGTGTTGAAGGCTGTGCACTGTGGAGAGTGGTATATATTAATTACTGCCATTTTAATGAAATGTTTTCTTGGCTTTAAAATTTTGGGAAATTTCTCAGTAATACTGTTTACTGGTGGGGGATTATTTTCCCATGCATTTCGAGATTGTAACTGTATGACTGCACTAAAGATTTTCATTGCTAGAATCTAGTTTTTCTTTTGGATTTGGCTGAAATAATCTCATTTTCTAAGTGACTAGACATAAAAACAATTGTCTTATCTAAGGTAAAAGGAAAACTAATATTTACTTGGTACTTACTATATGCCTGTTTACAAATATTCATTTGATTTTCAACTACTTGTAGGCCCATATTTATCTCACAAGGAAACCAAGGCTCAGTACTGTGGAATAACATTATGATAGTTATATGTTAATAAGTGACAGAGCTGAGACTGAGTTCAGATATGACTCCAGACTCATGTTTCTCCTTATACTGTTCTACCTTGTTCTGTGCTAAGATTTGGTATCTATAATATTAAGCATTTGTTCACCTTATATATAATTTTTTTCTGGCTTCATATGAAAGTTTCACTTTGAATCATTTCATAAATTAAAAAAATGGATAATTCTCTTAAATATACTTAAGGTATCCTCCCATAATTAAGAACTTTTCCATTTATTGATAAATAAATGGATACTGTAAGATAAGTTTTCTCAGTTAGATTTCTGTTTTCAAACTGAATGTTTTGATATGAAACTTAAAGTGGCACGTGCTAATTTACTTATTAAAGCAGTTGAATTAAACATTAAATATGCAAGAACATTTTCTAATTGTAAAAGAAAACTTTTAATTCTGAAAATATAAAATGTCAACATTGTTGCATAGTTTTCTAAGATATAATGAAAAATATAATCTGCCCTGACTGGTGTAGCTCAGTGAGTTGAGCATGGGTGGTGAACTCTGAAGGGTTGCTGGTTCAATTCCTAGTCAGAGCACATGCCTGTGTTGCAGGCCAGGTCCCTAGAAGAGGGTTCGCAAGAAGCAACCACACATTGATATTTCTCTCCCTCTCTTTCCCCTTCCCTTCCCCTCTCTCTGAAAATAAATAAATATTTAAAAAATATGTAATCTGTATTTTATATATGAGGAAATTTTATTTTCAAGGGCTACTAATACACAGTTGACTTTTTGTTAATTTATAATATTATAAAAATTTAAAATATTTTATAAATTAGTAGTATTCCAGGAAGCCAGTGTAAACTGACCTCCTTTCTTTTTTTTAATGTATATTTTATCGATTATGCTATTACAGTTGTCCCATTTTTTCTCCCCTTTATTCCCCTCTGCCTTGTATCCCCCTTTCCACCACTATTGCCCCACCTTAGTTCATGGCCATGGGTCATACATATAAATTATTTTGGCTGCTCCATTTCCCATACTGTTGTTAAACTCCCCCTGTCTATTTTGTATCTACCATTTATGCTTCTTATTCCCTGTACCTTTTCCCCCATTCTTCAATTTCCCCTCCATGCTGATAACCCTCCATGTGATCTCTATTTTTAGGAATCTGTTCCTGTTCTAGTTGTTTGTCTAGTTTGTTTTTCTTTTTTAGATTTGGTTGTTGATAGATATGAGTTTGTTCTCATTTTACTGTTCGTATTTTTTATCTTCTTTTTCTTAGATAAGTCCCTTTAACATTTCATACAATAAGGGCTTGGTGATGATGAACTCCTTTAACTTGACCTTATCCGAGAAGCACTTTATCTGCCCTTCCATTCTAAATGAAAGCTTTGCTGGACAGAGTAAACATCTTGGATGTACATCTTGGATGTACAAGTACATCTTGGATGTAGGTCCTTGCCTTTCATGACTTGGAATACTTTTTTCCAGCCACTTCTTGCCTCTAAGGTTTCTTTTGAGAAATCAGCGGATAGTCTTACAGAAACTCCTTTGTAGGTAACTGTCTCCTTTTCTCTTACAGCTTTTAAGATTCTCTCCTTATCTTTAATCTTTGGCAGTTTAACTATGATGTGTCTTGGTGTGTTCTTCTTTGGGTTCAACTTCTTTGGGATTCTCTGAGCTTCCTGGACTTCCTGGAAATCTATTTCCTTTGCCAGATTGCAGAAGTTCTCCTTCATTATTCAAATACGTTTTCAGTTTCTTGCTCTTGCTCTTGCTCTTCCTCTTCTTCTGGCATCCCTGTGATTCAGATATTGGAACATTTAAAGTTGTCCCAGAGTTTCCTAAGCCTCTCCTCATTTTTTTGAATTCTTGTTTCTTCATTCTGTTCCAGTTGAATGCTCTTTTCTTCCTTCTGCTCCAAACCATTGATTTGAGCCCCAGTTTCCTTACCTTCATGGTTCCCTGTACATTTTCCTTTATTTCACTTTTCATAGCCTTCACTTTTTCCTCTATTTTGCAACCTTACCCAACCATTTCTGTGAACATCCTGATTACCAGTGTTTTGAGCTCTGCATCTGATAGGTTAGCTATCTCTTCATCGCTGAGTTCTATTGTTGGAGTTTTGATCTGTTCTTTCACTTGGGTCACATTTCTTTGTCTCCATCAGCCTGTTACATTATAAGGGGTGGAGCCTTAGTTATTTACCAGTGCAGGGCAATCCACATTGCTGCATTGTGGTACTGTATGTGGGGGAGGGGTTCAGAAAGGGAACAGTGCTGCTTGTTTGGCTCTCCACAGGCTTCCAGTCACTTCACCTGCTACCCACAAGCAAATTGGGCCCTTCTGGTGTTGATTTCCAGGCGGGTTTGTGTATGTTCTTGGTACTGTTGGGTCTCTCCAACGAGTTGTCCTGTGAGGCTGGGAGTTTCTCCCACCACCTCAACATCCACAGATTTTTACAGCCAGGTGTTTTGAAGCTTTCTTTTCCCCATGTTGGAACTCTGGGTTGTACGGTCTGCCTTGCTTCCCAGTTGTTTTTCCTGGTTTATCTGCATGCAAATGTAGGTCCATCCTGGTCCTCCACCTGCTGCCTTGCTGCATCCTGTCCATCCTGGTTGTCCATCTCCACCCCTCCTACCGATTGGATGAATTGTTTCTTCTTTAACTCCTTGGGTGTTGGACTTTCATATAGTTTGAGTTTCTGGCAGTTCTGTGTGTGTTTTTTTTAATTTTAAATTTGTTGTCCTTTTGGTTATAAGAGGCAAAGTGTATGTGCTTATGCCTCCATCTTGGCTGGAAGTCACCTGACCTTCTTTATTTAACATAATTGAAACTTTATCAGTTTTAGGTATACAATGTAGCTAGTACTGAAGTAATCCTAAAAGATCCTCAGGAAAATAATAGTTTATAATTCAGTAATAATTTATAATTGAATTTTATTTAACTTAAATGGTAATTTTAAATATCTGTTATGCTCATACAGTTTCTGTGTTCTGATTTAAACTATAGTCTGGTTTAAAACACTAAATTTATCTCTGGAAATCATTACAAACTCCTATTTCAAATTAATTAGATTTCTCTTGAATGTTTGATATAAAGTATCTAAGATATCATCAGGAATTACTTAAGGTGAAATCTAATTTAGAGTGTTCAGCTAAGTTAGCTACATATTTACACTTTTCTTCAGAGATAAATATCCCTGCTTCATGGCTTTAGCACTTTGTTAAAATCTTTTAAGCTTCTTTAAATTATTGTTGGTATATACTCATTCCTCCACTTTATATGTGATTTGAAATTAGAGATTGTGTCCTGTCCTTCATGAGACCATCACAGTTCCCAATAAATATTGATTAATAAAAAAACACTTTGGTGGGTAGTAACTTCATAGGATAAGGGACTGTTGCCAAACTAATATACTAGGAAGTTAGGTGGCCAAATTTAAGAATATGCTTGAGACAGATTTTGGGATGAGATATTGCTAGTTATGAGTTTTCCCACTATTGTAAAATACAATTTGCTTCCTAGACCAGAGCTGCTTTCATCTCTTAATACTAAAGATGATGAGAATATAATTTTGTTGGTGCTGTAAGAGGGCTTCATGGCTCTGATGCAAACATGGTTTATAATCCCTTTATAATAATAAATTCCTTGGTGTTAAATTAAGCTATACTGAGGAAGTTGGTGCTTCCTTTCTTTCTTAGTGTTTTGAATTCTATTCTTTGTCTCAAGAAGACATTAGGTATTAGAATATTAGATTCTTGATGTTTAGAACCAGGCTTAACATCATTTTGAAATAAAGACTAGGGTTGATTTAGACTTTATAGAAATCTTCATCTAGGAAAGGCTTATGAAGTACTGATCAAATTATATCGCTCTTTAGGTATATGAAGAAAAGATTCATATACAGGGTGCAGCAAAAGTAGGTTTATAGTTCATATAGAAAAATATAATAATTAATAAATAGTAATAGAAGAATAACCTGTGTTTCATGTACTCACAACTGAAAACCTACTTTTGTCCCACCCGTAGGTTTATATATTCAAGGTGGCTTCTTTGAAATAGTTTTTTTAAAAATCAACCATTGAAGTATAATTTATATTCAGTCATATACACACTCATCATAAATATTATATAGTTTGATATGTTTTGACAAATGTATACAACCATATTACCACTACCTCAGATAAGTTTTGTGTCCTTCATATCCTTTGGCAGTTAATCTCCCCTGTTGTTACCACAGCTCCAGACATCCTTTCATCTGTTTTTCTTTTTGGTCTTCATAGGTTAGTATTGCCTAGTCTAGGATCTTATGTAAATAGAATCATACATGTTGCCTGACTTTTTTTTTTTTTTTTACTATACATGTTTTTTATCTTCTTTTTCTTAGATAAGTCCCTTTAACATTTCATAAAATAAGGGCTTGGTGATGATGAACTCCTTGAACTTGACCTTAT
>CM052549.1:40226006-40254868 GCA_028533065.1 Trachops cirrhosus | reverse complement strand
GATGTCCTGGAGGTTCCGAAGCCTCTCCGCATTTTTTTGAATTCTTATTTCTTCATTCTTTTCTGGTTGTACATTTTTTTCTTCCTTCTGGTCCACTCCAATGATGTGAGACCCATCTTTCATTCCATCACTATTGGTTCCCTGTGCATTTTTCTTCATGAAACTTATTGTAGCCTGCATTTTTTCATCTAATTTGCGACCAGAATCAACCAGTTCTGTGAGTATCCTGATCACCAGTGCTTTGAACTGTGCATCTGATAGGTTGGCTATCTCTTGGTCGCTTAAAAGGATAGGTTCTGGGGCTTTCACTTCTTCTTCTGTTTGAGCCATCATTTTGCTGGGTTTTTGTTTTTTTTGGACTTGTGGAGCTCCTGTAGTGAGGGGCGGGGCCTTAAGTGTTCACCAGGGCAGGGCACCCCAGTTGCTGGGTTGGGACGCTATACGTGGGGGGCGGGGTCCGAGAAGGAACAGTGGTGCTTGCTCTGCTCTCTGTAGAACCTGAGACCCTTCTGCTGCTTTCCGCAAGCTAACTGGGCTCCTCTGGCACCAATTCCGGTGTGGGTGGGCCTGTGCACCCCATGGGCGGGACCTTCCTTTTCAGCCAGTGACCCAAAGCTCTATTTCCTGGTGCTGGGACCCTGAGTTGCGCACAGTGCCTTGCTTCACAATGGCTGCCTCACTGGGTCTGCTGGTCGCCACCCCCTGGCCGGGGCCCACCAGCCACCGCCGCTTGTGCGCCTAGCGTCTGCCTGCTGCGGACTTGCGCGCTGCCCTGGTTGGTCAAATCTCTGCTCAGTGTCCCTCGCCCAGCCCAACTCTGCCCCTCCTACCAGTCTTGATGAATGTGTCTATTTTTAAATCCTTGGGTGTTCGACTTCCACACACTTCAATTTTCTGTCAGTTCTGGTTGTTATTTTGTTTTTATATTGTTGTCCCTATCTTGGTTGTGCGCGGGGGCACAGTGCGTCTACCTATGCCTCCATCTTGGCCGAAAGTCTGTTGACTGACTTCTTTCACTCAGCATAATGTTTCTGAGATTCATCTACGGTGTTACATGTATTAGTAGTTCATTCCTTCTTATAGCTGAGTGGTATGTCATTGAATGGATATATCACAACTGATTTATTCATTCACCTGATGGTAGACATTTGAGTTGTTTCCAGTTTTATGAATAAAGTTGTTAAAGACATTCACTTACAAGCCTTTTTATACATATAAGATTTCATTTCACGTCAGTAAATACACAGAAATGGAATTAGAATCTTGGATAAAGTAAGGCAAAATGAGTGTGTACAGAGAAAAATTATGAGTCTACAAAAGAAGTACTAGAATTAATAAGCAAACTTATGAAAGTCTCAGGATAAGAAAGTATTGAAAGTCAATTGTATTTATATATATTAGCAATATTCATGAAAATTGCCACTTACATGGTCTTAAAATAGCATAAAACCATATAATACTTAAAAGAGATAAATTTAAAAAATATATGACAGGTGCTAAAAATTATAAAAAAAACTAAAGAGAAAAATTAAGAACTTACATACATGCAGAGCTATACCTTTTTTATGGATTGGAAGACTCAATATTGTTATGTCAGTTCCTTCTCAAATGATCAACTCAGTCAAAATCCACAAGCTTTTCTTATAGATATACAAGGAACCTACTATAGGCAAAGCAATCTTGAGGTGTGGGGGAAGAATAATGTTAGAGGATTTATACTACTACCAGTCATCTTAAAGCTTACTTTGAAGCTACAGTAACAACAGAGGGTGGTACTGGTATAAACTTTTAAGATTAGTGGAACAGAAGACTGTCCCGTGTTCACTGATTTTTAGTGAAGGGTCAAGATGATTTAGTGGGGAGAGGAGTCTTTTCAAGAAATGGTGCTGGAACAATAGGGTACCCATGCACAAAAAGAAAAATAAAAAATAATGAACCTTGACCCTTATCTTACACCATACAAAAAGTCTTAAAATGGATTATAGAATGAAATATAACATTAAAATGATAAAGTTTGTTAGAAGAAAATGTTGGAGGAAATTTTACATTAGTCAGAAATTTCATGAACCATTAAGAGAAAATGATATCATTAAGATCATGAAAAGGTAGGCTACAGATGGGGAGAGAATATTCGAGGTGTGTGTGGATGTGTGTGTGTAAATGACTGACATCCAAATATATACAGAACTCTTATATTCAGGAATAAGAAAACAAACAATCCAATTAATATTGGGGAATATATGAACAGGCATTTTATAAAAGGTATACAAATGCTCTTTATTTCTTGTAAGAAAAGAACTTGCTTTTCTCTTTCTAGCTTGTTATAAGTTTAGATTATTGAGACCTCTCTTCTTTTCTAATATAAGTATTTAAAACTAAATTTCTAAGCACTGCTTTAGCTATATTCTACAAATGTTGACATTAAAAGCTCTGCAGTTGTACCATAAGAGAGATACAGATTAAAACACAATGAGATAGGCCCATATACTCCCTAAAATTGCTAATAATAATAATAATTTTTAAGAAGACCAAAACAAAAACTAGTGAAGATATGAATTAATTACAACTTTCATATAGTGCTCTGGAAACCATAAAAAAGTTTGGTAGTTTCTTATAAAATTTAATCATATACTTACTCTAGGACCCTGTAATTCCATTAATTCCATTTCTGTTCCTTGGATTAAAAACCTCTCTTGGTTGTTCTGTATTATCATACATCACCTATCTGTATGTAATTCATTATATACAAATATGACAGTATGGAATAACCAAGAGAAGTATGTGTGTTTATCTGATGTACCAAATTTTAAACATAATTATATATGGCATGTATATTATGTATATACACACATATGCCTGATAATATTTATAATACACTAATTAGTGCTGGATTCAACATACTGATATTGTCAATGATCTTTATATTAATGTGTTGCCAGAATTCATTAACTTTATTGATCTTTCCAATGAATCAGCCATTAATTTCACTGTTTTTTTTCTATTTTTCTGTTTTATTTCTGCTTTTTTTTTTTAGATTTTATTTATTTTTAGAGAGAGGAGAAGCAAGGGAGCGAGGGAGGGAAACATCAATGTGTAGGAGATACATACATCGATAGGTTGCCTCTCTCGCTCACCCCCAAGTGGGGACCTGGCTGCAACCTAGGTATGTGCCCTGACTGGGAATTGAACTGGCGTCCTTTTGGCTCATAGGCTAGCATTCAGTCCACTGAGCCATACCGGGCAGGGCTCTTTATTTCTTTTAAGGAAAGAACTTGCTCTTCTCTTTCTAGCTTAAGTTAGAAGCTTAGGTTATTGATTTGAGCTTGCTCTTTTCTAATATAAATATGTAAAACTAAATTTTTAGGTACTACTTTAGCTATATCCTACAAATGTTGGTAACTGTGTTTTCATTATACAGTTCAGAATTTTTCTAATTTTCTGTTTGGTGTCTTTTTTTAAAATCATGGATTATTGAGAAGACTTTTGCATACTTTTTATTATTTCAGAATTTATTTCCATGTTTTTTTGGGTGTGTTTCTTTTCAGTTTAATTCCCTGTGGCCAGGGAACATACTCTGTATTTCGCTTTGATTTCCTGTGGTTTGTTTCATGGTCATTCTTGATGGATAGTCTATGTGCACGTAAAAGAATGTATATTATGCTTAGATGTATAGTGCTCTGGTAATGCCAACTAAGTCAATATTGTTGGTAGGGTGGTGCAAATTTTATATATTCTTAACAGATTTTTCTCTAGTTACTAATCTCCAACTGTAACATTGGATTTGATTGTCTCTCTTTACAACTTCGCTAGTTTTTTTTAAGTACCAGTATCTTTTATTGATTATGCCGTTACAGTCATCCCAATTTTTTTCCCTTTGCCTCTCTCTACCTGGTAACCCCCTTTCCTCCAGCACCCCCCCGACCTTAGTTCATGTCTGTGGGTTGTGCATGTAAGTTCTTTGACTACTCCTTTTCCTATACTATTCTTAACATCTGCCTGTTTTGTTCCTACCAATTATGATTCTTTATCCCTGCACCATTTCCCCCTTTCTCCCACTTTCCCCTCCCAGCTGATAACCTTCCGGATGATCCCCATACTTATGATTCTGTTCCTGTTCTGGTTGTTTGCTTAGTTGGTTTTTGTTTTTATTCTTTAGATTCAGCTGTTGATAGTTGGGAGTCTGTTGTCATTCTAATGTTCATAGTTTTTTGATCTTTTTCTTAAATAAGTCCCTTAAACATTCCATGTAATAACGGCTTGGTGATGATGAGTTCTTTTAGTTTTACCTTCTCTGGGAAGTACTTTGTCTGCCCTTCCATTTTAAATGATACTAGAGTAATCTTGGTTTTAGGTCTTTGTTTTTGAATATTTCTTGCCAGCATCTTCTGGCCTGCAAAGTGTCTTTTGAGAAATCAGCTGATAGTCTTATGGGAACTCCTTTGTAGGTAACTCTCTGCTTTTCTCTTGCTCCTTGTAAGATTTTCTTTTCATCTTTAACCTTTGGCATTTTAATTATGATGTGTCTTGGTGTGATCCTCTTCAGGTCTAACTTGACTGGGACGCTCTGTGCTTCCTGGACTTGCATGTCTATTTCCTTCACCAAATTAGGGAAGTTTTTATTATTTTTTTCAAATAGATTTCCAATTTCTTCTTCTTTCTCTTCTTCTGACATCCCTATGATTCAAATGTTGGAGCACTTGTAGTTGCCACAGAGGCTTCTTAACTGTCCTTGGTTTTGGAGGGGGGCGGTTTTGGATTCTTTTTTCTTCTTGTTCTGATTTTTTTTTTTTTTGCTTCCTTTTGTTCTAAATCATTTGAACGATTGTCAGCTTCATCCACTATACAGTTGTTTCCCTGTAAATTGTTATTTATTTCAATTAATGAATCCTCCTTTTCTGACTGGATTTTTTTATGTTGCTGAGGTCTTCACTGAGTTCCTTGAGCATCCTTATAACCAGTGGTTTGAACTCTGCATCTGATAGATTGCTTATCTCCATTTTGTTTAACTCATTTTCTAGAGTTTTGATCTGTTCTTTATTTGGGCCATGTTTCTTTATCTCCTTGTTTTGGCAGCCTAGCCTCCCTGTGTTTGTTTCTATGTATTCGGTAGAGCTGCTTTGACATTGTGTCTTGGTAGTGTAGCCTAATGTAGTAGGTGTCCTGTAGGGTCCAGTGGCACAGCCTTCCCTATCATCCAAACTGGGTATTTGAGGGTACTCTCTTCATGCGGGCTGAGCACACCCTCCTCTTGCAGTTGAGCCTTGATTGCTACTGGGAGATCAATGGAAGGGATTTATCCAGGCCAGTCCCTGAAAGGATTGGCTGTGAGCACTTACTACCAACCTTCATCCTCTGTGGAGGGTCAGCTGTGCAGGGGCAGAGTGGTGGTGCTCCTACATGGTCTGTATCTGTGTACTGGGTGCAGTGGTCCTGGGGTTTCCTGGGTGATGTGGGCCAAGGTGAGCCCCCACCTTTGTTTTGCCTGGGGCCACCCTGGTTGAGCTATCAAGCATTCTGAGAAGGCTACTACTTGTGCTTGGCTTGGAGATTCCTAGGCAGAGCCAAGCTGTGAATCTGGGCTAGCTGCTGCTAGTTCGCAGCCTGGAGCTCACTGAGGCCAGGTTTTGCTTGTTCAATAGGATTTGGGATGTTGTGAAACAGGAGCCAAGACCTGCCATTCATATGTAAAAGCAGCTTGGGTAGGCCTGTAAGTTGAGTGGGGCAGAGTCTCTGGGGGTCTCCAAGGTGGGTCAAACCGTGTTAGCCAGGTTTATGAGTCTCAAATATGGCACTAGCCTGCTGGCTCCATGGCTGTTTGGGGGGAGAGCTCAGAAAAGGGACAATGGCCTCTGGTCACCCCAATGTCAGGCATTTCAGCCTCTCACAGTATGCCACTGGTGCCCTTCAAGCTGCCACCCTGGAACTGGAGCTTGGAGGACGTGAAATTGAGTAGGTGAGTCCATGTACGGGTTCTTTAAGAGGAACTGTTTAGGGCTTCAGAAGTTTCTAATACCAACTCAATCCCTGCTAACATTTGTAGCCAGAAGTTGTGGGGACTTATTTTCCTGGCACTAGAACCCTGGGCTGCCATGCCTGGTGTGCGGCTAAGCCTGCTTGCCCCTGAGATACCCCTCCTGAATTTTTATCCACCACACACGGATGAGAGGCCAGCCTGTTCTCTGTCTGTGCCCCTCCTACCAGTCTCAGTGGATGTGGTTTCTTTAATCCCATAGTTGTCAGACTTCCATTAGTTCCATTTACT
Source organism: Trachops cirrhosus (assembly GCA_028533065.1). Lineage (NCBI taxonomy): Eukaryota > Metazoa > Chordata > Mammalia > Chiroptera > Phyllostomidae > Trachops > Trachops cirrhosus. Next base: position 40,248,606 of record CM052549.1, on the reverse strand, counting down.
TCTGTAGTTGCCTATTTCTGATGGTTCTGAGTGGTGGTAGTTCTATATTTTAGTTGTAATTTTGATGTGGTTGTGAGAACAGGCGAGCCATCTCTACCTATGCCGCCATCTTGACCAGAACTCTTTTGTTTGTTTGGGGTTTTTTTGCTCCATGTATTTGTCTTTGGTAATGGCTTGACATATAATTCACATAACATACAGTTTACCTTTAAAGTGCATTTAATTCAGTAGTTTTTAGTATACTCACAGAGTTGTGCAATTATCATCACTATTACAGAATATTTTTATCAGCTCAAAGAGAGATACACCTTGTTTATGGATTGGATTTTTTAGAGATTGCTCCCCAATCCTATACCTTCTTCAGCTCTAGGCAACCATTTATCTCATTTCTTCTCTCTGTATTTCTCTGTTCTAGATATTTTGTATAAGTGGAATGATATAACATGTTGTCTTTGGTGATTAGCTTTCGTTTAGCAAAATGTTTTCAAGGTTCATATATTTTGAAGCTCTGTTAATAGATGATTACATATTTAGAGTGATTATTTCTTCTCCATGAATTGACCCCTTTATCATTATAAAATACCCTTTTTATCCTTGGTAATATTCTTTGTCCTGAGCTCTACTTTGATGTCAATACAGCCATTTGAGCTTTCTTATGATTAGTGTTTGCATGTTATATATTTTCTCATTGTTTGACTTTTCACCTATATGGTTTATTATCTATATTGTTTAATGTAGATACTATATATCTTGTTTTTAGTCTTTTCAATAATAATCTGTCTTTTAATTGGCATATTTAGACCATTTAATGTACCAGTAAATGTGGATTTAAAATTTCCATCTTTTTGTGTTTTGCCTCCTTTTTCTTTTTTGCCCTCTTTCCTATCTTTTTAAAGCATTCCATTATACCTTCACTATTTCCTTATTAGTGATTGCTCTAAAGTTATTAGTCTACCTTCAAGTATATACCTCTGTATGTAATGTGTTAAGAATCTTTCAATAGCATACTGCCATTTATTCCCCCTACCCGTTTCTGAACTTTGCGCTAATTATTGTACATTTGTACTTTACATGTGCTATAAAACCCCCAATATGCTACTTTAGCTATAAGTATTTCCAAAGAGAGTTTAAAAATGAGAATAAAATACCTTTCATATTTGTTACTTGTGCTCTATATTCATTTGACTAGACTTATATTTTCATCTAAATATCATTTCCTTCAGTCCAATGAGATTCCTTTACATTTTCACTGTGCTGGTTTTCTGGTGACAGATTCTGTCAGCCTCTGTCTGAAAATATTTTTTTCACATTTTGAAGGTATTTTTGGTAGATAAAGAATTCTAAATTGACTTTTTCTTGCAATACTTTAAAGGTACTCTGTTCTTTTCTGGTTTGTGTTGTCTCTAAAGGGAAGCCTGCAGTCATCCTTATCCTTTCTCTTTATCACTGATTTTAAAAAAATGGTTATGATTTACCTTGGTATATTTTTATTTAGTTGCTTGGAATTTTATTCTAAAATCTATTTTTTAATCATTTTCTATAAACATGTATTTGTATACTCCTAATTAAATGGGGGATACATTTAAAGACAAGCAAATAAATTGGTAATAGTTTATTTCATTAGTACTTTTTAAATGAGTATCTCTTAATTTATTAAGGGTTATTTAGGGGTTTAGGTACCATTGCAGTTATATACATCTTCATTGAAAGAAAATATTCATTTCCCCCATGCTTAACTCTAATTTTTATGTAGTATTTTCAACTTGGGCACTTAATTTGTTGAAGTATTGGCCTTAACTTTAAGACAAAAGTTTTTTTATTTGTATAATTAACCGATTCAAATTGTTTTAATTTTTCAAAATATTGTTACACATAGCTATAACATAATAAAGTAAGTTGTTTTTTATCTCTTTAGGTTGAAATTCATGTGTGGCAATATCCCTCTGTTTAAATATGTAAAGAGGTCTGCTGATTTTAATTTAACTTTATTTCAAAGTACTTTTGTTTTGAATGTAAACTATTTTTACTTTGAATTTAATAAGGACTTAACAGAATGAAACATTAATGGCACTCTTATCTCATATTCTTTTTTAGGCTTAATCAACCCCGAATAACCAAAGATGTCATTTGTTTTCATGCTGAAGATTTCTTAGAAGTAGTTCAACGAATGCAGTTAGATTTACATGAACCTCCACTATCCCAGGTATATTTTAAACCATTATTTTGTTCAGTTTAATGTTTATTGTGAAAACGACTTACTGGTATTTCTTGTTTCTTTTTTTAGTGTGTCCAGTGGGTCGATGATGCAAAACTTAATCAACTGAGGAGGGAAGGCATTCGCTATGCCAGGATTCAGCTATATGATAATGACATTTATTTTATCCCAAGGAATGTTGTTCATCAGTTTAAGACAGTTTCAGCTGTATGCAGTTTAGCATGGCATGTTCGGCTCAAGTTATATCACTCAGAGGAAGACACTGCTCAGAATACAGCTACTCATGAAACAGGCAAATCACCAGATTCCACATCATCAATTGTTGGATCTCACACTGACAATATGATTTGTGCTGTAAGCAAAACCTCTTTGGAGTCTATTTTTTCAGACAGACTTCATTCTAAATATGAAGTACAGCAGATTAAACATGAACCTGTTGCATCTGTAAGAATCAATGAAGAATCTGTGAATGTTTATGTTTCTGAAAAGACTAGAGCACCGAATAATATGGATGGCAAGAATGTTAAAGCAAAATTGGATCATGTTCAATTTACAGAATTTAAGATTGGTGTGGACTCCAAATTTGAAAATAGCAGCAAAGATTTAAAGGAGGAATTGTGCCCTGGGAGTCTCTTAAGTCTAGTTGATACAAGGCAACATAGTTCTGCAAATTCAAATCAAGATAGAAAAGATGATGCTAAATATGTACATACCATTTAAAATCCTTTTTAAAAAAAACAACAAAAACTTAATAATGTAAAAAAATTCATGAATTATGAAAGCAAGCCAAGGACTTGCTCCCAAGTCTGTTACAAAATATAGTTTATGTAGCTTTGTAACATTCCTCAGTGCCTGTCCATAACTGTGAAGTATCAAAGCACTTAGGGCCAGATGCACTGTAAACATTGCAGGTTTAAAGAAATGGAGTCTTTAAAAAGTTATTTGAGTTGGAGTTGTAGGTTTTAGGATAGAGCTGACATTAACATATATATATATATATTTTGTAATATGAGCCAGAATTCTTTTTGGACAATTTAAGGCTTTTCCATAGAGCTTATTTATACCAAGTTTTTTTCATTTTAAATGTGTCAGCACTGTAGTGTAAATAGCTTTAAAATTTTTTTTTTAGTGTGATTTATACTGAAATGTGAGCCACTTAATAAAGGTTCATAATAAATAAGTTTTCTGTCGGGTATGCAAAAAAAGTGAAAATTCAGTTAAATCATATATTTGATCTCATGTGTCTGCTGGTGTATCCATTTAGAGTGGTAAAGGAGTGCAAATGTACATATTCAAATCTAGTGAATATTTAAATTCCCCACATTGTGCAAGCATTTTTAAAACTAAGATTCAGTTATGAAAGCATATTTATATATGTGTGTGTATGTATGGGAATATATATGTATATTTTATTTTACATAACTCCTTGAATTGCTAAATAAGATGAATATGTGAAACTTCCTAGCCCTACTCCCTGGCATACATTTTAAAATATTTATAATCAACATTAAAAAGGCAGTTTAGGTAATAGAAAGAATTTTGTAAAGTTGGGCAAAAAAAGATCTCTTAGTGATATTTAACCCTTCTAATTAATGAAGGTCTGTGGACAGAACACATAGCCCCTAACATAAATTTTCTTTATAGTGTATGGAATGATATGAAGTTGAGAAAATTTTCTTATTAATAGGCACATTTGTTATACTTAAGAGTAGCTGAGTAAAAAATATTTACAGAAAATTTAACTGAGCAGTTAAAATCCTTATACATTTTTCTTGTACATTTTTCTTGCACAACAGGAAGAAAATACGACAAATATAAAATCTTAAAATAAGGGCAGTGACTCATACAGAGATGTAGCTAACAAAATAAGATGTGTTTATCTCTTCTTTCTAAGGATCCCTCTCTGCCTACCCTAGCAAGGTAAATGCACATGAGTACAGCTGATCCTTAAACGATGTGGGTTTGAATTGCACATGTCAATTGAAAAAAATCTGTGTGTAAGCAGACCCACACAGTTCACTTGTTCAAGGATCAACTGTACTTCTTTTTCAAAAGAAGCTCTACAAAGTAAAATTAGGGTAGAAAACAGGATTGCCAGTGCCTAGCTAAAGAAAAACAAATGTTTTCAATGATGGACTTTTCAGCACTATTTTAGTTGCTTCCACTACTGTAATTAATAAGTCAAACAAATGTCTTTAATGTATTCTTTGATATAAGGAACTCTGCTCGTTGCAAATCTTTTATTTGTCTTTGTTATTTTTTGGGCTTATACTTTGGTTGATGACTTTCAACTGGGGTTCTTTGTGCTGCCATTTGGACTAGAGTTGCTATTCCATTTCAGTAGTTTCTGCTCTAGCTTCATTTGCGGACCCATAAAACACTTTATCTTTCTGGTTAGGAAGAAGCCACTTAGAGGCATTTCATCAGAAGAAATAAACTGTAGCAATGATGTCATTTCTGTCCCCCAGTTTAAAAAGGGTAGGCACATATTATTGGAAATCTCAATGGTTTGTAGGAAGTCAGTATATTTACATAGGAATTTCTATGGAATAAGGAAGGTATAAATCATAATATAAATAGGAACACTCTTTTATATCTTACTGTCTCACCCTACTCCTCACTTTAATCTCTTTAAAGCTAAATTTATGTATTTTCACCTACCATTTCAGGAGACAAAAGTATGTAACAAACCAGTATTGAGAAATAATAGGGGAGTTTTCCTGGTTTTCTTCTTTTAATTGAAGGGTAGTATATTTAACAAGATTTGTCTTAGTTCTAATTTTCCAGTAGCATACACATAGATACATAAGATTATACTGCAATAAAATATATTTAGAGTATCCCTCCAAAATATATGAGCCTTAAACTTTTAAAGATGTATCTAACACAACAGCAGCAGATAGTTTTAGTTATTGTTTCCTATATAGCCTAGAGTCAAACTTCTCCATCTTTTGGAAATTTGTTTTGTAAAATGCTTACATCCTTCTGGATGTGAAATATAAATCAGTGAGTTCAGATTTCAAGATAAAGCCTTGTCACCTTGGATAATGCTTAATGTTCCTCATTTTACGGGTTATAATTTTAAAATCCTGTTCAGATGCAGTCTGAAAACTTTCTGACTACCTTTTTACACACAAATAATTTGTTTCAATATTGCATTATGTTGATGGTTTCCTAGGTAGTACATTCCAGTTCTTCATCTGAACACTTTTTTTTTTTTGCTATTTCCAACTTCTTGGGCCAGAACAATCAAGTGCTTAAAATATACAGTTTCTATACGATCTTATACTATATAGAATAAAGGATTCTTACATAATTTATTGATACACCAGACCTTTAAAGAAAAACTAAGGTACCTCCTTGGTGTCTATGATAGTACTTTTTGTTTTTTAATTACTTTTGTTCATGCCCTTTAACTATCTAAGTGATACATACTCCATACTCAGGTTAGCTAGTTAGGTAGCAAAATAATTAAACATCCGTGATAGTTGAAAACTTTACAAAAGCCATATTCATTACCTTCCTTGTCACTAAGGCTGTTGACCTTCAGTAAGATTAGGTTAATCTAGCACAACATTCTGTGTGTGCATGTGCGTAAGATTATTGGAAATAATGTTTCCACACCTATTCATTTTTAATCCATTCTATAACTTTGGGGGAGTGTCTTGGAAGGTAGGAAAGATTTTATGTCTTGGGTTAAGCCTTCAAGGTATTTCATTAGTATTCCTGAGTGTAAAACAGTTTTTTTTTTCCTTAAACAGATATGGCAGGTAAGATAATTTTTGTAAATAGTAGATTAGCACTATTTTGATAAGTTGTATTCAGTTATTTTTTTTGGACAAGTTCATTGTCATGTAAAGCAAGTATCTCAAAATTCATTTTACATTTAGCAAAGGTGCAAGATTTGTTTTGAAGTTTGAGAGGAATTTTCCATGTCTTCCACCTTTAAATAAATACTAAAGTTGGTAACCATAATCTTTTTTTTTCCCTTTGTTTTGTAATTAATTTTTTATATTTGACATTTCATTTCATCTTTAAAAGTTATTGTTTTTCTGCCTTCAACAGAAGCCATAAGATTCTGGAAGTGATTCCAATATGAAAGTCTTTTTGTCCTCTGAACTGATTATCAAAAGTTGACTTATGCCAACAGAAAATATTGAGGGTATTACTTTAAACAAATTTGTTAAACTAATTAGGTATCGGTGCTAGGATGTCATGGTAAATAACCTCCCTTCCTTCTAGACATGACTATTTAAAGCTCAGGAGGGGAGGACAAAAATCCCATTGTTTTGAAGATATTTTTAAGCTGGTAAAAGTGACAGGAAGGATTTTAGGTCTTCAAGAGTAGCTTTTACTTAATCTTTCTTCCATCTGATATAATTACAGTCATACCTCGGTACTCATGGGCTTCAGAACTTGTCAAACTCTGTACTTGTCACAGTTTTTTAAAAAAGATTTTATTTTCAGAGGGGAAAGGAGTGAGACAAAGAGGGAGAGAAGCATCAGTGTGTAGTTGCCTCTCATGCACCCCCTACTGGGGATCTCCAGCAGCCCAAGCATGTGCCCTGACTGGGAATCGAACCCGTGACCCTTTGGTTTGCAGGCTGGCGTTCAATCCACTGAGCCACACCAGCCAGGGCTATTTGTCACATTTTGACAAGGAAAAAGATGTTTCAGCACTGGGTGCTGCTTGGGATTTGTTGTAATTGCTAGAACTTGTGTGAGTCACTATGTACCCTGCAAGAGAAAATGCTTCATCACTTGTCACTTGTTTGGTATTCATTGGTTTTGACACTCATCAGGAGTTCCAGAATGAATTAAAGATGAGTACCGAGGTTCCACTGTACTTTGATGTGTCAACAAAATTTTTGTGGTTTTAGAGTATGTTGTCTATTTCATGAGTTAAATTTGGTATGTTTGGCACAGTGTAACTCATAATTAAGAGGACAATTCAGGAGATGTGTAAATCCCTTTATCTCTGCACTGGCTTTTCTGTTCAGTTCTTCCTGTTACCCACTGCACACTGCAGATGGAAATGATCACTGTTTAGAATGCCAAGCACAAGGAGGCTAGCAAGGAGATCTATTCCTGTTTTAAGTTCATAGACATTGTATGTTGTATCTGTTAGGAGAGCAGGGAAAGGAGAGCAAAGCATCTTGCAATTCAGCTTATTTCCCCTTCTAGGACTTGGACCGAATCAGAGAATATGAATGAGCTGAGGATAAAATGTGGGAAAACAGAATTTATATTAGTAGAAATAAAAAAACAATGTACTAGTACGCTTTATTACTATTATCCACCTTCCAAGAAATGTGCTATTAAAGTATGAGACATTGTATACATTTTGAAATTTAGAATTTGTGTATCCTTGGTTTTTTTTTTTAAAGGATTTTATTTATTTATTTTTAGAGAGAGGAAGGGAAGGAGAAAGAGGGAGAGAAACATCAATGTGTGGCTGCCTGTTGCACGCCCCGTACTGGGGACCCGGCCCTCAATCCAGGCATGTGCCCTGACTGGGAATTGAACAGGTAACACTTGGATTTGCAGGCCAGCACTCAATCCATTGAGCCACACCAGCCAGGGTGCATCCTTGTTTTTTAAATGTTAAGCCTTTACACTTTCCTATAAAGTTCATTGCTGTTGTACTACTTTAGACTACAGGTGTTCATATTCAGAGTCAAGTTAATATAGTTGAAAATATTTTGAGTAATACAGCATTTATTGTTTTATTTGGACAGTTTGATCTCCACCTCAAGTCTCTTTCCTTGAAATTTTTTTTAACTTAGCCAGATTTTTATATGGAAAAATCTCAGGTTTGTCTTTTCAAAGAAACCCTTCTCGAGTTTGGCTTTTGTTTATGTTTCTGTGTCATCTCTACTCCTAATTGACAAACTTTTTAAAAAATCAGTTTGCCTTCACCTCCTCGTCAAACTACAGTTTCATTTTAATCTTCAAATTTAATCACTAAACTGAAATGTTTCAAAGGTCTCCATTTGCCAAATCCAGTGGGTGCATTTCTCAATTCTTCTGTTTAACCCTTGTGGTGTTATCAATAACTTATTCCTGAAGACTGTATATGAGCTATTTGTTCTTTTTTGTTGTTTTTCCACTTCTTTGGGTGGCTGCTTTTGCTTCTCCACCACTAGTTAAAGTAGGCTCCACGATTCTTACCTTTAGGTCTCTACATGGGGTCGCTGAACAGTCTTCATAATCCCATGACTTAAGTCAGCTTTGGTTTTCTAAATTCTAATGATCCTTGTAATCAAATCTAAACTCTTTTCTCTTGCCCCCAAACTCCTCCTAACATGGTTACTGGCATCACTGTTTCTCTACAGTCTTTTCATAGTAATCTGATTTCTCTATCTTTTCCTCTGTGTACAGTGTATCATGAGATTTTCTTGAGTTGACCCCAGAAATGTTTATACTTTTTCTACTCCTGTTATATATATTCATCTCACCTGGACTTTCAAGGTCACCTCAAATGTTCTAGCTACCTGCAGCCCTTCAGTCCCAACCCATTCCAATCCATTCTTTAAAAAAAGTTGTAGTTGACATACACTAATTTCAGGTATACAACACAAAGATTTAATTTAACGTATATACATTACAAACTGATCATCAAACTAAGTCTACAGCCATCTATCACCTCAATCAATTCTTTGCTACCACTAGATTAACCTTCCTAAGATAAATATGATTGTTACTCTTCTGCTTAGAAATATTCCAAGGCTGCTTTCCTGAAGAATAAAGGCCAAATGCTCAGCATAGTACTGAAGAGCCTTCATGATATGGCCCTTCCTTTCCATCCTCATCTACTATCTCTTCTTCCATTTGATGTGCCTAATTTTCAGCTTTAATAGATGGCAGTACTTGCCACTCCCTTTTTGTACTTTTAAAATTTTTTGCCTTTGCTGGGGGAAATCTCTGCCTGGGATACAACATAATGAAATCTCCTTTCAAAATTCTAGTGAAACATCATCTCTGTGTATCATTTACTGATTTTATCTCCCACTGTCTCCTCACTCCACAACTGGTATAAAACCAATTCTTCCTCTTACAATTGGTATAAAACCAATTGTATCTCTTAGTGTATTAAGTACATGTTGGGCTCTAAACAGTGAACTAGACTTATAAATTTTCTTTTTCCCTTTGTATTCTCAACACCTAATATATAGTACACTTGTTATTTAATAAATATTTGAAGGAGCAAAAGTTACTTTATTGGGGATGGTATCATAATGTAATTCTAGAATTGCAAGGAGGAAAAGTTGAGAAAATTAGATCAGCAGGAATATAAAGAAACCAAATTTCAGCCCTGGCCAGGTGGCTCAGTGGGTTGGAGCATTGTCCCAAACACCAGAAAGTTGTGGGTTCAATGTGGAGACCATAAATATTGTACTGATAATGAAACCTATAAAATTTATCCAGGTCCCCCCCTTCAACTAGTAATACACTGAAAGTTATTATAAATTAAGGATTAAAATTTAATTAAAATGATTAAATGGCAAATCTGTTAGAAGCACCTTAATATTTCATAACCTAAGTGAAATTTATTCCTAAGTCTTATTTGGCAAGGTAAAATCTGATTATTTGATTTACAGTTATTCTCAATTTAGCTTGAAAATATTGAAAGAACATGCAGTAGTTTTTTTAGTCTGTGGTATGTATTGGGTTGCAGAGTGAGACAAGGACATAAAGGTGGCACATTTCACAGATATCCTTCTGTAAAATCACTGGGATATTATGCTGAGGGAATTTGTAGCAGTGGGTTGGGGACATATACTTGTTTAATGCTGAGAAATTACTTAGTCTGCATTAGTCATATTTAAGTGGGGGGTAGGGTAATACTTAATCGGTGAAAATTAAATCCCAACATGAAAATGCTTGCTTAGCACATTGCTTGGCATAGCCTAAACACTACAAATGTTAGCTTTTGATCCTGAAATTAATGCAGTAAAAAGAATAGAGAACTGTGCGCTGTGTCACCCTAATTTCACATCTTCCTCACTGTCTCTTCTATGTGTTCTCGTAAATATTGGGCAGAGGATAGGCATCTGGGCAGAAAATTTCATCAGGAGTATGGTGGAGAGGTAGACATCAAAAACAAACTTCTTCCTTTACTATTTGTCCAGGGCTGGAAATACAAAATCATGTCTTGTCACAGACTACTTTTTTCCTCATATAAGTGAATCACAAATTTGTAGTGTATAGATGATAGTTGTAGTAAATTTGCTGTGTGGTAATGATTACCAGTGTGATTTAGCTGACTTGAATACAGGGCAAGTAAATGAGAGCAAAACATTTAGTGTGTTAGGTAGATCCCTCTCATAAAAGCCTTTACAAGTGTTATCTTTATCTAGCATTTGAAACCTATTTATGGAAATAGTATTTGGAGTTAGATGGCTCCATTTATCAATGACCATGGGCTAATTTCATCGATCTGGGCTGCAGTTTCTCCATCATTATAATGAGGAGTTGGGTCCCCCCACCCACCCCTTGGTTCTAACATTCTGTAATTCCTGAGGAAGAGTGATGTTTACTGTGCAAACATGACCAATCAGAATTAAAAGAAACTCCTTTGGTAATTTGTGTCTTGTTTGGTAATGTAAATACTAAAAGGACTCTGATTTGTAAGGTTAATAACTTAAAATTAGAGAAAGCTTTAGCTCTATGTACTAAATATTTAGTTATTCATTTGCTATTTTCCACTTTTCACAGTTTCAAGTCTTTTAAAAAGTTATTTGTTCACAAGTTGCTTTTACTTAGACTTTTTGACGAATCTTCTGCCTAAGCAAGATTATATTATTTCTGGTCCATGCTGATCTGCAAAATAATGGCTTCACTAAGAACCTTTCATTTTTCAAGTTTGTATCTTAAGGCAGAGTGTTAGTTCTTTTTATAAACACCATTAACAAACACCTCTGTATTATAAAGGAAGCATCCTATAACTAAAAACAAACATAGGAAGGTATTTTTCTGCAATACTAATTGTTGATGTATTCTATTAGTTTTGCTTTTTCCACCTGTGAGCATAATCTCTATCCTTTGTGTATTTCATTACTTAATGTTTTCAATGTATTCCAATTACTGAGGCTGAAACTGATTACTATTAAATGTACCTGGTCTTCATCCCCATTCCTAGCACAGGAATTTAACATCCTTGGAATTTCTTGTGGTAAGTGTGATAAAGGTATCATTTGAGCTTATGTAAATAAGGTGACTTGGAAAGCTCCTAAGTAATGATGGGGGATGGTTGCCAGGGGAACCAACCCTGTGATTAAAAGGCTGTAACTTTTCAGTACTCCCTTCATCCCATCTAGTAGAGAGGCTGCAAATTGAGTTCAGTCATGAATGACCAGTGATTTAACCAGTAACTATGTAGTAAAGCCTCCATAATACCCCAAAAGGACAGGGTTTAGAGAGCTTCCAAGTTGGTGAACAGGAGATGGGGGAAGAGTTGTCTCCTAGAAAGCATGGACCTCAGTGCCCCTACCCCATTACCTTGCCCTATGCATCTCTTCCATCTGGTTGTTCCTGAGTTATATCCTTTTATAATAAACTGATAATCTAGTAAGTAAAATGTTTCTCTTGAGTTCTGTGAGCTGCCATAGCAAGTTAATCTAACTTGAGGAGGGGGTCATGGGAACCTCCAATCTACAGCCTGTCAGAAGTACAGAAAACCTGGAAGTTGGGTTGGCCTCTGAAGTCTGAGGTGGGAATTAGTCTCTGGTACTGAACCCTTAACCTGTGAAATGTGATGCTATCTCCAGGTAGACAGTGCCAGAATTAATTCTTCGGTGGTGTAGGGGAAAAAACATATCTGACTCTGTCAGAATCAGGGGCACACATCAGTAACTTACTGTGTGGTTTCAAGCTTATTTAATGTGGCAGTATACCAAATTAAGAAAAGTTATGCTGGTGCCTTTTACATTCAATTCTTACCCAATTTCCTTGGAGACCTAGCTCAGGGGTCAGCAAACTACTGCCCACTGGCCATAAATGGTTTTGTTTGTTTTTTTTTTGGGGGGGGTATGGACTGTGAGGCAAGAATGAATTTTAAATGGTTGAAACAAAAATCAAAATGTTTTGTCATATGTAGATATATGAAATTTATATTTCATTATCCAAAATAAAGATTTATTGGAACATAGCCATGGTCTATTGCTGCCTTCTCACCACAAGACCTGAGTAGTCGCAACAGAAAGCTTAAAATACTTACTCCAAAGCCCTTTACAGAAATATTTTGCTGACTCCTGGACTAGCTGCTTATATGGAGGCTTTCCTTTTCTTTCCTTTCGAGAGATTATATTTAGATAATATGTACATGTATATAGTTTTAACTGCACTACAAAATCCTCCTGTCCAGCAAAGTTCTGCACTGTTTTAATATGCCCCCTCTAATTTATTTCCAAACGAAAGGCAGTGGTAACAAAGAACTTAGCCTAGACAAAAAACTGTCAAACTGATTGTTTCTGAATGTAAACATGAAGTAGCACTCCCTCATTATTTCAGTATCTAGTTTTCCTTCATCCGTAATTATTTAGAAGCACAAATGACCATTTAATTGGTTGTAATGGGGCCATGACATATTAAACTTCTATCCAAATATGTAGGTTAGAAGGTTCTTATTTACTTTAAATACTGACCCATCCTTACAACAGATTATTTAAAAGTCAAGTAGAAATATAAGGTCCAAAACAAGCTTTATTTAAATAGGGATAATAAAGATATTAATAACTCAAATATTGAATAATTAAGCTTTGGGTTGACTAGTAGTCCATGATTCACCAAGACTATTTTATGGAAGTGGTATAAAATACATCTGGTATTTTTCTCAGTTTTCTGGTATTCTTCAAGCTTGCAAAGATTCAGAATGCTTTAATGACAGCTTGTTGAACAGCAATAAAATAAGATGATGTCCTTAGAAGTCAGTCTCTCACAAAAAAGACATTATAGCCAAGCTCTATTAAAGCCCCAGCTAGTAAGGTCCACAAAGGAATGAAGACATAGGACAGATTCATGGTAGTAAACTGTTCCAGTTTAGCACAGAGTGCAAGGCAGAAGGCTAATTTAAGTAACATTGCAATGAGGTACCAGGTTTTTTTTTTAATATTGTGTGATCCATGTCGAGGGTCAAAGCCCGACTTACATCGCCCAGCCATTTTCACAATCAGCATGACCAGAAGAATAGTATCAAATATCCAGACTGGAATAAATATGAGGAACCAGTTCCAAGGTGCCTTCTCATCCAGTTTCAACACCAACATGATCAAGAAGAGTAATGTGAAAAGCCAGGTGAGTAGTACTCTCTGAGCCAAGGACATTCTCATTTAAACAGTTTAAATAGGCTGTTGCAGCGTCGAAAAATGGGAAATATATCCTAAGAGAAGGAAAGAAGGTCAAGATGGTTTTGATACCAGGAAAAAAAAAACAACAAATCACTTCCATTCCTGGTGAACAAAGCTGGCTCTTTCTCACAGATTTCCTAATTTTGAAAACATTCTACTATTCTTCCTTTCAAAACCTGTAGAATTTGTAGCCATCTTTGACAGCATTATATCCATTGTTTCTTTTAGCCCATGACAATAAAATGTTTAGTATACCCCCTGCTATACTGTTGCTTTTCATTACTATCACTCAAGTCTAGGCAGTGATGACTTTATTCCTGCATCCCATGCATGTTCTTAACTTCTTTTTGTACATTTGCACATGTACAAATTTTCATTCAATTTCAAGGGATACTAAGAAAAAACATCCAAAATCAAATCAGTGAGAAAGGAGAAGGTGGTATCAGGTGAAGAGAGGAGAGTTTTAGTAGGAAGGGAATGGTTAGTAAAAACACTTTAAGTAGAATTATGATTATAAAGAGTTCATTAGTCTAAATAATATAGAACACATAATACTATATTTTCATATAGTTTATGGATCTTATATTTTTAAGTTAAATTTGCTCATTTTTATAAATACCTATTTTAGTCTAATTCTTTCATAACTTGTTTTGGTTTGTGGTATAAATCATAATTTTTTTTACTACTTTCAATAATTTAAGACCACTTAAAAACTGACATTTTGTGATTATTACATGCTACATTACTCAATAATTGGGGCTATTTCTTATATCTCTATTCTGTCTTACTGCTGTTTATTTGTTTTGAACTAGTACTACATGACTGTTATTGGGTATGTTCTAGAGGATATATTCTAATATCTTGAAGGCCTAGTACCTACTTACTGTTTTCTTTTCCAGAATATTTTCTGTTATTTTGTCCTTTCATTTTTCAGTAATTCTTAAAAACTTAGAATTTTGATTGGGAGGGCATTAATCTATAATACTTAGATATAAACATTTACTTAATCTTCACATATAGGTTAACAGTATGTACTTTACACATTCCAGTTTTTTTATATCGGTCTTGTGACCATTTGGGAAAAAAGGTAAGTAGAATGGGAAGTCAGAAGATAGAGTGCAAGCAGTGGGTTGAGTCAATAAGAAGTAATACCAGCTGACAGCACTTTATTCCCCCTTGAAACATTTGAAGAAGATGAAAGATTAGGACATATGAGACTGTCAAAGTGTCAAGAAGAAATTTCCAGTAAAGGAGAAATCTAAGTATGATTATGAACTCAGGGATATAACCACTGGGGAGTGATACCTGTAGATGAAGATGACATTGGATACCTGATGAAAACAGGGAAAGATCCAGATAGTTGTCATGGTAACAGCACAGGTGATAGTAAAAATGCACAAAGATAAGGAAAAGGTGTAGAGGGGGTTAGATAAATCAAATGCCCTTGAGTAGCATGTTTAATAAATTATATTTTAGAAATTTGATGTTTTCTGCTAGATGTTTACTATAAACAGTGGGTGGTTACATGGTGCAAGAGATACATACTCTTATTTCAATAGTGCCTTAGGACAAACTCCTAACTCCCATTCCCATTATACCTATCTGCTTGCACTCAACTTGTTTACGTAGCTGGCAGGTGCTTCATATTGCAATATGAAAAGCAGAGGCTTTTGCTTTACTGTGCTGGTGTCTTTTCCTGGCCAGAGGATGCCATAATGGGATGTGGGACTGAGCCTGGACAAAAGGTGGAGGGGTGTGTACTGATTAATGACCACAAATGGATTTTATCCTGTAAGTTAAGTTTGTTCAATCCATATCGCTAACCTATCTGGCATTTTGTGAAACTTTCAAAAGTTTACAATAATGTACTTGCTTATACATAACTTTTCCACCAGCCATTGGATTAATCAAGCTCCATTTTTTTCTTGTATAGGGCTGAGTAGCAACTAGTCATAGAAAGGGTAGCTGCCCTCAACACAGGTACTTTAGGACTGGAGGTGGGAAGGATGAAAAGGACAAGCTTGTGGCTGTTAAGTTCTATAAAGTGGGAGGCAACAAAGTTCTTCATGCACTTCTACTAAAATGCCCTCAATCGGGGAGCACTCTGTTGATATTGTGTTTCTGGGTGACAATGATTACATGCAATCCCAGTTTTATTTATTTATTAACATATACATTAATTTAGGCAGTCACATTTGCTTCCGACTACTATTCTTTCTCAAAGGAGGGGTTTGCATACTCCAAAACAAAAATTTGCTTAACTTAAATATTTCTTGTTTGAGGGGGTTATTTCTGGTATTTTGAAGAGTTAAGTATTAGTTCATATGCTTTCTTATTCACTGTTAAAATTGTGTTGCCCCCAAATGAAAAAAATGAAGGGCCCTGCCCATAACTCCAGCGTCTCGGTGTCAGTGGTCTGTGGATTCATTTGCCCATGGTGCTTCCCACACCACCCGTTTTCCTTCTCTCACTACTGCCATTACTCTTCCAAGTGAATTCGCTTCATAGCAAAAACTGCTTTGTTTAATGAGCCCACAACACAGCACTCCTCTAAAGGGTCGCTTTCGAAAGGCCCCTGCTACTACATCCTTGGCCAACTTACTAGTTAACTATCCTTCAAAGGAACAGGGTTCTGCTTATAACTTACCTGATTTTCGCGCCTACTTGTCCCTAGAACTTCAAGACGTTTCTAAACTAGCCTCGTCCTCGGTCTTCGAAGGGCGGAGGTCAGCTCTATCTGGACTCACCCCCCCACCCCAATTTTGCTCTGTGGGCCAAATGCAGTCTGCAGTTGAACGAGGTACTAGAAAAAGATCCACAATGCACACAAGCCTGGTGCTTTGGAGCAGGGGATGTGAAGGGGTGGGGAGCAGCGGCGGCACAGCCCACCAAGGCATCTAGAGGCCCGTGAAGGATGTCAGCCCATCGGAGCCCGAGACTCACCTGGCTGCGCCGTTGGCCGGAGAGCGGAGAGAGGCGCGAAGATCAGGGAATTCGCCAGTTTGGATCCTTGGCCTACTCCACACTTTTCCCCCCATTAAATCCAGAACCCGTCACATGATAATCAAGAAAGCGACCTCAGCTCCGCCTCCTCAAACGACCTGCTAGAGGATTTCTCACTTCTACCTCAGGGCCGCACCCACATCCGGGGAAGGTTCTCGCCGCCCCTGGGCCTACCCTATAGGTAGAAAGGACGTCAATCTGCGTTCAGAGGCTCCTTTCCCTGCGGTAATTGGACTTTAGGCCGCCAGTGGAAACCAACCGACCTTTCTTAACGTTCGTGTTTGTCAAAAGGGCGGCAATAAAAGAGGCCACTTGACCCGCCTCTCTATTGCTACGGGCTACAAGGAAAGTCAGTCAAAGTACAGCCTGGGGAGTCCGTAGTCCTATTGGACAGGTAGATGCCAATCAAACGAACCAGCGCTCGGATACGCCCCCGCGGGGCGCTCCGCCCCACCCGAGGTCCTCCTCAGCAGCGCGCGGAGACTAGGCTCCGGCGCAAAATACTGCGGGAGAGGGGGGTGGGGCGGAGGCTGTAGAGGAGACGCGCTCGCCGGTAGCCTCGTTGTGAGTTCTAGGTCTCTTTCGGCGGTGGCTGTGCTTGCCTCGGCTTCTCCCGCGCACCCCAGCCGCCTCCTAGCGGTGCGGCGCCCGCTCCTAAGGTGAGAGCCGGCATCACCTACGCGCTTGGGAGGGCCGTGTTTAGGTCGTTGGGTTCTGACAGAGTCTCGAGGGTGGAACAGCGACGGGCAGGACGGAGGTGGGGGCTTCAGGGCCAACGAATCGCCCTCTACCGCCAGTGACTTTCCCAGCAGCCGCTGGCACCTGCACGCCGCGGTCCACCGCGGTACTGTGCCATCATTTGGCGGGCTGCAGCGGCTCAGCTGCCCTCCTCCAGCGGCTCAGCTGCCCTCCTCCCGAGCCAACGCTGTCTTCGATCCTCAATGGTGAGGGGCCGAAGCCCAGCGCCGCCTTCTGTCCCTTCGCCCTCTCCCGCGGCCCCTCTGCTTCGATTCCTTCCACTTGTGCTGTGTTCGGGGTGCGTCGGGTCCTGGAGGGCGTGCAGCGGCACTGGTAGCAGAGCCCGGGCCGGCGGAGAGCGGGCTCGGGAGGAGGGGTTGACTGCGCGTGCTGGAAGCGGGCTGGAGGGAGGGTCGCTGCCCTGCACCCACAGAACAGGCAACAGTTTGGTTTTCTGATTCCAGCCCTGAACAAAACAGGTGCTGAAATCCTTTGCTCCGGCCTTAAGTGATATTTCGCGTCTGGAAACGGTACGGCGGCACATCAGAGTGTTTCATCTTTTCTTATTTTTATCTCTCTGATGTTGACAGTGTTCTGATATTGTCCCTTCTAGTCGGGGATTTTCCAACTCAACACCTTCTCTATAACTTAGGGGATCATTTTTAGCCTAGCCAAAAAAAAAAAAAGGACCTGCTTTATATCAACATATACTGAATAGGGAAGTACAGAATCTAAAACAATTTATTAATCTAAATACCAAATAATTAAGGAATTCATTGTAAATGTCTTAAATATTTTGTATTTTACATTTGCTTCTTTTGTTAATAGTATATCCTGCTTTCTTTGAGGTTCTTTTTGTTACTCGTGGAACTTTGATTTTATAGATTTTGGTTAGCTTTAGCCCACCAGACAATTTAAGATTTCTCTTTTTTATTTTCCCCTGAGACTTTGGCTATAGCCTTAGTATTTGCTCTTGTTGTCAGGGATTCAGTATTTTTTTTTTAATTTGTTTTTTCCCAAACTGGACTTTTTCTTAACAGTTTTAAAGTTAGGGAGCATTCTGAGAACTTGGAGATTATGCATTCTAGCCTACCTAGGGAGCCTTAAAATAGCAAAACAGTTTGAAATGGTAACTTTTTGGACTAAGGGTTGCTAAATTTAAGAGAAGGAAATGGGTATTCCCGGTTAGTTGTAGTGGCTCAACCTCCAGATTCTAGAGGAAAGGAGTAAAGAGGTCTGGGGAGAATGAGCCATGCCTGAGACCAGACACCAGGTGGTTCCAGGATAATTTATTTCTGGGGAAATAACCTGCCTCCCAGACAGGTTAGTTGTCAGCATGCGTCAGGTAGTATTAATAGTTAGGTGTTAGCAAGGTAGAAAATCTCTGTTTTAATTTTCACCGCTTTCTGGTAGAGCATGAAAGTGTGGTAAGCAAATCAAGTATAGTGTACAATGGAGGCACTTCTGCATAGTCAAGCTTCCAAGAGCAAACTTTTTTGAGTCCAAACTGGCACTAGACAGACCTAAAAATGAAGGTGGCCTAAGCAAATTTTAAACCATAAACCTTTTGGCTAGTTCATTTCATGCAAAATTGTAAAGAAGTAATGAGAAAAGTCTTCAGTAGACTGAGGCAAAGAAAATTCACAGTGGCATGTGCAAAAATGAGGATCAAAGAATAGTTGGATTGCTTATACAATATATTATCTCATTTAATCCTTATAATCATATGTTGTAGGTACTGTGATTACTGTCCTCCCTATTTTATATGAGTTAATGAAAACTAAGGTTAACTTATTTGTTCAAGATTTCTCAGCTGATGAGTTGGTGGAGGTGTGAGTCACATCCAAGCAATCTGATTACCAAGCCTGCGTGGTGGTTATGCTTTACCACCACATTACAAGTGGCTTCTTAAAGACTTGGTAGAAGGAGACTAATTATTGGAAAATAATGCTGCAAAACCATAAACTGAATAAGGGTATTGTACATATGCAGTAATACTTTGAGATCATTGTACAGTTGATACTGTTGAGTTTTGCTGTGGATATAAGGATGGAGTCATCTTTCCTGTCTCTGAGGAACTTTGTTTAGTGGGAGAGAGATTTGAACAAATAATGATGATGTATACTATAAGAGAATGCCCTAGAGTCTTTGTTTTCGTGGAAAAAGAATTCAGTTGAAGTTGAGACAAATCAGCATTTGAATTCCTGTTTGGCTTTGTGTCCTTAAACCTGATACCAAACCTTTTCAGCTTCAGTTTTCTTATCTGTTAGGGGGAGAGAATAATACTTCAAAGGGGAGTATTAAACATTGAACAAAATATGTAAGTTACTGGCACATTGGAAAGTCTTGAATAAAGAAGAAAGAACAAATAATTTTAGGAGACAGAGTAGAAAACGGGTGTGGGGGTTCAGCTGGGAGCTATCACTGGAGCTTTATCACTGGCAACTGGTAGCTTCCATCGGTAGGGAAGGAGGGCATTTTACACAGAATGGAACCGGAATATGGATGGTTGAGGACTAGCAAAAAATTGTGGGTTTGGTATAAAAACTATTCGTGAAGGCCTAATTTAAATGTAATTGCATATAAATGTGGCTGGGCAAAGTGAGTACTACCCAATTTTGCTGGTTGGAAATTCTATACATAGATACTAAAATTATAGGAAAACCTCAACCATTCGTACAGTGTTACATTTTTATTCAATATTTACCTTTAATATTTTATTTTCCCAGTGTCAGTTAAAACTTCGTTTTCAAACCTGTCCACCTAAGCAATGATTTCACTGTTTTTTGTGATATTTCATTCTAGCTGATAAAGACCAATAATACCACTGGAGGAATTTGCACTTAATTTGTGGAAAGTATTTTGGGATTATTTTAAAAAGAAGAAGAATCTTAAAATGACTCTTGTCTTTCCCTACCCCCTTGATCCACAGAGAGTCAGTATTGCAGAGTACCCATTGCATATATGTTGACTGTCTTTTCTAATCCAAACTTGAGACATGACAGTAGGACAGAATATTTTAAATTGGGACTGTCCTTGAAAGTTGAAGAAAATGTCCCATGCTTATATTGAATATCTTCCCTTCAGGTTAGCACAGAGCCGTAAATATGTTATATTTATAAATGTGGATCACTTGATGACCAGAATCATAAAACTTAAGTTGAAAATATTAAATAACATTTAGGAAAGCTGCATTCTAAAAAGTCCAACTTGTTAGCTTCATGCAAATTGCTAAAATGACACAAAATATAGAAGTGAGTTTTCAGATGAGAAAAACCAACTACTCCCTAGAACAGGTAGTTTGAGAGCACTAGGAAATAAAATATGCTGGACTTCATTCTGAACAGTGAACAGGAACTGGGACAGGAAATGACTGTGGCTGAACCACCACCTGATAATAATCATAATGTGATTAATTTTGACATTTAATGAGAGGAAGTAAAAGGGGAAAAAGTGCACAGTATGTAGCTTTCCAGTTTCAGAAACAGTAGAGGAAAGGGTCTGTTAAAAGCATATACAGAAATTTTGAAGATTTGTAGTAGGCACTCATGTTTGTTGCAAAAATAAAAGCACCTTACTAAATAAAACATTCAGTAAAAGGTCTATTACAGATAGCAAAAAACCTATGAAAGTTATTTGACACAAGTTTTGGTGTTCTATAGACCTAGGTTCAACTGTCAATTCTGCAGTCTATCTGTTATGTGACTTTGGGCTCATTATGTAAACTTTTCGTGGTTCAGTTTTATCTAATCATATACCGAAGATAAAAACTGCATGATTTTGAAGACTAAATGAGTTAATGTATGGAAAGCTCTTGACATATTGCCTGGCTATTAAGACTTGCTCAAAAAATGGTTGCTGCGATTATTTGACTAAGTTGAAAAAATACACACACACACACACACACACACACGTACGTGTATATATAAAATCTCAAATAAAGTAAGGAAAGCCAGAAAATGGCAAACAAACAAATTAAACCTTAAAAAGAGACAATACGTAACAGGCAGAGTTACTGGGTTGGCCAAAAAGTCCACTTAGTTTTTTCCCTAAGAGACATATTTTTCATTTTCACCAATAACTGTATTGATTTGGATATTTTGAGTATGTCAGCTATCTCCTGCTGTTGGTTTCAAGCGGGTAGAGAGAGGTCAGGGGTGCTGCTAAACATCTTTGATTGCATAGGAGAGCCCCACAGCAAAGAATTATTTGGCCAAAATGTCATTAGTACCAAGAAACTTCACACACCACTTTTGACACATTTGATCAGTCACAACAGTTTCTACATACACTGCACAAATATTTTTTTATTTCAGTTGCGTTTTTACTTTTCTTGAAATAAATTATAATATGCTGAAAATGTTGCGTATCTTCTTCCATATTAAAATGGCTGCAAAAAATTCAATTTGGTAAGTTTTTTTAATGCATGCTGATATGAAAGGTGTCAAAATACAATCTAACAAAATTGTTTTGAATGAAGTTAAAGACAACTAAACATTACTACAGCCATCATATGGAAAAAATAATGGACTTTTTGGCCAGCCCAATAAATAAAGAATTGAATCATTGCAGCCACATACAAAAGAAAAGATAGGGAGAGATCTTCACATTCTCAAGTTTTTTTCTGAGGGAAATAGGTCAGGCTCATTAAACCAGAGTAAATAAATAGGGCTTTCCTATTGTAAATGACAATAAAAAGATCACTGAACCTGGGCTTCTTGTACTGTAAATTATAGAGAAAGGGACTTATTTTCTCAAATCTCTTTGACTACTTTCTTATGCCTAAAATTCTTCTAACAAAAGCCATTAATTGTACAGTTACAGAAAAGACTTTAATTGCAAGTAATCCTGGGAGATAGGTTATTTTAACTACACAGATTTCCTAAGTGTTAATTCCATATATCTCATTGCCTATTGTGTATCTTTTGGGCACTGAATGTCTAAAGGTGCCATATGTTGAAAATAAACATACCTTCTTGTTCCCAAATGTTTCTCCTTTTTTATTCCCTCTCCTAATGAATGGTTCTTTCTAGTGTTTAAGCCCAGAGTCATAGAGCATTCTTATTCTTTTACTCCCCATACCTTTCATGTTTAATCAATCAACACATCTGGCTATTCGCTCTACTAGTTATCTTTTAATTATGCCTGTCCCAACACAGGCATAATATTTAAAAAATCCTGCTTTCCACTGACTTATTTCAGACCCTCATCATTTCTTCCCTAGATTATTGTCATTGGTCTCCTCACTTTTAATTTAGCTTCATACTATTCTTCACACAGCTTCCTTCCAGAATGA
>CM052549.1:40193825-40218850 GCA_028533065.1 Trachops cirrhosus | reverse complement strand
TGAGTTGCACACAGTGCCTTGCTTCACAATGGCCACCTGGCTGGGTCTGCTGGTCGCCACCCCCTGGCCAGGGCCCACCAGCCACCGCTGCTTGTGTGCCTAGGGTCTGCCTGCTGTGGACTTGTGCGCTGCCCCAGTTGCTCAGGTCTCTGCTCCACGTCCCTTGCCTGGCCCAACTCTGCCCCTGCTACCTGTCTGGATGAATGTGTCTATTTTTAAATCCTTGGGTGTCCGACTTCCATACACTTCAATTTTCTGTCAGTTCTGGTTGTTATTTTGTTTCTATATTGTTGTTGTCCCTATCTTGGTTGTGCGAGGAGGCACAGTGTGTCTACTTGTGCCTCCATCTTGGCCGGAAGTCCTGAAATTATTTTTAAAAGAAAGGGTTTATTAGGCGATTGGTAGCAAAAAAAAAAAAGGACAACAAAGAAGATTGGTTGGGGGCATGGAGCCTAAAACCACCACCAGCATGGCTAGGGAGGAAAGACAACATGTCCTGTTAGTCATTCCTGGAGTTTTGCAAGGGTTTTTATACATTAAGCAGGGGGAAGAAAGATATAAGTCATTTGAAAGGATTTACTACTTTACTTACAGAGGAAGAGGATAGGAGAAGTTGAAATGGGGTTAGTTGTAGGTGCAGCAGAACCTGCAAGGAAGATGCATCTACTTTTGTGAGTTAACTGTGGGCAGTAGGTTGGAAGGTTCTTGTGTAAATAAGAAATGGAGACTTCTGGGTTTCTAGGGGCCCTCACTTTTGGATAATAGTGGAAATAGCCACCTGGAAATTAATTATAAATTTCAACAGAAATACAGAAATGTGAGCAGTCTTTTGTCAGAGCTGATCTACAGCTATTAAGTGACTGTTGTATCACTTTCTTGTTGTTCAGCAGCTGTTAAGTTTAACTTAGAATATCTCAGAATTTTTTTCTTATCAAGAGATGGATAGGTACAGTTATTCCTATTGTACAAGTGAAAGCAACTGATGTCCAATAGATTAAGTGATTCCTTCAATATTACATATTAGATAGAGGAAGACAGTATTTGAGCCCAGGTCTGTGGAATCTGTTTCTCCTATAAGAAATGGTAGGGCATTTTTTTCAGGAATTACAAGACATAGTTTGCTTAAATTTGATCAGTTAAAGATGGAATTAGTATCTTAGGAAAGGTAATAAAATAATCTGATATATAACACTATAAAAATACAGGCATTAAGTAAATTTTGCCTTCAATTTTACAGGTTGATCATTCCAACATTTGAACTTGCTGATCATAATTATTATACTTGAATCTTGATATGCACCCAAGAATGATACATAAACATGGTATTATGTTGAGTCTGGTCAAATTGTATAGTGGTAGAATCTCTCCATTTACAGCTCTGCATGTGCTAGGATCAGCTCAGCAGGGTGCTTTCCTTCCAGGATTTCCCTGAAATGCTGGTGGCCTTGAGTGATCCTGGTTTGTAATGAGTTCTGGGGAAAGTACCTATGTTTGAACCTTAGGCTCATCCTTAATAACGCATCAGAGGTGCCCTCTATCCAGCCTGGTGATATGACTAGAAAAGTATTACTGGAATCAGTCTGGAATTAATTCTCTCTAGGAATTATTTCTTCTCTAAAAACTGTTTAGACAAACACAAAAAGATGTTTATGAAATGGTCTGTGGTAAATTTCTAAATATTAGCAATCTGAGATAATCTGGGAAGTCCTTCATGTTAATTTTCCTATGTAATGAACTATAATATTGGCTTAGTATTTAATATAAATTAGTTAGATTTCTCTAGTTATTTGATTTTAGTTCAATTTTGTGTTTACTGAGCATCAGGGAAAATGAAATGTGATTATAAATTTTGGCATCTTTATCAAGCCATCCTTTAGCAACAGTAATTGACACCAGTTTCTAGATAGAAACTGCAGCAAAATTCATCTATTACTGAATGAATTCCTATTGTATATGAATTTATAAATGAAAAATTTCCAGTATAATCTAGGAAATTCTGAAGTTTATTTAAAAAGCTAATTAAGAAAAGATTCAGCTATTTTATAAGAAAATTCAAGTGTTATATTCACATAGAAAGGTCCTTCTTTTATTATGGCAACTGATTTTGTTTACTTAAGAGAACCTGTTGCTAAAATAGTAATGAGGAAGAGTGTAATATAAGTGTAGTCATACACCCTTTGCTCTACAAGTAACCAGAGTGCTAGATATGCATGTTGCTCAGTTTCCTTTTGGAAGGTGGAAGTCATTAGTATGTTTTTCTCTCTTGCACAGCTTAAAATGACAAATGTGTGATTTCAGTGGAATAAATGGCGTCCAAAGTCACTGATGCTATAGTCTGGTATCAAAAAAAGGTAAGTTGATAATCAAAGCTTTTAACCTCTTAAATGTTTTTATTCTAAAAATGCTTTCTGTTTGTATGTAAATGCTATGGATTTATGTCAGTTACCTAAAAAGTGACAAACAGATTTCAGGACCTTTGAATGGAAAGGGGAATAATATTTTTCTTTGTGCCAATTTTACTTCTAAATAAATTAGAGAGATGATGTCTGAAAACATTTTTTCTCCATTTTGAAATCCACATTTTCAAAGTTGTTAGATTAATTATTTCCAGTCATAATGTAAACCAAATTTCCAAGATTATAAATGTAATTAGTATTTTATAAAGGCATTGAATTTTCTCCTGTGTTTCTTTTAAAAGAATGCTAGGTTAGCAGAGTAGTTATAATTTTATAACTATTTTATTTCAAGAGATAGAATAGTTTTAATCTGTTTCTTATAAATTACAATTCAACAGCTGAATCTTTAAAGTAAAATTAGCCTTTGGAGATTGTATTCTTCAAACTGTAGTATTAAAATGTTTATTTTGATGTTTTAGCATTATTGTCATAACTACTTAACTAGCTGCATCATCCTATACATTTCAAAATATGCTTTACCAATGTAATATTTTCTTTATAAAATTCAAGAGAATAAATGACTTTAAAAAAATACAGTGTACTGTTAAATCCTGAAGAGTGTTGTTTATACTTTTTAAAATGTATATTGTTAAATGTAGTATCTTAGATTTTTGGTGTATGTAGTGAATTATGTTTTTTTCACATTTTAAAACATTTTTTATTCTTATTCTTCAGGTCCCTATTAACCAAATATATATTTAAAGCTTTTCCTATGCATGGGAAGATCAAATAACTTTAAAGTTTAGTTAAATTGGCCCTGACTGGGTGGCTTGGTTGGAGCGTCATCCTGTGCACCAAAACGTTGTGGGTTCCATTGGTCAGGGCGCATATATACCTAGGTTGCAGATGTGATCCTCTGTTGGAGTGCATACAGGAGGCAAAGAATCAGTGTTTCACACATTGATATTTCTCTCTCTCTCACTCCTTCTCTCCCCCCAAAACTCCCCCCTCTACCTCCGTTCCTCTCTCTCTAAAATAAATAAATATAAATATATCCTTGGTGAGGACTAAAAATAAAAATAAAATAAAATTTAGTTGAAGTGCAAGTAAGTGGTAATTAGAACACTTTAAAGATTAGTCAAACCTAAGGATATTGTCTGTCTTTAGATGTGTTATTTCTTTGCTAGGTAGAACATATCACAGATATATAGCATCACATTTTTCAAATAAAATACTAAATTGGAAAGACTAAATGGAAGTATTGATCATACTATTAATTCAAAAAGAAAACAATAAAATAAAAACAAAAATTTTTAAATTTGCTATATAGATTTTTTAAATATTTTATTTATTTATTTTTAGAGAGCAGGGAAAGGAGGGAGAAAGAGAGGGATAGAAACATCAATGTGCAGTTGCCCTCTCAAGTGTCCCCTACTGGGGACCTGGCCCACAACCCAGGCATGTGCCCTGACTGGGAATCGAACCGGTGACCCTTTGGTTCACAGGCCGGCACTCAATCCACTGAGCCACACCAGCCAGGGCAAATTTGCTATATAGATCTTTGAAAACTTTTAATATTTCCTTATGAGAGTTAGTAATGTTTATTAAACATTTTATCTCTTTGGCTTTTTATGTTAAACATTGAAAACTTCACTGAAGATCATTTGTAGAATGTGCTAGATTGATCTTTTCTGATATACACATTCAATTTCACAGTGACACTCTTCTTATCTGAGAGTCATTTACCTAGCAGCTTTGGATGTGTACAACCAAAACATTCTCCAGAGCAAATACAACAGATGTCACAATTTAAATCTAGAAAATGTAATCAAACATTTTATGTTAGAGAGTCCCCAGAATCATTAACCAGATTTGATTCCTTTATATATTTTTTGCTTTAAAATTTAATTTTCTTGAAGAAATATATGAGACTACTTTGAAAGATTAATTAGTGCTTCAAGACTTATTGAAGGAGGGAGCAGTTCCCAGTAGTTTCTCTCCCTGTCCTTACCCAATCTCTTGAGTTTTGCTTCCCAGGGACAATCATTTTCAATTCTTTGTTGCTTAGTGGTTCTCAAACAAAAGTTCTACTTCTGGACACTAGTAGGGAGTTGGTGAGGGTGTGTTGAAAACGTGGAGTGTGAAGTTTTGGTTTTCATAATTACTTTTGGGGGAATACTGACATTTGTGATTAGGAATCAGATACTAAGTGTCATGCAATACGGTAAACTAGAGGTTGGCAAACTTTTTCTGTAAAGGGCCAGATAGTTTAGGCTTTGAAGGCCATAAGTCTCTGTGGCAACTACTCACTGATGTCATAGTACAAAAACAGCTGTAGACAATATGTAAATGAATGAAATGAATGGGCATGGCTGTGTTCCAATAAAACAGTTTACAAAAATGGGCAACAGGCTACATTTGTCCTGTAGGCCTCAAGTGTGCTGACCTGTGCTTTAAGACAGCCCCATACAACAATGGATTACCCTACTCAAAATGCAGTAGGGCCTGGTTAAATAACACTATCTGGGTTTTTTAATACTATTTTCTTTGTTTTTAAACATACCTACGTTGCCTTGATTATTTTATTGTAGCTGTTATTTGTTGATTTATGACTGTATGATAAACATTTAGCTTTTTTATGAGCTCCCCTCAGTCACCCTCCCTACCCCACCTTCTCTGTGACTATAAATTTTGATTAAACAGTATTCAGGGCTTATGTTTGCATATGTGTCATTTAGAACTGTGTCATACTGTCTCAGTATAATGTACTGTGATAATATTTTCTGTCTGTGAAACTTTTTCCCCCTTTTTCTTGGTTTTTCTAATTCTCCAAAGTCTCTGTTGGCACTATAAATTTCATTTTGTTTCAATTAGTCACATTCAGGTATTGTATCAGTTCTTTTTTTTTTTTTTTTCCTTTCTTGGGAATGGCCTTCTTAGAACTCTCTATTCTGAATGAATTGTTCTGAAATCATGCATCTAATTTGCCATCTTGATATTCTTTTTATCATCAGCCTGAGACTTCTCTTCATTGCTCTTACATCATACAGATTTGTTTTTGTTTTAAGTGTATATTTACAAAAAAAGTCTTTTCAGAGCTGTTTGTATTTCAGTGGAAAAAAAAAGAAGGCTTAAGTACCAAAACTGATACTTGCTGATTATTTGACCACTGGCAAATAATTTCATTTCTATGAGTCTCACTAATCATATCTCTACATTAACTACTTAATGTCCCCAGGACTTCCTCTCCCTCTCCTTACCCAATCTTAGCCTCTTTTCAATCATACATCCCTTTGAAATTGTGATAAAATTTTAGAAAAATTTCCAGGATTTTATTTCCAGAAAAATGTACACATATATGAATTTCACATCTGATTTGAACCCCAAATGAAGAAGTCCTGATTAGATGACTTTAAAAGTTTTAACATTATAACATTTAGCATTCTTTGATTTTATTAGTGTCCTCCAGGAGTATCCAGCTTATACTAAGAGGTATTGCTCTGGATCAAAATCAAGACACATTCACATTGATTTTCTTGAATTTGTTTGCTTGGTTGTAACTCACTTTGAAGTCACCTTTCCCACTTGAAAGTGGTAGCATTTTCATCTTTTTGTTTTGAGTGCTGAGCACTAGCTAGCCCAGATACCATTACTTAACTTGTGGACTGTTGTAAACTTGAGCTCAAATATTAGATATGAAATTTGCAGGAGAAAAATAAAATCAAATTGTTTTAAAGTATTAAAATATGTGTAGAAGATCTAATTAAATGTCACATACCTTTTAATAAATTATTCTCTACATGGCTTATTTTGAGATTTTTTGAAGTCCTTTAATATCTAATTTTAAATTCTATTTTGTACTTATAGCCATTCATAGTCATGAATAGTTTGAATGTTCTTGTTGAAACAAATATTTAGTCATTAATTTAGAGGAACAATTTTTTAAAAGAGATTTTATTTATAGACAGAGGAAAAGGAAGGGAGAAAGAGAGGGAGAGAAACATCAATGTGTGATTGCCTCTCATGCACTCTGCACTGGGGAACCTGGCCTGCAACCCTTTGGTTTGAAGGCCAGTGCTCTATCCACTGAGTCACACCAGCCAGGGCTCAGAGGAACAATTTAATGCTGTAAGAATAGTGACAGGAGAAAATCAGAATAGTTTTGATTAATATTGGACTGTTGAATTTTTTTTTAACACAGTACTCTCGTCATCTTTCTAGTTTTTTGTTCCTGAGAAGAGAGCATTTTTTATCTTTTGGAAGGCATTCCAAAGAGGGGCCTGAAGTCATAGGTTCAAAGATAATTAACACACTAAGTATTCCTTTAAAAAAAAATAATGACCCCTAGGATTCTGTTGTAAATATGCAGGTCAGATTATGAAAGAATGAGGTTGTGTTTTCAGGAGAAGAATATATTATAAAAGGGTGGCACAGAAATAATCCCCAAATTTTAAAGGGAAGGAAAACACTAGCAACACTGTATGGAGACAGTAAAATAGTGAAATTCAGCTTATAGAACTGAGGAGGAACTATATGATTTAGATCTTGGTCATTGCCTTTATGGAGTCAATAGCCAGCAAGAAAGCTTGAACAAGTGTGTTTAATGGCTTCTAAGTATGAGCCAACCATGGGATTTATTTAGTACTATAAATGAGAAACTAGCCTAAGTAACATGAATTTGACTGATAACTGCTGTCAACTATTAATAGAAACTTTAAACTATCTCTGTTTTTAGTAAAAGTAAAGTTTAGTTTTGTATATCTGCATGTGTGTTTGTGTGTACACTAAGTACATAAGTAGGGCATTTAGGAGCAATAATTTGCACAGATGGTTAAGAAGTATTAAATCTCAGCTTTCAAACTCCAAAAACTGTGTTGTTATTTACTTTTAAGATTTTTTCTTCTTTTTGCAAGTAAGACAGGTTGTTTTTAGCAAAACGGGGACATTTATTGGTTTTTGAACTAAACCATGTGAAGTGGTGGAGCTTATCCCAGAATTAATGGAACTCCATCACCAGAGCACATTCAAGAGCACCATCTTGAGGAGTCAGCCTTTTTTTCCTTCCCTGCTTTCATAGAGTAGGTGTATTTCCTCCTATCACAGAAAACTTTCTCCAAGTTGGGGAAAAATGCCCCGAGGCACCTCCAGACTTTTTATTCTTTAGGTCTATAAGAAGAAGGGATGTACAGAGGGGAAGAATGGAGTAAAGTGAGTTTCTCATGCAAAACTGTTCCCAACCTTTTTCCCTGTTGGAAGAACTACTTTGTGATAGAATTTGTTATCCTCCACAGAGCCTTATGGGAGTGTGTTGCTAATCTCTCAAAGGGTATGAATTCAGATTAAGCTAAACCAGTCATGGACTTCTATTTTCCTTGCCAGTGAATGGCTTAGAAAGAGCGCATATATTCCAGCTCTGGCTAATGAAACATGAAGCCATCTGGGATAAGTCTTTCATCTCTTAAAAAGAAGCCCAACAGTAATAACAGCAAAAGTTACATAACATTTATTATGTGCATTTTCTAAGAGCTTTATGTATATTAACTAATTTAACAAAGGTAAATGAATGAAATGAAATAGAGGATCTATTCCCTGTCTCTAGACATTGGTGGGTGAGGCTCTGCTGCTTGAAGCTCTTAGTGTAAACTAGCTCCCATGAGGGGAGCTTGCCAGCAGCCCAAGGATGGCAGAGTACAAAGATGGAAAGAACCTCATTTTTTTTCAGGACATTTGAGATATGAAATTAATTAACTGGAAATATTTTACTTTGAGGCTTCTTACTGTGTAAGATAGTAAGTCCCTGATTTTTTTTCAGTCACTTGGAGTTTTTTTCCCTTACAGCTGAAAATATTCTAAGTGATATGCAAGAAATTCTGATGGGATATAGTTCTACGTACAGTCCTCTTCTGGATGGTTATAGTAGTATATAGAAAATAAAATCTACCAAAATAGAGCTTCTGAAAAATGGGTTAATTATATTTTCTCTGTAAGTTTTTTTTCTTGAGCCACATTCTCATATGAAACATTAAATCTTTAATGTAATTTTAAACTATTTTGATTTATAATATCGGTATGGTCGAAAGAGCATTTGTATTTGAGTTTATGACATATTCTGGCTTGTATTATTGAACTGTTACTTAATCTCTCCAAGCTTTTTGTTCTCTAATAAACTGAGAATAATAATAATTCCTCTATGTCCTTCACAGGGTTGTGCAGAAGAGAATTAACTTTATATATGATTTAAAAAAATTTTTAAGGTAGTTTATGAAGTGTTCAATAATTATGAAGTATCTCTTTAAAAGAATCTTAGTATTGTATCTTATGAATTAGAATATAATAGATGAGAAGTTAGCATGGCTTTCAGGACTTAACAGTTTCTTTAATGACCTTGTCTGTGCTGCACACACTCCTTTTTCCATTTGGCCAAAGACACGAGTGTAAGGCTAAGGCAAGACCAGAGATGGTACCTCATCTCCTTGGCCACAGTGATTTGTCCGGGTGTATCTGTTGACCCATATGATCCTTCTACAAACTTTTTTTTATTAGAGCTCATGGAAAAGACTCTCACTTTCATCAAGGACCTAAAAGGATAAAAGCCTATAAACATGTTACCACAATATGGAGAAAGTTGTGGACAAGAGAGAATGAGACAGCACCAGAGTGGGTCAGGAATGGGGTAAAAAGAGACAACCACAAGCCAGTGTGGTACTTGGGTCTCTGGATTCACTGCACCCTGAGATTACCTTCACTTGACCTTTGAGTTATTTAGTTGCATCAACCAGTAAGTTCCCCTTTCTTTTTTTTTTTAAGATTTTATTTATTTATTTTAGAGAGATGGGGAAGGGAGGGAGAAAGAGAGGGAGTGAAACATCAATGTATGGTTGCCTCTAGCACACCCCATACTGGGGATATGGCCTGCAACCCAGGCTTGTGCCCTAACTGGGAATCAAACCAGCGATGCTTTGGTTCGCAGGCCTGTGCTCAGTCCACTGAGCTACACCAGCCAGGGCAAGTTCCCCTTTCTTGTTGAGGCTAGTTTGAATTGGATTTTACTTGCAAAAAAAGAGCATCCTGCCCTGGTTGGGTGCAGGAGTAATTTGAGGAGTAATTGATGATACATGTGTGTACACAGGGTAAGCCTTCAGTAAATGGAAGTTATTTCTATTATTATTATTTCATAATCCTCATAGTTATATCAGGGGAATTGCTCTGGGGTTTATTTCATACATTCTGAAAATTTTCATAAGGCGGAAAAGATTCTTACTTATAAATGAAAAACCTAGAATGTCAGACTTCTAATATCCAGCATTATAGAACAGTGGGGATTTAGTTGATGTTTGCTGTCTAACAGCAAAATCATGTATGAGTGTAATTCATAAACCTCAACTTTCTTTGCTTTAGTCAGTTACTGATGATGTTCTTTACCTCTTCCTTTTTAATGTCACTTACTTGCCAAAAATAGGACTGTTCTAGCAAAAATAGATTGGTTAGTTTCATTGCTGAAGTACGTTCCTTTTCATTTAAGATTTTTCTCCCCATTTTGATCATGAAATTCTTAATTTTCCATCCTCACACTCTCCACTTTGGGTATCTCTAGCATAAATAATTTAAGTTTTAGTTTTATTTACAAGAAAGAAATAGACTACCAACATAGTTTGATTTTAGAAATCATCTAGTTCCTGTTGAACTTTTTACTTTATGCATAAGAAACCTAATACCTTGATCATAGTCATGAATTAGTGATAAAACCCAAACTTAGGTCTGCTTTCAGTACACTCTTTTTTCTGTACTAAAGTTGTTTTAAAAAACACACCAAACAACTTTTATAAAACAAATTGAAATCTGTGAGCAATGTGATAAAATCATACATCATAGAAATATTTATAACCACTAAGATTTTACTATCATTTATTTGATTTATTAAAGTCTTATTTGACAGTGACCACACTTACTGTTCAAAATATTAAGAATCTAATATACACGTCACTAACATTTAAGTTTACTTAAAAGTCAGTACATTAATACAAAGCAACATGGCAACAAAAAAATTAAGCAGATTGCAAAGTGTTTCAACCTTACATAAAGTATTTCTAATATACACACTAAATTTTCCTACAACTTAGATTCATGTGTCACCTCTCAAGACATTAAGGCAAGTATCAATAAGCTGTGAAATTCCTGCCCCATACATGGAAATGGAATTTGTAGAAAAAAATTTTTTTACTCCTTCAAAAGAGTTTAGTTAAGTCCAGAGATAAGTGGGAGCCACAGGAATGGAAGAGGAACAGAAAGAATTTTGCAAAGGGAAGAGGAAGAACATGGTTATTTGTGTCCAGCAAGTGAAAATGGGAAATGGAGACCACTTCCTTTCAAAGTTTTAAAAAAGACACAAAAAAACCCTGTTATAAATTCATTTGTTTAATTTGAGAGTTGTTTTTTAAAAGTGATCCCCAACCTTTTTGGCACCAGGGACTGTTTTGTGGACAACAGTTTTTCCATGGACCAGGGGACAGGATGGTTTTGGGATGATTCAGGCACATTACAGTTATTGTGAACTTTATTTCTATTATTATTACATCATAATATATAATGAAATAATTATACAACTAACCATAATGCAGAATCAGTGGGAGCCCTGAGTTTGTTTTCCTGCAACTAGATGGTCCCATCTGGGGGTGATGGGAGACAATGAAAGCCAAAGTGTATTGCTTATGTCCAGTCTACTCTATAATCTCATTTTAGTTCCTGTCCCTGCAGAAAACCCTGCTTCAAAAAGATAGGATGTTGGAAATGGAAGAAAGCTTTTCAGTGCTTCTGTGGCAGTCTCAGGATATTCCGCCATGACTTTAATCTAGGACATAGGGAGATTTGGAGTCTCAAACATACTTTTAAGGCCGCTGTCATTTGCAATCTCAAGCAGTTGATCCTCTTCTAGCACAGACAAGGTTGATTCACCTGGCTTATTCACAAAAGGGTTGCAGATACTTTCCTTCCCAGTTCAGGGGTCTTTTGTGGGTGGGAAGTAATGCTCACACTCTTCTGAAAGCTGAGATAGGTGATCATGCACCAACTGGGGGAAAGAAGGCCCTGGCTCAGTCTCTTTCAGAATTTCTGCTGATGTTTGAAAGATGTCAAGAATCCCAATGTTCACTTGTCGCCCCCATAATTCCAGTTTGGCTTTGAATGCAGCCACTTTATCTGCCGACTTGAACACAGTTGTTCCCCCGTGAGGTTACAGATTGAGTTCATTGAGCAGATTGAGTGTATCACACAGGTAAGCAAGTTTTGTGACCCATTCTGTGTCACTGAAATGTGCTGTCAGCGGTGACTGTTTTTCTAAAAGAAATCTCTGGAGTGGCTCTCGTAACTCAGAATCTCTGGCCAGTGATCTGCCTATAGAAAGCCATCTCACTTCTGTGTATAAGAGAAGTGTGTGCTCTGCGTTCATCTCCTCACAGAGCTGTGCGAATAGATGTGAGTTAAGGGCATGTACTTTAATGTTGATAATTTTAATCACATCCTGTAAAATGTTAAGTTCAGGTAACATTTTTCAGCTAGCCGGCATTTCTCTATGAATGACACGGTACCTAGACTCATATTCAGAATCTCTTTGACCCATGTAGTGAAACCAGAAAGCCATCCAGTCATGGTAGCCACTCTGTCTGTGCACATACCAATTCAGTTTTCCTGATAAGTGATCATTCAAA
Organism: Trachops cirrhosus; assembly: GCA_028533065.1. Taxonomy (NCBI): domain Eukaryota; kingdom Metazoa; phylum Chordata; class Mammalia; order Chiroptera; family Phyllostomidae; genus Trachops; species Trachops cirrhosus. Next base: position 40,206,750 of record CM052549.1, on the reverse strand, counting down.
GACTTGAATAGTTCTGCAGCTGTGGCATTGGTTTGCAACAAAAGTGCATGTAAGTCCTAATGCACATCCTCCTGAAAAATATATTGCACAAAAACAAGCATCTTTACCTTGTTGTCATCATCAGTAGACTCAACAACCTGGATTGTGTACCATGTTGATTCATTAATCCTCTCTAACAATTGTGCCTCAGTATCCTCTGCTGTTTAATCAATTTGTCTAGTTATGGTGCTAGCTGAAAGGGGAATATGTGTCACCTTTTGAACTGCAGTCTCTCCTAAAAGTTCACAACAAATGTCCTCAGCAGCAGGCAGGATCAACTCTTCACCAATAGTAAAGGGCTTCCTAGCTTTAGCAATGTGGTTAACCACTAAGAATGATGCTCTCAGTGCAAACACATTTGATGAAGTGGTGGCCTTCATCAAATAATTGCTTCTGTTCATGTTTTTTATCTTTTGCAAAACTCCAAAGGCTTGCAGGGTGCTTGGTCTCCATGTGGCAAAGCAGTTTTGAAGATTTTATGGTTTTGTGGGATAGCTGGTCACCACATATTATACAAAGTGGGCTTGGAGAATGTAAATCACCTGTTGCAATCAATGAACCCATAATTTAAATAGGACTCTTGGTGTTTTCTTTTAAAGGCAGCTTTCTTTTTTGTTGGCAGTCTTAGAGTCTTCTGCTATCTCATAATTGGGTCTTTCCTCCTTTTCAAAGAAGCTCTCCAGCCCTGGCTGGTGAGGCTCAGTGGATTGAGTGCCAGCATGTGAACCAAGGGGATGCTGGTTCAATTCCCAGTTAGGGCACATACCTGGGTTTCGGGCTTGGTCCCCAGTCGGGGGCGTGCAAGAGGCAACCACACATTGATGTTTGTCTCCATTTCTTTATCCTTCCCTTTCCCTCTCTCTAAAAATAAATAAATAAATAAATAAAATTTTTTTGAAAGAAACTCTCCAGCAATGTTTGTTTTTTACTTATTTTGGCTAGGGTTAGCTTGTGGGATTACCAGAACTAACTGAGGCAAGTGTGTAGTGCAGGAAAGAGGCATAAATTGGAGTGGTAAATAAAATAATGGGTGGGCCACATGCAGACTAAAATAAGTGTCAGCTTCTGACTAAAGCCTGCCACCAGATGCAGCTGTACAATTGAAGTACATGAACTCACTTCCCACTATAAAGCTTTCCACTAGATGCAGCTTTATTGTTACTTGCCATTCACTGATAGGGTTTTGATAGGAGTCTGCAAGCAGTTGAATTGTGGTCTCTGTGCAGTCAAACCTCTCTGCTAATGATAATCTGTATCCGCAGCCACTCCCCAGGGCTAGCTAGCATCACTGCGTCAGCTCCACCTCAGATCATCAGGCATTATATTCTCATAGGGAGTGTGCAACCTAGATCCCTCACGTGTACAATTCACAGTAGGATTCGAGCTCCTGAATCAGTGAGAATCTAATGCCACTGCTGATCAGAGCTCAGGCAGTATGGGGAGCAGCTGTAAATACAGATGAAGGTTTGTTTGCATACCCATAGGTCACCTCCTGCTATGTGGCCTAGTTCCTAACAGGCCACGGACTGGTGCGTGGCCTGGGGGTTGGGAACTCGTCTTTTAAGATGACTTCTAATGGGAGAATGTTTGGGGATGTATATACCTTTTAAAAAAGATATGATCAGTATTTATACATACAATGGCAGTGATGATGATGATATAGTACCACCACGCTTTTAAATAGCATTTATTTTTTTAGAGTCTTTACACATATATTTGCATGATTTAACTTATTATAATAATGAAATGTATTAACTCACTGATTATATCAAGATATTATAAAAAAGTTTTTTAAGTTTTCTAGGACTTCTATAACAATGACCACAAACTGGGTACCTTAAAACAACAGGATTTTATTTTTTTCACAGTTCAGAAGGCCAGAAGTATAAAATCAAAGTATCTGCAGTGTTGGTTCCCTCTGTAGAAAGGCTCTGAGGGAGAAACTGTCCCATGTGCCTCTGCGAGCTTCTGGTGAATATAGTCTTCGGCATTTCCTGCCTTGTAGATGTGTCATTACAATGTCTGACTCCATCTTCACATTGCCACCTTCACTTTGTTTCCATGTGCTCTTCTCTTATTATCAGGATACCTATCATTGAATTTAGGGTCCACCCTAAATCTAGGATGATCTCATCTTGAGATCCTTAACATAACTATATCTGCAAAGACCCTATTTTCAAATGAGGTAATATTCCAAGGTTCTGGGCAGACATGAATTTTTGTGGGACACTATTCAACCCATTGTAGAAGTATAACTAAAGAATATGATTGATTTTAGTGGATTCCATGTGAAGATGTGTAGCTTTTTATTTTCTTCTGTGTAGCTGTATCTAGACCACCAATATTGAACTGAGTAAAAGAGGACCAGGATCCTTAATATGTTCTTCATGTTCTTGTAAGTTAAGATTGTTGATCACTTAGCAACTTCTATATGAAATGTTAAGGAATAAGTTTGTGCCATATTAAGCACAATTTTCTGCTTCTAGTTCTTATTAAATACATAAATATTTGAGTTCTTTACTTAACCTATTATGAGGTTAATGTCTTAATTATAATGCATAACAACATTCTTTCATTTTTAAAAATGAAACCTTACCTTAAAAGGTAAAACCACATATTTCTCAATGTTTTGGTCTTGGGGATCATCACAGCTACTTTTTGATAAATTATTGACTGTCTCTTCAAATACTGATTGTTTCTTTTAGGTCCAAACAATATTATATATAAAAGTAAATATTTAATGCTATAAATATTAATCTGTTATTTTAGACATGAAATTGTAACAGTTGAGTAGAAATATGAAGTTTTAAAACTTTAAGCTCTTAATTGAATTAAATTTATGAGAATTTTTTTTTACTATTAATGGTATAGGCTGTTGAACAACCATGATCTCTTTAATGCTACAGCATTTTATATTTGGGGCTAATTCTCTGTAACACCATAGACTGTTGTATAACAGTCTAACTGTTATGTGCTTGAGGACATATTTGGCTTTACTAAATGACCTTAGGTTAGCTGGTTTTATTTTTATTAAGCTGAGTTTCTTAATTATTCTGAGTCTTAGTTTCTTTATAATATTGAAATGAGAATCCTTTTAAGATTGCTCTGATGATTAAATAAGGTAATGTGTAAACACCAAGTATAATGTTGGTGTACAGTAAGTGTTCAATAAATACTGCTAAACAGTAGTTCCTTTGCCTTCTTTTCCCTTTTGCTAAATATGGAATATTCTAATTAATAATGTATTTGGATAATTAAAGGTTTTAGTTAAGAGTTCTTTTAAATTGAACATTTCTATATCTGTTAAAATAGAAAAACACCATTAGAAGTAGTCAAGTTTCTTTGGTATTTTTGAGCTTCTGTACTTGCATTTAATTGCTCTTTCCCTTATTTGTTTTACTTTCTAGCACAAATAGTTTTTTTCAGCATATATCATTTGAAGTACTTTTTTATGGTAAGGATAGCTGTCTTAGAAAGGAACAAAACAAATAGTACATTGAAAAGTGGATAGAATAAATAAATAGCAGGACAGATACAGTTTTTTAAGTTTAATACCACTTAATTTTGCATGGTAATTTGGAGAATACCTGAAAGAAGATGTCAGCAAAATCATTTCGTTGAAATACTTGAATTTCTACCCAAAGGAGAAATTCTCTTGAGATTTCCCTAACATACAGTGGCAAAAGTAGATTAGATTTGGGGTGGTGAGCACACAATGTGGTGTATTATGCAGATAATGTGTTATGGAATTATACACATGCAAGCTGTATAATGTTATTAACCAGTGTTACCCCAGTACATTTAATTAAAAAAAAATAAAACCAGCTGTAAATGCTTTAAAAAAAACCCTTATTTATTTATTTATTTATTTATTTATTAATTTTTTAATTTTTTTATTTCCTTTTTTTTTTCCTTTCTTTTTTTCTGAGGCTATCACTGAGGTTTCCTGTGCTGGAATTTAACTTCTTACCAAGGAATCAGAAATGTAGAGAGGGTAAGGGAACCTTAGAAATTTACCTTTCTAGTATCTTTATTTTTGCAGGGAAGAAGACACTGATATTTTGCAGGGAAGAGGACACTGAGAGATAAGGGAACTCAAAAGGTCTTTTTCTTTTGTATTTTATTTTTTTCTTTTACCTAGTCTAGAAATCCTGTCAACTGTATCCTGAGTTACGGAATTTCACTTATTGAATGAGCACCAACCTGTACATAATTGAGATGGCAGATTTAACCCCCCAGGGTAAAGAAAATGGAAAATAGAAAAAAATACCATACCTTCCACTGTTTCTTAGCAATATCTTTTTGGGCTGCTACATAGTAATGTTTATAAACACCAAGTAAATATATCCTCAGTACTTTTGAGTATGAAAGGACTGGGGTCACAAAAACAATGTCAGAAAGTTCTTTTTCTGTTTTTAAGATTTTTGAGACATCTTTTTACGATGTTCAGACACTGTGAATACATAAATACTCAGATGCTTAGTATTTATTTCCTCTTTACAAATTGAGTATTGGGTAAGACAAAGGTTTCCTTTTTTTGTTGTTCTTTTTGTGGTGTGCCACAGAAATTTTCATATTTTAATTTTTAATTACATTTATTGATTATGCTATTTCAGTTATATGATTTCACCCTGTTTGCCCCCTTCCACCAAGCCACCCTTACTCCCTCAGACAATGCCCACACCTTGTTCATGTCCATGGGTCATGCATATAAATTCTTTGGCTACTGCATTTCCTATACTGTACTTTACATCCCTGTTGCTATTCTGCAACTACCTATTTGTACTTCTTAAAAGTACACCTCTTCATCCATTCCCCCACACCCCTCTCCCATCTAATAACTATCAAAATGCTCTTTGTAACCATGATTCTGTCTCTGTTCTTCTTGTTTGCTTAGTTTGTTTTTTAGATTCCGTTGTTGATAGATATGTATTTTTTGCCATTTTACTGTTCATAGTTTTGATCTTTTTCTTAAATAAGTCCCTTTACCATTTCATGTAATAATGGTTTGGAGATGGTAAACTCCTTTATTTTTTTCTTGTCTGGGAAGCTCTTTATTTGCCCTTCGATTCTAAATGATGTCTTCGCTGGGTAGAGCAATCTTGGCTGTAGGTCCCTGCTTTTCATGACTTTGAATATTTCTTGCCAGTTCCTTCTAGCCTGCAAAGTTTATTTTGAGTGATCAGCTGACAGTCTTAGGGTAATTCCACTGTAGGTAACTAACTTCTCTGGCTGCTTTTAAGTTTCTTTATCTTTAACCTTCGGCATTTTAATTATGATGTGTCTTGCAGTGGGCCTCTTTGTATCCATCTTGTTTGGGACTCTGTGCTTCCTGGACTTGCATGTCTATTTCCTTTCCCAAATTAGGGAAGTTTACTTTCTATATTTTCAAACAGATTTCCAATTTCTTGCTCTTTCTCTTCTCCTTCTGGCATCCCCATGATGCAAATGTTGGACCTCTTGAAGTTGTCCCAGGGGCTTTTTATACTTTCCTCATTTTTTTGGATTCTTTTTTTCTTCTTGTTCCATATGGTTGTTTTTTGCTTCCTCAGGTTCCAAATTATTGATTTGATCCTTGGCCTCATCCACTTTACTGTTGTTTCCCAGTACATTGTTCTTTATTTCAATTAGTCTATCCTTTGTTTCTGATTGGATCTTTTTTATGCTGTTGAGATCTTCACTAAGTTCCTTGAACATCCTTGTAACCAGTGTTTTGAACTCTGCATCTGATAGATTGCTTATCTCCCTTTTGTTTAGCTTTTTTTCCAGAGTTTTGATCTGTTCTGTCATTGGGCCATGTTTCTTTGTCTGCTAGTTTTGGCACCCTCCCTGTGTTTGTTTCTATGTATCACATAGAACTGCTTTGACCTTGTGTCTTGGTAGTGTGCCCAAATGCAGTAGGTATCCTGTAGGGTTCAGTGGCACAGCCTCTATCACGCAAGCTGGATATTTGAGGGTGGGCTTCCTGTGGGCTGAGCACACCCTCCTCTTGTAGTTGAGTCTTGGTTGCTGTTGGCAGATCAATGGGAGGGATTTACTCAGGCCAGTCAGCTACAGGGACTGGAGGTTACCACTTACCAGCAATATCCACCCTCCATGGAGGATCAGCTGTGCAGGGGCATGTTGATGATGCTCCAGAGTTGTCTGTAGCTGTCTACTGGGTGTGCTGGCCCTGGGATTTCCCAGGTGGTGCAGGCCAAGGTCAGCCCCTACCTTTGTTTTGTCTGGGGCCACCCTTCCTGAGCTATAAAGCAATCTGAGGTGGCTGCTACTTGTGCTGGGCTTGGAGATTCCCAGGCAAAGGCAAGCTGTAAATCTGGGCTAGATGCTGCAAGTGCCATGTCTGGGGCTCACTGAGACCAGATCTTGCTTGTTTGAGAGAATTTAAAAAGTTGTGCAGCCTGAGCCAAGACTAGCTATTCACAGGGAAAGCAGCTTGGGTGGTTGAGGAAGTTGGGTGGGACAGAGTCCCTGGGAATCTTCATAGTGGGTCCAACATTGTTAGCCAGGTTGGTGGAGTCTCAGATAGGGCACTAGATTGCCAGGTCTGTGGGGAGAGGGTTTTGAAAAGGGACCATGGCCTCCTCTTACCTTGATACCAGACACTTCAGTTTCTCCCTGTATGTCACTGGTGTCCCTCAAGTTGCTACCTGGGTGCTGGAGCTCAGAGGGAGTGTGTGAGTAGATGAATCTGTGTGAGGGTTAAGAGAAACTGCTTGGGACTCCAGAAGTTTCTTCCACTGGCTCAATCCCTGCTGGTTTTTGCAGCCAGAATGTTTGGGGACTTTTTTTCCTGGCACTGGAATTCTGGGCTGTGGGGCTTCGTGTATTGTTAGTCCTACTTGGTCCTGATATATCCATCCCAAATTTTTATCCACCATGCTTTGGTGAGAAACTAGCCTGTTCATGTCTGTACCTGTATCAGTCTGGGTGGATATGGTTTCTTTAATTCTGTAGTTGTCAGATGTCTATTCAACTTGATTTCTGACAGTTCTAAGTGATGGTTGTTGTATATTTTAGTTGTGATTTTGATGTGGTTATGTGAAGAGGCTAGCTATGTCTGCCTATGCCACCAACTTGACTGGAAGACCTCGTTTTTGTTTTTCAAATACTTTGGTACATCAGAATTAGAAGTTCTACATAGTACATAAGTTTTCTTAAATACTACATTTCTCCTACTTATTTGCTTATGACTTTTTTCTTTGAGAAATGGAATAGTTATTTCATTAAATGTAAACATTTGTTTGTCTACAGCAGTTACCAAATACAGTGCCTAAAATGAAAGTAGTTCCTTACACAGGTATGAGGCGATCCAAGAAAAAATATTATATGAATAGAGTTGAAATTCTTTAATGAAAAATCCTCTTACTGCTTTTCAGAGTTGGTAAGGAACATACTTTGACATACTATTGTAAAACTAGTCTCTAATCTTTTTCATTTTCTAATGAATAGATTTCAGATAGAAAAGTTAGTCCAGAATATAGTGTTTGCCAGTTATAGTCCAAACATCTTGTAGTCAGTTTATCTTCAACCATGGCAACAGACTTGATGGTAAAGTAAGTTTGTAGGTTGCCATTGGTAGCCTAAAATTAGACCAATGTACTAACTTTGAAAAGGCCTGAGAATATCTAAAACACTGATGTTAACCTGCTGTATGTTTCTACTTCCACAAAGAATGCCATTTGTAAATGCTACACCACAGGGTAATTTAGAAACTAAATTGCTCTGTGCCAGTGGCCCATAGAATTTACTGAGATGAAAGTTGTTAATGCAATACTAAAGATTGATTCACAAAAATAAAATACTGGAGAAGGTATACAACCTAAAAATTTGCCATATGAACGTTTGCCCCAAATTCATATCCTTATTAGGGTATATTATACCTGGTTACTTGAAGTGAACTCTTCCTTTAGCTTCCTTCCTGTTTTTGACAATCCCTGCCCCCACCCCACTCCCTGTATGAGATTCAAATTATAAAGAGTTCTGGTTTAAGGAGTTTGTAGAGAATTAGGTTGGTGCATAGCTCTAAACAGGTAAAGCACAATATATAAAGAGAAAATAAGGTGGCCTTATTAAAATTTAATTATTTTATATCAAACTATATTACAAGGCCACTGTAATCAAAACAGTCTGGTACTGATATAAGAACAGACACATAGATCAATGGAACAGAATAGAGAGTCCAGAAATAAACCCATGTCTATCTAGTCAATTAGTGTTCAACATAGGGGGCAGAAACATAAAGTGGAGTAAAAATAGCCTCTTCAACAAATGGTGTTGGGAGATCTGGAAAACTACATGCAAAAAAAATGAAACTCTACCACCAACTTACACAATCATGAAAATAAACTCAAGATGGAAAAAAGAGTTAAATATAAATCATGACACCATGAAAGTCCTAGAGGAGAACATAGGCAGGAAAATTTCAGATATTCCACGCAGCAATATTTTCACCGATATGTGCCCTACAGCAAGGGACATAAAGGAAAAAATAAACAAATGGAACTACATCAAATTAAAAAGGTTCTGCATGTCTGAAGAAAACACTAGAAAAATGGAAAGGGGACCAACTATATGGGAAAATATATTTGCCAATGATAACTCAGAAGGTGTTTGATCTCTAAAATATATAAAGAACTCACATGACTCCACTCCAGGAAGACAAACAATCCAATTAAAAAATGGTCAAAGGACCTGAAGAGACACTTTTCCAAGGAAGACATACACAGGGCCCAGAGACATGAAAGCATGCTCAGCATCACTAGCCATCAGAGAGATGCAAATTAAAACGAAAATGAGTTACCACTTCACACCAGTCAGAATGGCCATCATTAACAAATCAACAAACGATAAGTGCTGGTGAGGTTGTGGAGAAAAGAGGACCCTAGTACACTGTTGATGGGAATGCAGACTGGTGCAGCCTTTGTGGAAGACATTACGGAATTTCCTCAAAAAAACTAAAAATGGAACTGCCTTTTGACCCAGCACATCCACTGCTGGGATTATACCATAAGAATCCTGAAACACTAATTCAAAAATACCTATGTACCCTAATGTTTGTAGCAGCATTATTTACAATAGACAAGTACTGGAAACAGCCTAAGTGCCCATCAGTAAATGAGTGGATCAAAAAACTGTGGTACATTTACACAATGGAATACTATGCAGCAGAATGAAAGAAGGAACTCTTACCCCTCATGACAGCATGGGTGGAACTGGAGAGTATTATGCTAGGTGAAATAAGCCAGGTGGTGAAACAGACATACCATATGGTCACACCTAGAAGTGGAACCTCATCAACAAAACAAACAAGTGAGCAAAATAGAACCAGAGACATGGGAACTAAAAACAAACTGGGACTTCAGCCAAGATGGAGGCATAGGTTAGATACACTTTCACAAACAAAAGAAAAAACAAATTTAAAAACAAAAAATAACCAGAACTGACAGAAATTGAACTGCACAAAGTCCAATAACCAAGGAGTTAAAGAAGAAATATTCATCCAGTCTGGTAGCAGGGGTGGAGATGAGCAGTTGGGGTGGAGAGGACTTGCCTGCAAAGTGGCAACTGGGGGACCCAGGCAGGCAAAGAGGCATTTGGAAGACCACGCAAGGCTGTGGCTGGTGGACCAGGTGCTCCCACATTTGAGTGCAGATAAACTAGGAGGAACAGCTGGGGAGTGAGACAGACTGCACAATCCAGGATTCCATTGCAAGGGAATAGAGCCTCAAAACCTATGACTGAAAACCTGTGTAGGAGTTCAGGTGGCAGGAGAAACTCCCAGCCTCACAGGAGACTTTGAGAGACCCAAAGGGTCTTAGAACATATATAAACCACCTCTACCACCCCCAGAAATCAGCATCAGAAGGGCCCAATTTGCTTGTTGGTAGTGGGGAAAGTAACTTAAAGCCCACTGAGAGCCCAGAAAGCAGCATTGTTCCCTCTCTGACCCTTCCCCCACATCCAGAGCCCCAGTGCAGCAATGTGTGTTGCCCTACCCTGGCAAATACCTAAGGCTCTGCCCCTTATAACTTAACAGGTGTGACAAGAGAAAGAAATATGGCCCAAATGAAAGAACAGATCAAAGCTCCAGAAAAAATACAACTAAGTGATGAAGAGATAGCCAACCTATCAGATGCACAGTTCAAAACACTGGTAATCAAGATGCTCACAGAAGTGGTTGAGTATGCTCACAAAATAGAGGGAAAAGTAAAAGCTATGTAAAGTGAAATGAAGGAAAATGTACAGGGAACCAACAGTGAAGGAAAGGAAACTGGGACTCAAATCAGTGGTTTGGAGCAGAAGGAAGAAATGAACATTCAACTGGAACAGTATGAAGAAACAAGAATTCAAAAAAATGAGGAGAGGCTTAGGAACCTCCAGGACATCTTTAGACTCTCCAACATCAGAATCATAGGGGTACCAGAGGGAGGAGAGCAAGAGTAAGAAATTGAAAACTTATTTGAAAACATAATGAAGGAAACTTCCCTAATGTGACAAAGGAAATAGATTTCCAGGAAGTCCAGGAAGCTCAGAGAGTCCCAAAGAAGATGGACCCAAGGAAGCATGAACCAAGGCACATCATGGTTACATTACCCAAGATTGAAGATAAGGAGAGACTCTTAAAAGCTGCAGGATAAAAGGAGACAGTTACCTACAAGGGAGTTCCCATAAGACCATCAACTGATTTCTCAAAAGAAACCTTGCAGGCAAGAAGGGGTTGGAAAGAAGTATTCAAAGTCATAAAAGGCAAGGACCTACATCCAAGATTGCTCTATCCAGCAAAGCTTTCATTTAGAATGGAAGGGCAGATAAAATGCTTCTCAGATAAGGTCAAGTTAAAGGAGTTCATCATCACCAAGCCCTTATTACATGAAATGTTAAAGGGACTTACCTAAGAAAAAGATAAAAAATGGGAACAGTAAAATGACAACAAACTCACAACTATCAACAACTACATCTAAAGAAGAAGAAAAAGGAACTAAACAAACAACTAGAACAGGAGCAGATTCACAGAAATAGAGATCCCATGGAGGGTTATCAGCGGGGAGGGGGAGGTTGGAGAATGGGGGAAAAGGTACAGGGAATAAAAAGCATAAATGGTAAATACAAAGTAGACAGGGGGAGTTTAAGAATAGTATGGGAAATGGAGAAGCCAAATAATTTATATGTATGACCCATGGCCATGAACTAAGGTGGGGCAATGATGGTGGAAAGGGGGATACAGGGCAGAGGGGGATACAGGGGAGGAAAAATGGGATAACTGTAATGGCATGATCAAAAAAATATATTGAAAAAAAAACCGACTGTGTCCAGGAGGGAGGGTAGGGGTGGGTTAATTGAGGAAAGAAGGGGAAAAGTCAAGTCAAGGAATATGTATAAAGGACACAGACAATGAGGGAGAGGATTGAAAGTAGAAGGTGAGCAGTGGGCAGGGCAAGGGACAGTAAAGGCAGGGGGGGCGGTGCAGAAATGTAGACAACTGTAACTGAACAGCAGTAAACAATTTTTTAAATAGAGCTTTGGAGAATCAGAAGTTGAGGTCTTTTCCAATATCAAAATGCTAGACAGTATGATATATATTATATTACTGTTTTGGGCCACTGTAACTCTTTTTTCCTTGTTAATTTTTATTTACTGGTATAAATCTAGGGACAGTTGCTGGGTGAGGGCTCAGTACATAAAGTTTATGTAGGAAAATTTTGATACATTTAGTTTTACCAGTACAGTGGGACTTTTAGAATTAAAGACATTACCAAGACTCTGTCTTGCCCTGGCTGAGTAATAACTCAGTTGATCAGTGCATTCTCTCGTACACCAAAAAGATTGCATGTTTGAGCCCTGGCTGGCGTAGCTCAGTGGATTGAGCGCGGGCTGTGAACCAAAGCATCGCAGGTTTGATTCCCAGTCAGGGCACATGCCTGGGTTGCAGGCCAGTTCCCCAGTGGGGACCACATGAGAGGCAACCACACATTGATGTTTCTCTCTCTCTCCTTCTCCTTCCCTTCCCCTCTCTAAAAATAAATAAATAAAATCTTTAAAAAAAAAAAAAGAAAAGAAATGTGACTTATAAAAAAAAAAAAGATTGCATGTTTGATTCCCAGTCAGGCATATGTGGTAGGCATCCAATCGATGTTTCTCTTTCATATTGATGTTTCTCTCTCTGTGTCTTTTTCAAATCAATAAACTTATCCTCAGGTGAGGATTTAAAAAAAACTTTCTCTGTACAAAAAATTAATGTTTTGGTAGAATTTGCATCCATCTAATTTAAATAGCATTTCTATTTATCAGACACTGAGTATTCCATCTTTTTTTTTGCATTTTATAAGTTTCCTTTTTAAAAAATATATTTTATTGATTATGCTATTACAGTTGTCCTTATCCCCCCTTCATTCCCCTCCACCATGCACACCCGCTCCCACCCACATTCCCCCCTTTAGTTCATGTCCATGTGTCGTAAGTTCTTTAGCTTCTACATTTCCTCTACTATTCTTGCCCTCTCCCTGTCTGTTTTCTACCTACCATCCATGCCACTTACTCTTCGTACCTTCCCCCCTCTCTCCTCCTCCCACTCCCCTGTTGCTAACCCTCCATGTGATCATTTCTGTGGTTCCGTTCCTTTTCTAGTTGTTTGCTTAGTTTCTTTTTGTTTTTTTTTAAAGGTGTGGTTGTTAATAATTGTGAGTTTGCTGTCATTTTACTATACATGTTTTTTATCTTTTTCTTAGATAAGTCTCTTTAACATTTCATACAATAAGGGCTTGGTGATGATGAACTCCTTTAACTTGACCTCATCTGAGAAGCACTTTATTTGCCCTTCCATTCTAAATGAAAGCTTTGCTGGATAGAGCAATCTGGGATGTAGGCCCTTGTCTTTCATGACTTG
>CM052549.1:40172778-40193325 GCA_028533065.1 Trachops cirrhosus | reverse complement strand
TTTGAATTCTTATTTCTTCATTCTTTGCTGGTTGTATATTTTTTTCTTCCTTCTGGTCCACTCCAATGATGTGAGACCCATCTTTCATTCCATCACTATTGGTTCCCTGTGCATTTTTCTTCATTAAACTTATTGTAGCCTGCATTTTTTCATCTAATTTGCGACCAAAATCAACAAATTCTGTGAGTATCCTGATCACCAGTGCTTTGAATGTGCATCTGATAGGTTGGCTATCTCTTGGTCACTTAAAAGGATGGGTTCTAGGGCTTTCAATTCTTCTGTTTGGGCCATCTTTTTGCTGGTGTTTTTTTTTTTTTGGTCTTGTCCAGCTCCTGTAGTGAGGGGCCTTAGGAGTTCACCAGGGTGGGGCACCCCAGTTGCTGGGTTGTGAAGCTGTATGTGGGGGCGGGGTCTGAGAAGGAACAATGGCACTTGCTCTGCTCTCTGTAGGACCTCAGACCCTTCTGCTGCTCTCCGCAAGCTAACTGGGCCCCTCTGGCACCAATTCTGATGTGGGTAGGCCTGTGCACCCCGTGGGACCTTCCTTTTCAGTCAGTGACCCAAAGCTCTCTTTCCCAGTGCTGGGACCCTGAGTTGCGCGCAGTGCCTTGCTTCACAATGGCTGCCTTGCTGGGTCTGCTGGTCACCATCCCCTGGCCAGGGCCCACCAGCTACCACTGCTTGTGTGCCTAGGGTCTGCCTACTGTGGACTTCCTCACAGCCCCGGTTGCTCAGCCCCTGTTGCTCAGCTCTCTCTTCCACGTCCCTCGCCTGGCTGGAGTCCGCCCCTCCTACCAGTCTGGATGAATGTGTCTATTTTTAAATTCCTTGGGTGTCCGACTTCCATACACTTCAATTTTCTGTCAGTTCTGGTTGTTATTTTATTTCTATATTGTTGTTGTCCCTATCTTGGTTGTGCGAGGAGGCACAGTGGGTCTACCTATGCCTCCATCTTGGCCGGAAGTCTGTATTTCATCTTAAAACTCACTCTGCATCATTGTCCCCAATGATGCAAACAAGTAGCTATTGTACTTTATGAGAAGTGCTACAATAGAATTATCTTTAAAGTGCTATGGAAAATCACATCAAGTTTCATCTAAATTTGTTCTTCCAGTTACCATTCTGTTACTGTTATCTCCTAACTATTGCTGTGATCGCCCCTCCTTCATTGTTTCTTCATTCTTGTTCCAGTTGAATATATTCTCCTCACAGCCATCAGAGTGATTTACCTTAAATAAAAGTTGACCTTGTCACTTACCTATTTAATAACACTTTTCAAAAATTTTCCCTCACATATGGTATAAACTCCCAAGTTTCTTCAAGGCCTTTAGGAATTATTCTGATCTAATTTCAATCAGCTCTTTAGCTTTATCGAGCGCTCAACATTTACTCACTATTTCCATCCTTCAAACAAATACAACCTTTTGAAGTCTCCCCATACTGATTTTCACCTTACTGCTTGGGATGTCCACTTCTGCTCTTTTTTTTTTTTTCCTTTTAACTAACTCAAGTTGGAACTTAAAATTCAAAGCTAGGATCTTCCCCTGGAGGATATCTTTCATAATACAGCCGAGAGTGGATTAGTTGTCCCCTGCCATACTTTTTTAGAAAAGTTGTGTGTGCTCCTTATTTAAACAGTAGTATAATGCTTTTTTTCTCTTCTAGATTCTTTCTCTTTGTATAAGTTTATGAGGTAATGTCGTAGTCACCTAGCACCCACCGAAGTCACCACTGTTGTTGGTTTTTAATTATCTTTGTGAACTCTTGGCTTTAAAGTGATATGTTTCAACCTGTTGCAGGTATTGATGCTCAGGTTGTTCTAGTTTGCCAGTAGGAGATTATTCAGGCTAGCTTCTGTGTCTCTAGTAGTAGAGCCTGTCAAAGAGACTTAGTTTCCTCAAGGAAACAGATTTGAGATGGGTGCAATTCTTTCTGTATAGGGACAGGGAAAGCTACAGAGAGATCTTGATTTTTTTTTTTACTATCATAGAAACTTGAGATGTTCATGTTGTAGTTATAAATTAAATTTATTTTGCTCCATCTAACAGCATTATAGAGGATCTCTTTTATAAATTCAGTTCTTCTTCTATCTCAGTTACAGTGACATTTTGTTATACTAGCACTTCCCCACAGCCTGATTAATCCCCCCATTAATCCATAACAGTGGGAATCGTTATCTTTGTATCTCCATCATTTAGTTCAGTTCCTTACTGTATAGTTGGTACTCATTTGCTGCTTTGACAGGCAGTTCTGTCAGGCAATAAGCACATTACACTTTTAGTTTACGTAGCTCTTCATTATTATATTGAGTTATCATGTGCCATGCACCAAGCTATACTCTAACTTCACGTGACTGACTTTATGTGATTTATTTTTAATTATAAAATGTGAAATAGTCTCTGTATGCTGAATAATTATTACATTAAGTACCAAACATAATACATTAGTCTGTAGTAACTGTCCAACAGTAGGGCAAAGGTGTAATGGCCACCATAACAAGAAAGTATCTTCAGATGGAAAGACAAAGCAGGCAACTCCACAGAATATAATAGAGTTTACTATAGGGTAATTTACAATTTACTTATGGGACGTTAGGGCTGGAGCACCAGTTTTACATAAATTATTCTCCAAGACTCCTCAGACTGTACTGTTTTTAATAATAATATCATTCAGGTACTAATGATTGAAAAGACAAAGGGACAAACAATGCAGTAGCCCCAGGGGCCATAACTCTAGGTAGTCTTGCCATACCTTCTGGTAGTTGATACTAGCACCAGTTCAATACTTGGCTGTCATCCTGGCCATTACTAACAAGTGTATTTATGGTTATATTTTAAGGAACACAGATAATCATTAAGTGGAACTCTTTGATGTGCTTACTAAGGACAGTGAGGTTGATCAAAGGTCACAGCATGAAAGGACACAAAGATGGAGATGGTTTTTGTTCACATCCACATCTATATAAGTAATATTTCTTAAAATGTGTTCTACACAATATTACTAGGTGTTTGAAGAGTAGGAAGATATTTTGGTCAAATAAGTTTGGGAAAATACCAAGTTAGACAAAAGTAAACAACTTTTTTGATTATAGGATTTCATAGTGTGAATAATGTGCAGTGTTACGGGCTGCCTAAGGGACAAAGAAGATATCATTTCTTAATTTAGTTGACTTAATTTTTTTCTTTGAGTATCTGTGGAACATATTTAGGAAAATGCTGGCCAGGTTATATAAACAGATGTGGTCCAGTGGAAAGGGCATAGAGTTATAAATCAAAATTTGGGTTTCTGTCCCCAAATACTAGATGTAGAAATCTTCTGACATCTCCTAAAGCCTCAGTTATCTCATTAGTACAAGAAGTTAATACTGGTCTGTACAGTGTAAGATTATAGATTTTTTACAAAGCACTTGACAAAGGTTTGTACTTAGTGCAGTCTTATTATGTAGATGAATGGTTCATTATGAATTTAACAAATACTCTGAACATTTTATTTCCTTCTCTGCACAGCGCTTCCTGATCTTATCCTGAAGATTACAGGTAGTACTTCTGTAGGCATACCTGTAGTCATTTCTTAGTAGCCAAAATTTTGTAGCCACCTGTATTCTTGTAATTATAGCAGACCTTTTCTTGACCAGTGATGGCAGTGGTTCAGGTCCCTTAGATTCTAATTCTGGGGAATCTGAACTAAATAGCCAGGAGCAATTTATCTTAACTATTTTCCATTTCAGTTTTACCCTATGTAGATAAGTAGAAGGAAATCAATCAATGTGTTCAATTTTGAATAATTCAGATCTGTTTTATAGTTTCATTTTTTATTTCAAATAATTGAACATCAATAATCTGTTAGGTATTTTCTAAAATATAAGATATTTAAATAACCAAGATATGTTAATACTCTTGGCATTTAAATTGCTCTAAAAATATAGTACAACTTTTTATGCTATTTATAGTAAATGGTAGAATTATGTAAACAAGAAAGGTGCTGTAGTCTTGAGTCATATTACATACACATAGTTTAGTCAGGATTATGTTTTAGAATAACAAACCAGACTATATCCTATGATAAATACTAGAAGAATGCTAATAAGGCATAGACATTCCTTCCTTGTCTTACGCTGCAATTTGAAGAAAAAGGAAGTATTAGGTAATTCATTGAAATGACATTTATTGAGTCTGTCACACCTTGTTAGCTCACTAGCACATTTAATCCTATACTTACCTTATGATTACTAATAATATTAACTGGTTTTCATATTTTTAGGACTAAGTTGGACTTCATGATGAGCTTTTTGTATATTATTACTTGCTTTCTTAACAGGGCCTGATAGCTTCCTTCCTGGCAAGGTAGCTGTGGGGTATCAGTGGAGGCAGAAGTATCTGGTAGTAATTAGAGGTTAAATGCTACCTTCCCTCTTAGTGATCAGAGCCAAGGCAAGAAAACACAGGGTGATTTTTTGTGTGTGATGATATAAATGAAATTACTGGTTGGTAAGAGCTCAGCTCATGAGATCTATATGAAGATCTCAGCTATAGATCCAGATCATCTGGTTTGTATTCCTGAACTCTACTACTTATGTTTAACTTTGTACAATTTGAGTATTTTAACTTTAAAATAGGAATAGCAGTAATATTTACTTCATAGAGTTGTGAGGATTAAACGAGTAAATACATGAAAAGTGTGTTTGACACTTGATATATAATAAATGCTAACTATTTACTGTTGTTACTATGATCCACAACATTAACTGCCTCTATTGGCAAGGGAGGAGAAACCAGCAATCCTAATACCTTTCAGTACCAAGTGGGGCCTTCCATCCACGTTGGGATCCCAGTCAATCCATGCCATAGTGTTTAGGTGGTTATTTTAGAGATAGACAACCTGTTACTGCCATCGTGGGTGGTGTAAATGTTGTTTGTTTTTTCAGTGAATATTACCCAACACCAATATTTTTTTACTTTCAAGTTACCCATACATTTTATACATATTATTTCTCAAATAAAACTCCTGATGCAGATGTTATTATTATTACATGGTTTCCTGAATGGAAGGATGGGGAGAGAGATTCCTAAAAAATGAGGAATTTCTTCCAAAATCTCTCTCTACTACAATAAATGAGAAATCCCAGAGAGGTCAAAGTATTTTGAATGAGATCATAGAGTTAGTAAGGGGTGAGGCTGGAATTTAAATCCAGGAATTTAGTTCTGTGCCCTTACTACTACTTGGTTCCCCTGCTTTTAAAAAACAAACAATAAAACAAATTATTTTAGAGGGGATATAGAGTTTCTGATTTAATTTCTCTTTGTAAACAAGATAATGTCCTAAGTTAGTCATAGGACTAGATTGCATTTTTTTAATTGCTTCTAAGTATAGAATGATGTTTAGAGAAATGCTTGGATCTGCTTTTATTTGTTGAACATATCAAAAATTGCTGGCTTGGTTTTGGTCATTATTATTTAAGTTAATTCTATAAATGCATGTTTAGTTAAGAGAATTATGGCCTCTGTTTTCAGTGAATACCTTTTTTTTGACTAGGTTGGAAGAGGAAGTTCATGTTTTTTGGAGGGTTTTTTCTTTTTTAAAGTTTGGTATATAAAATATGAATAGCACTTTTAGTGGTAAAGTGAAGACAAATTAGTTTGTATTTGGTCTTTCACTGCATTTGTATTGTTTGGTAGCTTGAGAAGTGAATCCTTAATTTTTTTGACCAAGCTGTTCATTTTAAGCAATAAATATCTTTTAAAAAGGTGTTTTTTAAGTAATTTACATGATACAGTATTTATAAAATATTTTTAAAATATTTTATTTATTTAATTTTGTAGAGGGAGGGGAAGGCAGGCAGAAAGAGAGGGACAGAAACATCAGTGTGTGATTGCCTCTCACACGCCCCCTACTGGGGACCTGACCCGCAACCCAGGCATGTATCCTGACTAGGAATCAAACTGGCAACCCTTTGGTTTGCAGGCCAGCACTCAGTCCACTGAGTCATACCAGCCAGGGCTAGAAAACTATTTTAAGTAGTTTAATGATTTATTTTGGATATTTTAAAAATAATTTCCACTCTGAAATTGTTGAAATAACATTTATTGAGAAACCGATATAATTATTAATTGAGTAATGTTAAATGTTATGGGTTTGGCTGTAAAAGCTTTAACACCTGGAAATTAATATTATAGGTTTGTTAAATATAACTTTAGTACTTACACTGTTTAATTCTTTGACCCTCCAAATGATTGATAAAGTAAGGCATATTTGAATTATTGCATACAATTAATGAAAGAAACTAATGATCTTTTTATCTCACTAGCAGAGTCTTCACAGTTCATGGTGAAGTTCAGATTAACTAGAAAAGAAGTTATCTTTGCCAAGATGACTTCTTGTGCAAGGTTATTAACCAGGCAGTGCCTTTATTAATAAATCTACTGAGAACATACTGCCATGTCCCAGCAAGTTAGAAAATAAGCAAACTTCGTAAATTATGCAAAGTGGTGCTGGGTTGCATTAACAGCAATGTTCTCATTAAAGCTGGGCTTAGGAAAAAAGACTAGTGTATTCTGCTTCTACTTTTCACTACATGAAAACTGTGCCAACAGCAGACAGCCAAGACCTGGGAAAGAAAGGCAAATGAGGGCTGTGTTGGGCCCTTCGGCAGCAGAATTTCTAGAAACTTCTCTCTAGGACTCTGCTGTTAATGTTAATTTTATTCCCGTCTATTAGCCATCTCTGTTTCTTCTGTTTATCTGACATTTAGAATGGAGAAAGAATCTGATTGGCTTACTTGAGTCAGCAGCTGTCTAGGTTTGGATCAGTGTGAGGGAGGGACGTGTGCACCCTCAAATACAACAAAGTCATGATCCTCAATTGTCCTCATTAGAATAAAGCAGGTCTTCAGTCCTTTTATGCCAAGTGATTTAATGATTTTATTGGATTGGCCAAAACTTCATTTGTTTTTCCTGTAAGATAACTAGTATGGCTTAGTTGTCTTTAACTTAATTTGAAACAATTTTGTTAGATTGTATTGTGATAGCTGTCATATTAGTGTGCATTTTTAAAAAATTTACCAAAAGGTGAATTTTTGTATAGCCATTTTAATATTGAAGATGGAAGAAAATACACAACATTTTTGGCATATTATGCTTTATTATTTCTAGAAAGGTAAAAATGCAATTGAAGCACAAATTTTTTTGCACTGTGTAGAGAAGATGCTCTGACTGATTGAATGTGTCAAATGTGATTTGTGAAGTTTCGTGCTGGAGATTTCTTGCTGGACAACACTCCACAGTTGGATAGAGTGGTTGAAGTTGATAGTGATCAAATTGAGGCATTAATTGAGAACAGTCAAGGTTATACCACATGGGATGTAGCTGACATACTCAAAATATCCAAATCAAAAAAATTATTGGTGAAAATGAAAAATGTCTTATTTTTTATTATTTTTAATATATTTTCTTGATTATGATATTACAGTTGTCCCATTTTCCCTCCTTCACTCCCCTCCATCCTGCACACCCCCTCCCACCCACATTCCCCCCTTTAGTTCATGTCCATGGGTTGTACATATAAGTTCTTTGGCTTCTACATTTCCTATACTATTCTTAACCTTCCCCTGTTTATTTTCTACCTACCATCTATGCTCCTTATTCTCTGTACCTTTTCCCCCTTTCTCCCCCTCCCACTCCCCTGTTGATAACCCTAGATGTGATCTCCATTTCTGTGGTTCTGCTCCTGTTCTAGTTGTTTGCTTAGTTTGCTTTTGTTTTAGGTGTGATTGTTAATGATTGTGAGTTTGCTGTCATTTTACTGTACATGTTTTTTATCTTCTTTTTCTTAGATAAATTCCTTTAACATTTCATATAATAAGGACTTGGTGATGGTGAACTGCTTTAACTTGACCTTATCTGAGAAGCACTTGATCTGCTCTTCCATTCTAAATGAAAGCCTTGCTGGATAGAGCAATCTGGGATGTAGGTCCTTGTCTTTCATGACTTGAAATACTTCTTTCCAGCCCCTTCTTGCCTGTAAGGTCTCTTTTGAGAAATCAGCTGACAGTCTGATGGGAACTTCTTTGTAGGTAACTGTCTCTTTTTCTCTTGCTGCTTTCTAGGATTCTCTCCTTTATTCTCACCTTGGGTAATGTAATTATGATGTGCCTTGGTGTGTTCCTCCTTGGGTCCAACTTCTTTGGGACTCTGAACTTCCTGGACTTCCTGGAAGTCTATTTCCTTTGCCAGATTGGGGAAGTTCTCCTTTATTATTTGTTCAAATAAGTTTTCCACTTGTTGCTCTTCTGCTTCCCCTTCTGGTACCCCTGTAATTCGGATGTTGGAATTTGTCCTGGAGGTTCCTAAGCCTCTCATTTTTTTGAATTCTTCTGTCTTCATTCTTTTCTGGTTGGATGTTTCTTTCTTCCTTCTAGTCCACACCATTGATTTGAGTCCCAGTTTCCTTCCCATCACAATTGGTTCCCTGTACATTTTCCTTCATTTCACTTAGTGTAGCCTTCATTTTTTTCATCTAATTTGTGACCAAATTCAACCAATTCTGTGAGCATCCTGATCACCAGTGTTTTAAACTCTGCATCTGATAGGTTGGCTATCTCTTCATCACTTAGTTGTATTTTTTCTGGAGTTTTGATCTGTTCTTTCATTTGGGCCATTTTTGTTTTGTCTTGACACGCCTGTTATGTAGTGAGGGGTGGAGCCTTAGGTGTTCACCAGGGCGGGGTAACCCACGTCATTGTGTTGTGACGTTGTGTGCGAGGAAGGGATCTGAGAGGGAACTATGGCACTTGCTCCACTCTCTGCCAGATCAGTCACTTCCCCCCTTCTCACAAGCAAATTGGACCCTTCTGGTGCTGATTTCCCAGGATGGAGGGGATAGTTTGTATATGTTCTAGGACCCTGTGGGTCTCTCAGACAAAGTCACCTGTGAGGCTGGGAGTTTATGCCACCACAGCAACCCACACAGATTTTTATGGCCAAAGGTTTTGAGGCTTTCTTTTCCTGCACTGGAACCCTGGATTGTCCAGTCTGTCTCCCCAGCTGTTCCTCCTGGTTTATCCACTTGCAGATGTGGGACCACCAGCCTGCATGGTCCTCCACACCTGCCTTTCTGCATGTCCTCTCCACCCCAGCTGCCCATCTCCACCCATCCTACCTATCTGGATGAATATTTCTTCTTTAACACTTTGGTTGTTGTACTTCCATATAGTTCAATTTTCTGGCAGTTCTAGTTGTTTTTGTTTTGAAATTTGTTGTTGTCTTTCTTTTGGTTGAATGAGGAAGTAAAGTGTATCTATCTACCTACACCTCCATATTGGCTGGAAGTCCTTTTATCTCTCATTTCTTTAATGGCTTTATAAATACAGATTTCTAGTAAACATAGAGGAACATTTTCAGGCTTTTGAGACATCAGTCCCCACATATGTAACCAGTCTCCAGTCTTATTTACCATCCCATCTTGTGTGTGGATACCTTCTTTATCTCATTAATGCTCTTTATTATAAACCTTCTTCACCTTTCTTGGGTTCTGCCACCCCACATCAAGATAGCCTCTAAGTGGATGTCCTCCTGATCCTGCTTGGGATTCAACACCCTGTACTGGATTGCTCCACGTGCGGTCACCCTCCTCACCCAGCTCAAGCTCTGACTTCCCTTACTTACCTCACAAGGTATCCCCTCTACACGTCACCTGATTTGATACCCCACACCTGGGTTACCCCCATGTGTGAGACTCTGACACCCTGCTTTTGGCCCCCATGGATCTGCCACATTTAATGGCTTTAGCACTAAGTTGTTCAGGAGAAGCAAAAGGAAAGGGGAAAGGCAGTTACACAGTTTGAAGACTTACTGAGGGGCCTTGTCAAGTGCATAGATAGCATCATGCCTGGCATATTGTAGGTGTTTGGAGGCAAGGGTTGTGTGTGTGTGTGTGTGTATTTAATTCTTCCACTCCTTATCCTGGGCTTTTAAGCCTTGGGGTAAAAGGAAAAATACAAACATAACTCAGCTGACTTCTTCTAATATAACGCAGAGTTATCTGTTCTTCCTAGTGTCCCTAATAAAAAAGTCTAGTTAATATCTTATTCTGTCTCCCTGAGTGGTTGTGCTTACCTTGTTTATTGTCTGTTATTACCCCAACTCTCCAGCTTCCATATCTCAGCTAATGGCTTTCCCTACTTACTTAAATGACATCTAGATTATTTGACACAAAGTTGTTTAACTACCTGACCACCTCAAAATGTTTCAATATTTTCTTTCCTAATATTACCTTCTTTCTTTTTTTATTGTTATTCTGTTACAGTTTTCCCAATTTTCCTCCTTTGCACTCAGCCCAGTCCACTCCCACAGTCAATCCTCACACTGTTATCTATGGCCATGGGTCATTCATACATGTTCTCTGGTCCCTTCTACTTCTTTCCACCATTCTCCTCCTCCTCTTTCCACTCTGGCTGCTATCAGTCTGTTCTATGTTTCCATGTCTCTGGTTCTAGTTTGCTCATTAGTTTATTTTGTTCTTTCATTTCCTCTTATAAGTGAGATCATGTGGTATTTGCCTTTTACCAACTGGTTTATTTCGCTTAGCATAATAATCTCCAGTTCCATCCGTACTGTTGCAAAGAGTAGGAATTGCTCTTTTCTGCTGCATAGTATTTCATTGTGAAAATATACCAAAGTTTATTCTAATCCATTCATCTACTGATGGGCCCTTGGGCTGTTTCCAGCACTTAGCTATTATATATAGTGCTGCTGTGAATAGAGGAGTACATAAGTTCTTTTAAAATGGTGTGTCAGGATTCTTAGGATATATTCCCAGCAGTGAAATTGCTGGGTCAAAAGGCAGTTCCATTTTTTAGTTTTTGAGGAAATTCCACGTTTTCCACAATGGCTGCACCATTCTGCATTCCTACCGTCAGTGCACTATGGTTCCCTTTTCTCCACATCCTTACCAGCACTTTTGGTTTGTTGATTTATTTTTATTTCTAAGGATTTTATCTATTGCCCTGATGGGTGTGGTTCAGTGGATTGAGTGCTGGCCTGGCAACCAAAGAGTTGCCAGTTTGATTCCCAGTCAGGCACATACCTGGGTTGTGGGCCAGGTCCCCAGTAGGGGACATGTGAGAGGCAACCACACTTTGTTGTTTCTCTCCCTCTCTTTCTCTGTCTCTATTCCCTCTCTCTAAAAATAAATAAATAAAATCTTTAAAAATTATTTTATTTATTGCATGTCTATTTCACCAAATTGTCTTTCTTTTTCTTTTTTTTTTCTTTTTGCAAATAGATTTCCAATTTCTTGCTCCTTCTCTTCTCTTTATGGCAATTGTATAATGTGAATGTTGGAACGCTTGAAGTTGTCACAGAGGCTGTTTATACTATCCTTATTTTCTTGGATTCTTTTTCCTTCTTGTGTTCTAATTGCTTGTTTTTTGCTTCCTTATGTTCCAAATCATTGATTTGATTCTCTGCTTCATCCACTCTACTGTTGTTTCCCTGTAAATTGTTCTTTATTTCAATTTGTGAATCCTTCGTTTCTGACTTATCTTTTTTATGCTGTTGAGGTCATCGCTAAGTACTTTGAGCATCTATATAAGCAATGTTTTCACCTCTGTGTCTGATAGATTGCTTGTGTCTGGTTTATTTAGTTCTTTTTATGGAGTTGTGATCTGTTTTTTCATTTGGGCATGTTTGTTTGTCTCCTCTTTTTGGCAGCTTACCTGTGTTTATTTCTATGTATTAGATAGAGCTGCTTTGACATCGCCTTGGTAGTGTGGCCTAATGTAGTAGGTGTCCTGTAGGGTCCAGTGGCATAGCCTCTCCTATCATCCAAGCTGGGTACTTGAGGTGATCCCTTCATGTGGGCTGAGTACACTGTCCTCTTGTAGTTGAGCCTTGATTGCTGTTGGCAGGTCAGTGGGAGGCCAGTCAGGTGCTGTGACTGGCTGTGATCACTTACCACCAATCTCCACCCTTCATGGAGGATTCGTTGTGCAGGGGCAGGGTGGTGGTGCTCTGACATGGTCTGTAGCTGTTCACTGGGCCTACAGGCTCTGCAGTTTCTCAGGTGGTGCAGGTCACCCTTCCTGTGTTTTGTCCAGGGTCATCTTCCTGAGCTATAAAGCAATCTGAGGTAGCTGGTACTTGTGCTAGACTTGGAGATTCCCAGGTAAAGCCAAAGTGAATCTGGGTTGACTGCTTCTAGTGCCCAGAATGGGGCAACTTAGCAAGAGGTCTGTGGGCTGGTGGCTCACTGAGGCCAGCTGTTGCTTGTGAGGATTGAGGAAGTTGTGAAGCATGAGCCAAGACCAGCCAATCACAAGGAAAAACAGATTGGGTCAGCCCATAAGTTGGGTGGGACAGAGTCTCTGGGGATCTCTAGGGCAGGCAAACAGTGTTAGCCAGGGAGATCTCAGTTATGGCTCCCACCTACTGGCTCTGTGTGTCTCTGTGGGAAGGGTTTAGAAAAGGAACTGTGGCCTCTGCTCACCTTTGTGTCTGGGAGGAAGTTGTCTCCCAACTCTCACCTTGATGCCTCCCTACATGTCACTGGTGCCTTTCAAGCTGCTACTCCAGTGCTGGAGCTTGGATGGAGTGAGTCTGAGTGATCCTGTGTGTGGGTTCTCTAAGATGAGTTGCTTGGGAACCTCACAGTTTCTTCCACCAACGTAATCCCTGCTGGTTTTGTGCAGCCTGAAATTATGTGGACTTATCTTCCTGGCACTGGATCCCTGGGCTTGGGGGTATAGTGTGGGGCTGGGACTCCCGCTCCTGAGATAGCTCTCCTGAACTTTTACCCACCTCATTTACATGTGGGCCACCTCGTTCTGTGTCTCCTCTCCTACTACCAGCCTGAATGGATGTGGTATCGTTATTTTTTTAAAGATTTTATTTGTAGAGAGAAGGGAAGGGAGGAAGAGAGGGAGGGAAACATCAATGTGTGGTTGCCTTTCGCACGCCCCCTACTGGGGGACCTGGCAGTCCAGGCATGTGAACTGACTGGGAATCAAATCAGCAACCTTTTGCTTCACAGGCTGGCACTGAAGCCACTGAGCCACACCAGCCAGGGCAGATGTGGTGTCTTTAATTCCATAGTTGTCAGACTTCCATTCAAGTTGATTTCTGACGGTTCTGTGTCATGGTTGTTCTATAGTGCAGTTGTAATTTTGACGTGGTTATGTGAGGAGATTAGATGAGTTTACCTATACCACCATCTTGACCAGAAGTTGCCATTGGTATTTTAATAGGTGTTGCTTTGAATCTATAGATTGCTTTAGGTGGTGTGGACATTTTAATGATGTTAATTTTTCCAGTCCATGAACAGGGTATATGCTTCCATTTATTTGTATCTTCCTCAATTTCTTTTTTCAGTGTTCTGTATTTTTCCAAGTACAGTTCTTTTACCCCCTTGGTTAAATTTATTCCTAGGTACTTTATTTTTCTTGTTGCTATAGTAAATGGGATATTTTTCTGGTTACTTTTTCTGACAGTTCATTTTTGGTATATAAAAATGCCACCAATTTCTGTATATTGACTTTGTATCCTGCTACCTTGCCGAATTTGCTTATTAGGTCCATTGCCTTCTTTCTTAAAATGCTTTCATGTTTAGCCTTTACTATAATATATTGTCCTCATTTTCTTCCTACCTCTCTAAGTTTTCTAAGTCTTCTTGCCTCACTTTGATACTTCTCTCCATTTGTATATCTATTTCTCTTAATATTTTGTTCTTGATTTCATTAAGCTTTTCTGTTTCCCTACGTTATCAAATTGTCCACTTAATGTTAAAACACCTAGTTTATGCTGCTGAGTTTCAAATTTTGTACCTTCTCCACTATCTGGAACTGTAGCCACAATTTCTAGCTGTTGTGTGGCTCCAGTTATTCTGTGTCATGATTAGTGATACTAGTGCAGTCCCAGGTAATTAAGCCAGAAATTGTAATTTTTACTTTTTCCCATATCCCATATCTGGTAAGATACTGCTCTTTTTTAGACCATCTCTCACTAATGTATAGTGAAATAGTGCTTATTTGATTCTACTTTGAATTAGTACTAACTCTCTTTGGATTTGAATCTTCTTAGAGGCAGATTCTATCATAACCATCTCTCTTTGTTGAATTAAAGATACTCTTAAAGGCTTTTTTCTAAACTTGAGTCAGTGTTATGCTATATCATTAACTGGCTTTCCCTAGGTAATGGAAACTTGGTCATGATTCACTATTTGATTATATGTATGTTGCCTGTAATACACTATTCTTAGGTTTAGTGCAGGAATGGGTGTGGTTTTATTTGATGCATAACCTGACAATATGTGGGAAGGTATTTAAATGGATTTAGTTGTTACTACTTATAGTGAATGGAATCTTTGCTAATTCGCTAGCTTTTAGTGTCTTCAGATGAGATGTGTTTTTTTTTTCTTTCAATTTTTATTTTGTATTGATTTCAAATATTGAGCATAGTGGTTTGGCAGTCATATATTTCAGAAAGTGTTCCCTTGAATATTTCCAGTTACTGACTGTATTCCCTATGCTTCACTTACATCTCCATGACTATTTTGTAACTACCAATTTGTGCTCCCCCCATTATAAAACTAATAAATTCATTAGTTTTATAATGAATTTATTGGGGTCGCATTTGTTAATAAAATTATATAGGTTTCATGTGTACAGTTCTATACTAGATCATCTAGTATATTGTATTGTGTCTTCACCACCCCCAATATTTGCTGCTTTTTTTTTAATCCTCACCCAAGGACATGTTTTTGTTGTTTGTTTTATTTTAGAGAGAGAGGAAGGGGCAGGGGGCGGAGAGAGAGATGAGAAAGAAACATTAATTGATTGCCTCCCTTTTGTGCCCCAACACAGGGTCATACCTGCAAACTCACGATGTATGGGACAATGCTCCCACCAACTGACCCACCCAGCCAGGGCCCTGTTTATGCTTATCCCTTTACCTCCTTTATCCAGCCTCCCAACCCACTTCCTCTCTGGCAGTTACCAGTTTTTCCTCCCTATCTGTGAGTCCATTTCAATTTCGTTCATTTATTTTGCTCTTTAGATTCCCCATAAAAGTGAAATCATACAGCATTTGCTTTTCTCTGACTGACTTATTTTACTGAGCATAATACCCTCTAGGTCTATCCATTCTATCACAAATGGTAAGAATTCACTCTTTTTTTCTGGCTGACTGACATTCCATTGTGTAAATGTACCACACCATTTTTTATAAATGCATTTACTGATAGATTCTTGGGTTGCTTCCATAACTTGGCTAATGTAAATAATGCTGCAGTGAACATAGGGGTACATGTGTTCTTTCAAATTAGTTATCCGGGTTTCTTCATATGTATTCCTAGAAATAGAATCACTGGGTCATATAGGAAGTTCCATTTTCAATTTTTAGAGGAATCTCCATACTGCTTTCCACAGTGGTTGTACCAGTCTGCATTCCCACCAACAGTGCACTAGGGTTCCCTTTTCTCCATATCCTCACCAACACATGTTGTTTATTGATTTATTGGTGATAGCCATTCTGACAGGTGTGAGGTGATATCTCATCGTGGTTTTAATTTGTACTTAGATGGGACGTGTTTTCAAACTTTGATGTTTTGACCCCAATGTAAGAGGTTAGTTAGACATGTATTATAAAATTGATTGAATTTTATAAATCTATATTATTTAAAAAGTTATATTCTACCCCCACAAAATTTAATTTTTAAAAAAAGTTTTCTTTGCCTTCTACTCAAGCAGCTTTACTTTTCTGTAGTAATACTGTTGGTTATGACATGATTTTGCTATAATTCAGAACAGAAGAAATAAATGATAGTTGGGGCAAAGATGTTGCAAAGAAACCTCTTTGCTTATAATTAATTATTCATACTTATTTCATGATTTAGACTTCTTTCCCCAATTAGTATGTCTTAACTTTGATTACTTACACATTTCATGCCCTCACCTGTCCCAAAAAGCACTAGAATAATAGGGAAAGATTTTAATGATTGGGTTAAATTACTTCTTTGGTTTGGCTTCTCATGTTTTGTAGAGTTTTAAGCAAAAACTGATTTAGAACAGTTAAAGATTTGGTAAAATAATTTGGTGTAATTATTATTCATTCCAAAGAGTTACTAGTTATGTCCTCATATCACTTCTTTTTGCTGACATCATCATCATCCGTAGTTTATATTGTGTGATTAAATGATTCAACTTCCTTATTTGATCCTCATCATTAAAAAATCACCTGTGTGTCTTACTTTAGGGGTGTCTGTTGGGGTTGAGAACCCCACTGGTTGAGTGAGGTGGGCATTCAGAAACATTGGATAATATTTAACTATGACATTGTAAGAAAACAAGGTAATGGAAGAGGATAGTGTATAAATGGAGACATAATAGAAGTTGTTAGGCAAGATAGTAGGGTAGAAACAACGCAATTGAGGGGCAGTTTTAAGTACTCAAATATTAGTAGGTGTTCACTTGATAGAAAATTTGTTTGTGAGGCAATAGTTAAGAACAAAAAAAAACAGTGAAAACCTGTTTGATATTCAAAGCATTGAGAACTTTAGAATTAAAAATATTTTTAAACACAGAAGAATTAGTTTCTACGAATTTTGGTCATTTATCTGAAGGTTAATAAGTAATCCTAATCATTTTAAGTGGCCCTAATTGTTTCTTCACTATGTTTTAACAATGTGATCAGTAGTACTTGGAATAATTTTGGAATGTCTACCATGACAGCATAATTTTTGGGATTATGTGTATGTTTTCTTTTATTGGTGATTAATATTTTATTCCCAAATCCACTATTTTGCCCAGTAACTTTTAAGTTTGTTGTATTGCTCAATCCCTCAATTTCATCAAACTTGTAGATAGGTCGTTGTGACAATGAAAGCCGTATAGTTCAGGTATCTGGGTAAATGACATTTGGTGAGTTGAAAGCTCTGTTTTCATTTATAAGCTGTAAACATTTCTTAAAAAATATTACATTGGTACAAATTAAGAAAAGGACATTTATCTCCACGTCCTTGTTTTTACTACTTTGTATATTTTGCTCAGACATTTCTAGCTACCTTTATGGGTTTCTTCCTTTTTGATAGTAGCATTGAATTTTTACTCTCCCCTACTGGTACATAAAAAATTGACTGTGGCCATCCAAATCATCATTAGTGAGTATAAAAATTGTCATAAATTAATTCACATATAGTTAAAATTTATCAGTTTAATTGAGGCCTAGAAAGATTGAGATTTTTACATTCCAGTTTATGAAGTAGATTTTGTTGTCCCCGTTTTACAGAGGCTCAGAGGCCAAGAAACTTGCCCAGCACCATAAAATTAGTCATGGTGGAGGCAGGATGAAACTTCAGTTCTATTGCACAGTCCAGGGTCTTTTCTACTCCTGTCAGCAAGCATTAAGAACTGACTGAAGAAGGCAGTGGGTAAAGCAAAGGATGAAAAACATCACTTGAAATATAACCAAGGCTATATTCTGATTGATAATGTTTACTTTTATAAAAAGGCTCAAAGATAAAAATTAATTATTTTTGCTCCTGCCTGAAGTGGCTCAGTTAGTTGGAGCATTGTCCTATAGACCAAAGTGTCACAGGTTGTATTCCCAGTTGGGGTGCATGTGGAAGTCAGATGATTGATGTTTCTTTCTCTTCCCTTCCTTTCTCTGTGAAGTTAAAAAAAAATTAATTATCTTTGGTTGTACAGCTATTAAGTCACTATTAACATAAGGGACTGGTAATAGCTATAAAAACAACATGACCTTTGCCTGTTAGGATCTCATAGTTGATGGTGTATGTCCAAAAAAATAGTCACAGATAGTATAGAATATGTTTACTATCAGTCTAGAGAGGGAAAGGAAACCAAGAACAGAGGTATCTTTTACCTTTTCTCCTTTTTTTTAAAGGAGAAATTATCTCCAGATATTCTTTAAACTCTTACCTTGAGGGTATTCTTGTCATGCTTTTAACATATTCTTGCTAACAAATGTAGGCTGCATTTGTTCTATCAACTGATTGGTCTCTGATGTTTGTTGAATAGGCCAGGCTGAGAAGGGATTTGGCTCTGTTAACTGTTTGAATTAAATTTGATGTTTGTGGGAATTAATAGCTTGCTCTTCAGAATTTCTGAAATGAGATTCCAAAAACTGAAACCAAATATGGTAGTTCTAGGAATAATGAATACTTCAACATACAGTATTATTCATACTGTTCATTATTATTAATGAACAGTATGTCTGTTCATTAGTTAACAAAATTAGATACTTAATACATGTGTGCAAACCTGGGCCTCCATTTTCCCTGCTTATATTTATTTGTGAACTCTAAATCTTTTATCTAAACACTTAATGTAATTAAACTTTGATAACTATGTTTTTTGAAGCGAGATACCATCTCTTTAGGCCCTTGATATCTGAGCCAGTGCTCTTCTGAATGTGATGACTTAAGGGGTAATTAGATCACCTGAGGAGTAATTAGATCACCTAAGACAAGCAGTTTTCAAATTGTTTTTCAAAGATACTTCTTTTCTGGAATTCCTGTTTCCCATTTCCCTAGCTATTTATCTAGATTTTAACATTCATACTTCTGATACTTTTATATTCATTAACAAAAATTTTTTTCTTAGAAGCCAGAGCTAAATAACTGACAGATGCCTAGACAGTCTTTTTCTCCATCTATAATTCTGCCCCGTCCTCATCCCTCACCATCCCTGACTTCACCTCATCTCCCTCTCTCTGTCCTCCCTTTTCTCCTTCCCCATTTTGTTTGTCACAGTATATAGAAATGTGGGTGGGAATAGATGTAAAGATACTATTCAGAACATATTAATTTCTTAGATAACTAGTTCAAATTACTTTGGAGTCACCAGACCTGTGTTAGAGTCCTACTTTATAAAAGTAGTATGTATCCATTGTAGGGGGTAAGGAGTGATAACAGTATCAATGATTATGAAGCAGAAAGAAAAAGTGCTGTTCACTTCTATACTTCTCAAAGATAATCACTATTAATGGTTTTCAAGTACCCTTCTAAATGCTATATATATTTACATATATTCAATGTAGCATGTTAGCTACATTAATTTCAGATTTATAATGTGTACATTTTTCTTTTATAACAGTCTTCAGTAGGTCAGAAAGCATCTAGAGAATTCACTTTGTTCAAGTTTAATTCACTTGATATTACTAAGTTATAGTATCTCAGTTCTGTCTCTCTTTACTACTTTCAGGACACTGCTCCCTCAGTTATTTATTTATTTGTTTATTTATTTATATCAATCTTAAACTTTGCAGTGGCTCAAAGTTCATTTATAAAGGTAGGAGGAAAGTAAATAACTTACAAGAGAAAACAGGTACAAGATGTAGAAGACAGAAAATGAAGATATTTCCATCAATGGCTTCAGTCTTAGTAGTTGAACTAGATGGGTAAATGTTCTGCCAGGTGTGGTAAGGTTCATAGTAATTAGGAACTAAAAGTCTATGGAAGAAAATTTAGAATTGTTCTTGCTATCATTTGGGGAAATCTTGTAAGAGGTCAATATAGGATTGACAGACATGTTGAAGATACAGGATGAACCTGTAGAGTGCAAAGTAGTTTTCTGGGATCAGGTAAAAAGCAAAAAGGACTGTAGATAGCAGTGCACCAGAGGCTTTAGGTGTTCACCAGATACTTAAGATATTCAGGACACTGTGAGAGTAATAAACATAGCATTGATAAATTTCCTTATTATAACCAAGCACCAGAAAATGAACTTTACTTTCCTAACATGTATAAAACTTTGGCTGCATATTAATGTAAATCAGGATTTCAGAGTCTTACAACACAATGGAAAAAAATGTTTTTCCCTCTTTGAGACACATCATCACTTACGAAGTATATACTTGAAAAGTCATTGAACTACTCATACATTAATTACTTTGGTAGTCTTAACTCTGTCTACCTATAAAGCATTATTTGCATATATATCCTTTTGTTCTTACAGAATGCTAGGCACTTTTTTTTCTCTTATTTAAAAAAATATATTTTATTGATTATGCTATTAAAGTTGTCCCATTTCCCCCCTTCATTCCCCTCCACCCTGCACACCCTCTCCCACCCACATTCCTCCACTTTAGTTCATGTCCATGTGTCATAAGTTCTTTAGCTTCTACATTTCCCATACTGTTCTTGCCCTCCCCCTGTCTATTTTCTACCTACATAAGTATCCATGCTACTTATGCTCAGTACCTTTTCCCCCTCTCTCCTCCGCCCACTCCCCTGTTGCTAACCCTCCATGTGATCTCCATTACTGTGGTTCTTTTCCTGTTCTAGTTGATTGCATAGTTTGTTTTTGTTTTTGTTTTAGGTGTGGTTGTTAATAATTGTGAGTTTGGTATCATTTTACTACACATGTTTTTGATCTTCTTTTTCTTAGGTAAGTCCCTTTAACATTTCATAAAATAAGGACTTGGTGATGATAAAGTCCTTTAACTTGACCTTATCTGAGAAGCACTTGATCTGCCCTTCCATTCTAAATGAAAGCTTTGCTGGATAGAGCAATCTTGGATGTAGGTCCTTGCCTTTCAT
>CM052549.1:40142268-40164155 GCA_028533065.1 Trachops cirrhosus | reverse complement strand
GCTTGGAAATGGAAAGGAGGTGGGGAGGGATGGGTGGGTGGGCTGGAATGGAAATAAAAGATTGAAACTGTACTGAATAATCTAAAATAAAAAAAATAAATAAAATAAAATAAAATTTAAAAAAAGAATGGTGAAAGCAGACATCCCTGTTTTGTTTCCAATCTTAAGAGTAACACTTTTAGATTTTTCCTGTTGAGTATGATGTTGGTTATCGGTTTGTCATATATGGCCTTTATTACATTGAGGTATGTTATTCTCTTCCCACTTTGCTGAGAGTTTTTATCATAAATGGCTGCTGGATTTTGTCAAGTGTTTTTTCTGCATCTTTTGATGTAATCGGGTGGTTTTTATCCTTTTTATTAAATTCTGAGTATCTATCACATTTATTTATTTGTGGATGTTATACCAACCTGACATCCCAGGAATGAATCCCGCTTCATCATGGTGTCTTATCTTTTTAACATATTGCTGGATCCAGGTTGCTGATATTTTGTTGAGGATTTTAGTGTCTAAGTTCAACAGGGAATTAGCATATAATTTTCTTTGTTTGTAGTGTCTTTATCTAGTTTTGGGATTAGAATAATGATGACCTCATAAAATGATACTGGGAGACTTCCTTCTTGAATTTTTTTGAAAAGTTTGAGAAAGATAGTTGTTAGTTCTTCTTTGAATCTTTGGTAAAATTCATTTGTTAAGCCATTTGGTCCAGAACTTTTGTTTGTTGGTAGTTTTTTAAATTACTGCTCCAGTTTCATCCATTGTAATTGGTCTGTTTAGATTGTCTGATTTTTCCTGATTCAGTTTTGGAATATTGTTAGTTTCTAGAAATGTGTCCATTTCATCCAGATTGTCTAATTTGTTGCCGTATAGTTGTTTGTAATATTTTCTTACAGTGCTTTGTATTTCTTGGGCATCAGTAGTTACTTCTCTTTCCTTTCTGGTTGTATTTATTTGTTCCTCTCTCTTTTTTCCTTAATGAGTCTGGTTAAAGATTTGTGAATTTTGTGTATATTTTTAAAGAACTAGCTCTTGGTTTCATTGATGTTTTGTATTTGTTTTTAGAATGTATATATATTTTTTATTTCTGCTCTGATTGTTATTATTTCCTGCCTTCTACATTTTGGACTTTGTTTGTTGTTCTCAAGTTCCTTTAAGTTTTAAGTTAGATTGTTTATTTCAGATTTTTCCTGTTTCTTGTCATAGGCCTGTAATGCTATGAATTCCCTTCTTATGATTGCTTTCACTGTGTCCCATAGATTTTGGACTGTGTTATCATTTTCATTTGTGTCCAGGTTTGTTTGTTTGTTTTCTTTCTTGATCTCATTGTTAACCACTTCATTGTTTAGTGACTTGTTATTTAGTTTTTGAGTTTTTTTTCTTGTGCTTGAGTTCTAGTTTTTTTACCACTATAGTCAGAGAAGATGCTTGATATGATTTCAGTCTTCCTAAATTTAGACTTGTTTTGTGTTTTAACAAGTGACCTCTCCTAGAAAATATTTTATGTGCACTGGTAAAGAATGTATCTTCTCCTTTGGGGTGAAATGCTCTGAAAATATCAATTAAATCCATCTGACCTAGTGTGTCATTTAAGGCCATTGTTTCCTTTTTGATATTTCTGCCTTAAATATCTATCCATTTATATCAATTGTGTGTTAAAATCCCCTATTACAGCCATATTATTGTCATTCTCTCCTTTGATATCCATCAAGATTTGCTTTACATATTTTGGTGCTCCTATGGTGGGTGCATAAATATTTATAAGGATTATATCCTCTTGTTGGATTGCTCCCTTTATCATTATGTATAGTGTCCTTTGTGTCTTACTGTAACCCTTGTTTTAAAGTCTATTTTGTCAGCTGTAAATATTGCTACCCCAGCTTTTTTTGAATTTCCATTTGCATGAAACATCTTTTTCCATGTCTTTAGTTTTAGTCTGTATGTATCTTTCATTCTGAAGTGGGCCTCTTGGAAACAGCATATACTCGTATATGGGTCTGGTTTTCTTATCCATTCAGCTACCCTATGTCTTTTGATTGGAGTATTTACATTTAAAATGATTATTGATAGGTACATATTTATTTCCATTTAATTCTTTTACTGTGTTCCTGTTTCCCCTCCTCCTCCTCTCTTTTTCATTTTCCTCCCCTTTAACATTTTCCATAATAGTGGTTTGGTAGTAATGAACTCCTTGGTCTATTTCTTCTCTGAGAAGCTCTTTATATCTCCATTTGTTTTATATAATGCCTTGCTGGGTAAGGTAGTCTTGGT
This sequence comes from Trachops cirrhosus, assembly GCA_028533065.1. Classification (NCBI taxonomy): domain Eukaryota; kingdom Metazoa; phylum Chordata; class Mammalia; order Chiroptera; family Phyllostomidae; genus Trachops; species Trachops cirrhosus. The sequence goes on along the minus strand of CM052549.1, from coordinate 40,161,887 downwards.
TGTAGGTCCTTGCTTTCCATCACGATGAATGTTTCGTGCCAGTCTCTTCTGACCTAAAATCTTTCTGTTGAGAAATCAGCTGACAGGCATATGGGAGCTAGTTTGTAGGTAACTGTCTTTCTCTTGCTGCTTTTAGGATTCTCTCTCTGTCTTTATGTTAGGCATTTTAATTATGATGTGTCTTGGTGTGGGCCTCTGGGTTCATCTTATTTGGGACTCTCTGTGCCCTGGAGTTGTGTGTCTTACTCTTTCACCAGGTTAGGGACATTTTTGGTCATTATTTCTTCAAGTACGTTCTTGATCCCTTGCTCTCTCTCTTCTTTTAGTGCCCTTCTGATGCAGATGTTGTTACACCTCATGTTATCTCTAAGGTCCCTAAAACTATCCTCATGTTTTTTAATTCTTTTTTCTTTTTGCTGTTCCAATAGTTTTTTTGTTGTTGTTGCTGTTGTTTTTTGTACCTTGTCTTCCAAATTGCTGATTTGATTCTCTGCTTTTCCAACCTACTGTTGGTTCCTTCCAGTGTATTCTTCATTTCAGATATTCTTCTTTTCTGACTGGTCCTTGTTTATGTTTGTATGTCCTTTTTCATGATGTTGAGCATCCTTATAATCATTACTTTGAACTCTATATCTGATGAATTGCTTGCCTCTATTTCATGTAGGTCTTTTTCTAGAGATACCTCCTTTTTTTCTTTCTCTCCCCATTTTGGTTGCCTCTTTGTTTTTGTTTCAATGTATTAGATAGAACCACTATTAACTCCCAGTTTTCGTGGGGTGGCCTTATGTAGTAGATACCCTGTGACGTCCAGTCTCCTTGATCACCAGTGCTGGGTATGTGGGCCCTCCTGTTGTAATTGAGTTTTGAATTGCTATTGGCCTATTTGTTCATGGGATGACCCTCAAGCTGGTTGACTGTGAGGTTCAACCCCAACCACAGCATGCAAGCTGCTATGAAGTTGCTGACCATATGAAGTGGAATTCATCTCAACAGTGTTTGGTGCTTGCCAAGATCTCCCTTTGGACATGCTGCTTGTGAAGCTTATTGGATCCTGCTCTGATGTTGTCTGAAGCTGGCTACACTGGTTGTGTTGGTTCTTGGCCTCTTGGGAGGGACTCTGGTGCAGACCAATGTCAGATGCTACCTGTGATGGGCCCTGGGCCAGCTGTTTGGAGCTACAGTCAGTCCACAGTTTGTGGCTAGCTCCGCTGGACCTTGGTGCATTCTGGAAGGACCACATTATTTTATTTCCCCTTATTTTAGGATTGTGGGACATATATTCCCATGTTCATGTTTTTGAATCATCTTGTAATAAAAGTGTGGTTCTTTTAAAAGAGATTTTAGTATATTCTTTTCTACATAAGAATATGAAACTGACAGAATAATCATTAAAACATATTGTTATTTATTCTTTGTTAGTCTTGGTTGTTATTTTACAAATGAGTATATAGTACATTGAAATAGTTACACATTTTAAAAATAAATTTTGATTGAATTAAGCCTAGTCGTTCGAAATTATCAAGTTAGAACAGAATTACTCGTGTGGAATCTTTGTTCTCATACTTAACCTTTTCTAGCTGTAAGGACGATGATTGTTTGGATTCAGAATTAAAGACGGTAAGGAACAACTAGTCACTGCAAGTCATCTCTACCAGTTGGTCTAATGAGTTGGTTATTGCTTACCTATGCCTTCTTAACTTTGCTTACATATAAGCAAGTTGTTCATTCTATGTGGGTTGGTCTATGTATTACAAGATTTTAATCTGCAGGTTATATTATATCATAAAGTGATTTTAAAAATAAGAAAGGAGCCACAGGGATGAGATGAAAGAGAACAGGATTTAAAGGACCAGAGAAATCAATATGAATAAATAATATATAAGAGAGAATAATAGAAAGGAAGAATTCTCATAGAATCATATAAGTTTATGCTACCTCCTTCACGTATATTTTTAAATCATTCTTGTACTCTCAGGTTCTCAATCCTTGAAACAAGATTTTTAAAAATAAAAGAACTTTTGGTTAGAATGATGTGAGTCAGGAAATACTTTACTAAATTTCCTCATAATCCTCTATCTCTGGTCTCTGTCTTTAGTATCTTAATTATAATTATCTGAAGTAATTTTAAGTTTTTATTTAAAACTGTAGGCTCTTGACTCATTGTAGTGTCCTGTTGGATATAGGGAATTAAGTGGAAACTGAAAATAGGAGCTAACAGCAAAGAACTTGGCAAAGAGCAGTAAGAATGGTTTGTTCATCCTGCGCAGGTGAATGTATATAGTTAAGAGAACTTTCCAGCATCTAAAAGTAATAGACATAGAAGCTAAATTTAAACGTTAATTCAAGTAGTATTTGTGGTCTACATGTTTATGAATTTTTAATTCTGTGGTACATTGGTATTTTTTCTTAAAAAACAAAACAAAATAAAACTCCATACAGGACTTACCACTTGGGAGTTTTTTCTTGAATATACCAGAATTGTGTTTATTTAAAATAAAGGATTCCTTAGAGCAGTGGTTTTCTAACTTTAGTAGTGTATTGGAATCATCTAGAGGGATTTTTTAAAACATAGTTTGTTGAGAGCTTCACTGTATTTCTGATTCAGTAACTCTGGGGAGAGACCAGAGAATTTACATTTTTTCCCCCACATCCCATTTAAAAAATATTTCAATTACTGTTTGCATTCCGTATTATTCTATATTAGTTTCAGATGTGCAGCATAATAGTTAGAAAAATCATGTACTTTACAAAGTGTCCCATTAATTTTTCATCTACCCACCTGGTTCCACACATAGTTATTACAATATTATTGACTGTATTCCCCTATGCTGTAATTTACATCACTGCGACTATTCTGTAACTACCAATTTGTACTTCCCAATCCCTTCATCTCTTTGATCCAGTCTCCTAAGCCCCCTTCCCTCTTTCAGCTGTCATTCTGTACTCATTGTCTATGAGTCTGTTTCTATTTTTGTTATTTTGTTCTTTAGATTCCACATATAAGTGAAATCATATGGTATTTGTCTTTCTCTTATTTCACGTAGCATAATACCCTCTAGGTCCATCCATACTGTTGCAGCAGGTAAGATTTCATTCTTTTTTATGGTTGAATAGTATTCCATTGTGTAAATGTACCAAAACCTTTTTATCCACTCATCTACTAATGGGCACTTGGGCTACCTCCAAATCTTGACTATTAGAAATAATGATGGAGTGAACATAGGGGTGCATATATTCATTCAAATTAGTGTTTTAGATTTCTTCAGAAAAATCCCCAGATGTGGAATCAGTGGGTCATAAGGCTATTCATTTTTATTTTTTTGAGGAACCTTCACACTCTTTTCCATAGTGGTTGTACCAATCTGTGTCCCCACCAGCAGTGCACTGGAGTCCCCTTTCTCCACTTTCTTGCTGACTCTTGTTGTTTGTTGATTTATTGTGATGGCCATTCTGACAGGTGTAAGATGGTATCTCATTGTGGTTTTGATTTGCATTTCTCTGATTATTAGTGATGTTGAGCAACTTTTCATGTTTATTGGCCATCCGTATGTCTTCTTTGGAGAAATATCTATTCAGGTCGTCTGCCCACTTTTTAGCTGGATTGTTTGATTTTTTTATATTAAATTTTATGAGTTCTTCATATATTGTATTTTTCTGTGTATAATGCACATTTTTTTGCCCAACTTTTTAGGGGAAAATAAAGATGCACATTTGTACATGAGTATAATCATTACATACCATGGGTATAATAATGGGCATAATAATCCCATGTATAATGTCCACAAAAACCGTGGGTGCCCATTATACATGGCAAAATACAGTATTTTGGATATTAACCCTTTATTGGATTATCATTTGCAAATATCTTCCCCCATTCAGTGGGTTGCTTTTTTGTTTTGTTGATGGTTTTCTTTGCTGTCAAAAACTTTTTAGTCTGATGTAGTCCCATTTGTGTATTTTTGCTTTAGTTGCCTTTACCCAAGGAGATATTGCCCCCAAAAAATATTTCTAAGATTGATGCCAAAGAATTTACTTCCTTTTTTTTTTCTAGGAGTTTTATGGCTTCAGGGCTTACATTTAAGTCTTTAATCCATTTTTGAGTTCATTCTTGAATGTGGTATAAGAAGGTAGTCTAGTTTTGTATTTTTGCATGTATCTGTCCAGTTTACCCAACAACATTTATTGAGTAGACTGTCTTTACCTCATTGTATGTTTTTGCCTTTGTCTTAAATTAATTGATCATGTAAGCATGGGTTTATTTGTGGGCTCTCTGCTCTGTTGTATTGATCTATGTGTCTGTTTTTATGCCAGTACCTTGCTGTTTTTGATTACCGTGGCCTTGAATATTATTTAATATCAGGTAGTATGATACCTTCCACTTTGTTCTTCTTTTTCAAGACTTCTTTTGCCATTTGGGGTCCCTTGTTGTTTCCATACAAATTTTTGAATTACTTGTTCCAGTTCTGTGAAATACACCATTAGTATATTGATAGGAATTGTATTGAATCTGTAGATTTCTTTGGGAGGTATGGACATTTTAATTATGTTAATTCTTCCTATCCATGAACATGGTATACACTTCTATTTGAAAGAATCTTTTTGGATTCTTTCTTCAAGTCTTATAATTTTGTGAGTATAGGTCTTTTTACTTCTTGGTTAAATTTATTTCTAGTTTTTTTTTTTTATGCAATTGCCTATGGGGTTGTTTTCTTACTTTCCCTTTCTGATAGTTGATTTTTGGTGTATAATGGTGTATAAAAATGCAACCATTTCCTGAATATTAATTTTGTATCCTGTTACATTACTACATCAATTTATCAGTTCTAGTAGTTTTTGTTGGAATCTTTAGGCTTCTCTATATACATTATCATGTCATTTGCAAATAATGACAGTTTTACTTCTTCTTTTCCAATTTATATGTCTTCGTTTTATTTTCCTGTCTGATTGCTGAAGCTAAGACTTTCAGTAGTACAATATATTGAAAAAGTGTGGTGAAAGTAGATGTCCCAACCTTGTTTCTGATCTTAAGGGAAATGCTTTTAGTTTTTCCCCATTGACTATGATGTTGGCTGTGGGTCTGTCATATATGACATTTTTTACATTGAGGTATGTTCTCTCTATTCCTACTTGCTGAGAGTTCTTATCATAAATGGGTCTGGATTTTCTGAAATGATTTTGCTGCATCTATTGATAAGAACATGATTTTTATTCTTTATTTTGTTTATCTGGTGTATCAATTTAATTGATTTGCAGATATTATAACAATCTGGTATCCCAGGAATGAATCCCACTTGACCGTGTTGTATGATCTTTTTAATGTATTGCTGGATCCCACTTGCTAATATTTTGTTGAGGATTTTTGCATCTATTTCATTAGGGATATTGGCCTATGATTTTTTTCTTTATAGTATATTTATCCGGTTTTGGAATTATGGTGGTAACGCTGGCCTTGTAAAATGAGATTGGGAGTTTTTTCTCCTCTTGAATTTTTTTGAAAATTTTGAGGGTAGGTGTTAGTTCTTCATTGAATGTTTGGTAAAATTTATCTATGAAGCCATCTGGTCCAGAATTTCTGTCTTGTGAGTGTTTTTATTACTGCTTCAATTTCATTAGTTGTATGAGTCTATTCAAATTTTGTTTCTTCTTGATTCAGTATTTGGAAGATTGTGTTTCTAGAAAGGGAGTTTGCATTTCTAATAAGTTCTCAAGCGATGCTAAAACTGGTGGTCCTGAAACCCTACTTTGAGAGCCACTGCAGTACAATATTGATCACAGAAATCTGGGACAGAGCTGAAGCTAATTTGTGCTGAATGAATACTGAGTTGCTTGTAATGAAAGCAGTTACACCTTTAGGATGGGCACTCACAATGATCATTTAATGTAGATATCTTTTATTTATTTTCATAGATTGGAGCATATGATCAACAAATATGGGAAAAATCTGTTGAACAAAGAGAAATCAAGGTAATATGTATATTTCATTGTGTATATTCTGAAACAGTTCTGTAAATTGATTATTAACCATATTTTATGTAATACCTTCACATATACTTTTAAGGTATAAATTAATATAATTTTATCCAAACTTTTGAATAAAGAAGGTAAACTATTTTATGATAGCATAGCTCTGTGTCTTTACCTTTGATTTTCTTTTCTTTGCTTTTTAGCTTATTTCTGTTCTTTTAAAATTTAATGTTTAATGATTATTTTTTGTCAGCTCTTTTCCACTTTCACTTGTCACCTTATACTTCTAGTTTGCATTTCCTCACTTTTGATGCTGTCATTGCTCTGTACAGTTTATTAAACTGGTAAGTGTTTCAGGACTTTGCCCGCCTGAGTGATCCTGTGCAAATGCTGCTCTTCTTAATTGAGATCTGCTTTTTCGTGCTACTAACAGAATGAGTTGGATGCAAATAGAACTGAAAATTTGGTCATCTTAAAAAAGAATTTAGGAAAATAAAGCATTAATTAAAATGCTTTTGTAGTAGGTAGTTTCTTCTTGAACATGTAATCACTTAGGCTAAGATGTTCTCATAGGCTACCTTGCTAGCATGAAAATTATTTTTTAACTAAATTTATTGTTTCTCAGCAATCACTCTTCCTTGGTAATAAGAGTTATATTTTTCATTTGCATAGGTAATACTAATCAGTGTGCTCCTGCACGAGCTAAATTTAATCTGGGCCCAGAGAATGTTACTTGAATTGCTTGACAGTTTCTATTTTGTACAGAGAAGTTTACATTAGATTGAAAACCAATATCTCTCGTTACCTTAAAAATCTGTCCCCCAAAAATCTGTGTTTAGAAACTTTGTCATCTGTAATAAAGAGCAAGATTCTTTGTCATTTCTTAATTTTAATTTTTAAATTATTTTCATGAGCAATTAATATAGTTAACAATGTTTTAGTAACTATCTAATATGTGTTAAATACAGAATTAAACCATAGAAACAAAATAATGAAATAGATTTTAATTTTGTAGACGAGATACATAATTACAGATGAGACTAATCCAGTTAAAAGAAAGATGTGTAGGTCTCTTAGGGGAAGCAGCCTTGTAGAGGTTAGAAAAGATTTCACAAAGGAAGTTATTCATGAGCTAAGTTTGAGAGACATTAGGGAGAAGGAATAAATCATTCCAGACAGAATGAAGACTATATGAAAATATACAAAAAGGAAAGAAGGAATATGGCTCCTCAAGGAGCTTGAGTGGTGAGAGGATGGATAGAGGAGGGAGATTAGAAATGAAAATGTAAGTCACAGTATGAAGGAGCTTGACTGCCTTACCCAAGAGTCTAGAAATAATTTGGAAAACAATGGGGAAACAAAGATTTTAAGGAGAAAAGATTACCTGATTAAATTCATATTTTTACAACTTTACTAAGTGTGATGGCAAATACCAGAAGAGGAGCAGATAAAGAATTCTGTTTTAGAAATATTCAGGTATGTGGGTAACAGATTTAGGAGTCCTCAGTATTTAAAGTACGTATGTATGTGTTATATATTATATATTCTACACATTATGTTGATGCAGCTATAGGAGTGAGTGGATTTACATTTAATGATGAAAGAAGAAAACTGAGAATGGGATATTGGGAAACATCAATATTTAATGGGTGTGTAAGGAAGAGGAGATGTAAATGAAAGAGGAAAGACAAGTAGGAGATTCATGAGACAGTAGTCTGGTGAGTTGAAATAGTCTAGAGTTGGAATAGTCAAGCAAATAAAAAGCAGCAGAGAAATCTAGTAAGAAGCCCTAAAATCTCATTCTTTTTGACAATCTTTCTTGTTGGACAGGGAATATTAAGTATTTTGAGAAGTTGTGTTACCAGTTGGCACATTTGGATGTTTTATGAAATTTAAAAACATCTGAAATATATGTATATGTGTGTATATATATAATTTTTTGGTTGTAAGCAACTCATCACAAATTACATTAGTTATGTAATTTCTTCATTTTTATTTTATTTATTTATTTCAAGCTCTTGTGTCAAGGGCTAACTTTCAGTTTATTGAAGTGAGGGAGCTGCTCTGCCAGCTAGGAAACCACAACCCAGCAGGAGCAGGTCATCTACAATGGTCTGTCTAGTATCACGTTCTCCAGAGCATACCCTGTGTGACAGTAGGTGAGGGGGCAGCCTCTTTTCTGGCCATGCCTCATTTCCAGGAAAAGGTGCTCTCTGTACTGGACCCTGGTCCTAGTAATTTTCTCATTTTTAAAAGAACTGTTTTAAAACCTAAATCAAGGTTAGGATAAGAAAGAATTATATTAGTTGTTGCTTGGTATGCTGACAGGATGCGGCTAAGACCTGTAACTTGTTTCTGAAATATGTCTGCCTTTAAAGATGTACTTTGTAATAGTAACTGAAGAATTAAAACAGTAATAAAAACCATTCTTATTAAACATTCTAGTGGAGGCATATTCTTTTTTTTTTTGGTTCACTTTAATTTTTTATTTTAGTTTATTCAGTACAGTTTCTATCCTTTATTCCCATTCCAGCCCACCCACCCAGGTCATATTCTTTATAATATAAAATAATTTTGCATTCTAAGAAAGGTAGACAAGTGCATAACTGGTGTATTAATGTTAACTATTTGATTTAAAAAAATAAAAACACTGTACCTGTGGCATAGAGAATGCTGTTTCGAATGTATTGAATTCGTCTTTCTATGTTATCAATTTGCTCATGTATCAAGCAATGAGCAACAACTAAAGAAATCAACAAAAATCATGAAATTATATTTCTTAGATATGTTTACCTTTTTAAATTAAAAGCCAAGAGTTTATATTGCTAAAATGTTAAATCTTTGTTAGTTGCAAATTATTTTTTCTTAAACATTTAAAAAGTTATAACTGAAAGCTTTTATTTTCTGATCAGCTTGACCCAAATTTAAAATTAAATGTGGAATTTCCTCTTGGTTTAGCACCTAATACAGTTTTAAGGCTTCAACAAAAAGAACTAGGATGTCTAAAGTCATTACAGAGGAAAAATGGGATGGGGGAACTGAACAGGATTTCCAGAAAGTGAAACTGATGGTTACATTCTTTAATAGAGTTTAAGTGTTATAATAGGTCCATGCATGGAAGTCTGGGTCATTGAACCAAAGTATTTTCTAAATTTTAACAGCCTTTTTAAGCTTTTTGGCTCAACATTATCTGTGTACTTAAAATATTTTTAAATTAAAAACTTCATATTATTCGTGTCATTGCACTTCAGGGATGTACTGTATGAATTTTTAAATGTATATTCAATAAATAATATATTACTTGAATTCTTGGAGATTAATTGTACTAGTAGTACTTGATTGTTTCTACTTCCTAGTTAAACTAGTAAGTTTTTAAAGTTTTTTTTTAAACCAACTTAGTTTTCATTTTTTGTTTGTTTACCTAAACTCTTTTGTTATATTTTCTTTTTATTGACGTAACAACATTGGTTAATAATATTACATAAGATTCAGTACAGCATAATTTGATCTCTGTATACACTATAGCATGCTCACCACCAAAACTCTATTTTCACCACATAAAAATGTTGAGGGTCCATAATTATATTTAGTACTGAAAGCTGTGCTATTTTATATGGATCTAGTTTACTATAAACCAAATTAATTTTCCTACTTAAAATATATACTTAATTAAAATCAGATTTTATGAATGCTCATATCTTAGTGATAATCTTTTATTTTTGTGAACAAAATAATTAATATTAGAAACCTAATCAGTATAATTTTTCATCTTTTTTTAAACCCTTGAAATACTCTGATAGGCTACCTTGAAGGGGACATTTTATCAAAACTGTTAATTACATTGTAACTTTACAATGTAACTCAAAATAAATGCTGTAATGAAATATAAAATAGAAAATTTACACATATAAAAAGTTCAAGTAGAATGAACATGGTGAAAAACAACATAATTGCATAAGATAAGATAATATGTTATTCCTTTTGTAAGGACTTTAAGTTCTTAAAACAATCTAGAGAAAAATTTTTGGTATACAATAGTAAATTTAATTTTACATTTGTGGTAAAACATTGGCTATAAGGTTATTTTCCAACTGTTTTTAAAAGAATGTATGGAAAACAAGTAAATTAAAATGTTACTGTTTTCAAATGTGTTGGCACTAATAAAGGTAAAAATCTCATAATAAACATCTTAACAAATCTAAATAGTGCTCTATTAATGAAATTTTGTTAAACATATGTATTATTAGAATTGCTTTCCAAATTTGCAAATTATCAGAAATGATATATAGTCTTTCACCACTCTATCCTGACATTAAAATGGGAAATGAAATACAGGTACAGTTGATTCTCATTCACAGTAGTTATTTTCTGTAAAGACACTGTGAACAACTATTTAGCAAATACTGAACACTGCTCCTAGAGGAAATACAGTTAAGTTCCTGCAAGCTTCTACTTACAACCCTTTCTTCAACTCATTAGTACATAACCTTGATTAAGTGTGTTTCTGTTGAAAAACCCCTTATTCAATATGTATTACTGGTTTTATTAACATTGAACTCATGGTCAAAAATGATGTATAAGGGGGATCCCCCCAAACCCCAGAATTTATTTATAAAAAATTGTGTTTATTCTTATATGTTTAAACTTCAGTCACCCTCAAAATACTCTCCATTTGATGCAATACACCTATTGAGACTTTTTTCTACTGCTCGAAAACAGTTTTTGAACTCATTGATTTTGATGCTTTTCAGTACTTCTGCAATTTTTTGTTTCACCTCTTCTATATTAGTAAAACATTTCTGAGGACTTTTTTTTCACCCAGAGAAACAAAAAAAGTCACTCAGGCCGAGATTGGGTGAATAAGGAGGGCTGGGCGTGGGGTTATGACGTTTGGGGTCAAAAACTGCTGAACACTCAGCATGATGTGGGCAGGTGCATTCATAAATCCCCCATCATGAAATGGACAAACAGCACTGAAAGAGTCTTCAAAGAAAAATTCACTGAAGTTGAATGTAGCCTCTCACAACAACACCAGTTGGTACACTGATACAAATGGGTTCCTAGAACACTGACCTAGCAGGGGAAACCTGTACTACAAGGGGTCCACCTGCCCTCCAGAAAATAATTCCATGTTTTTGGAGTCCCGCCTCATAACTATGTCTAAACAGATCTTATCTATAACACATTTTCTTAGAGGCACCACAACCTTTTTGCACTTAAAAGCTCTAGACAGCACTTCAGCAGTATGCTAGGGAGCCATTTTAAACAACAGAATTACCAACAAGAAGGACCAAAAAATGCAAAATCTGTATATAGTACTAGTAGACTGTGAAAAGGACACTTAATTACAATATTGAGATCTGGAACAAGAAGGCAGAGCATTGCCTTGTTTGACCTCAGCTGGGGATGTGCATGTTGGGTGACTCATTTTTTACCACAGTCACTCTGCTCATGTTTGCAAAGGACTGCAAAAGCACAGCAAGTGTCGCTTTTGGGATTCAAATAAATTTTATTGAGTAGCTGAATTTGCAAATGTGGAATCTGTGAATATGAAGACCAACTGTGTATAAAATTATCATGGATATATCTTCAACCCTGACCCTTTTTTTCTCTTGTTTTTGTTTCTTTATATCTCTGGATTGGTTGTAACTTCAGATGGACAGACTATTTGCAGGGATTCAAAGTTTAATTGCATCTTGATTTCAGGGTACATTTTTGGTTTAAACATCTCAGTTAATTCTGAGCTCAAATGTTCTCTGCTTTGCATTAGATGCAAACACTATTTAATCAGATTTTCACTTTAGGTGGTCATTGTTAATTACTTGGATTATGACTAAACAAAGCACTGAACAGTTACTTGGTGTATTGAATGAATAATAAACACCATCTAAACTCTGTGTCATCTCTTAGCACTTGACTCCTGAAGAGGTTAGCTTAAACTTTTCCAATTTTTAACGTCCTAGACTTAAGTCATAAAGTGTAATTTATTTTTTGTAGTTTTTTTTCAATAATTTTGATAATCTACCCTTTTCTGTATATTGATGGCAGAAACTTAATCTTGGTGTTTAGTAATTTAGTAAAACAAGTTGTTGTTTTTTTTTTTACCAATGTTAATGGTCTATTAGTTGTACTTAAACTAATTTAAATTGCAATTCCTGCTGTGATTAGGTGACATTTTGGCCTGGTTACGCATGTGAACATAGTGGCAAGCCTGAGATATGCATCATTCTCTGTGGGTCTCAGCCAATACTATTCCATACACGCTGGCATCTGCTTGGAAGTCTGCATCACTGTCCTCAGCTCTGTGGTTCACTGCTTTCTGCAGCAATGCCCCCAACATCACACCTTGAGAGCCCTTGAGAGTTATTGTCACCCCAGCCATCCTCAACACTCTCCTATGCAAATCTGGGGGCCAGCGCAGTTTCCTGGACCATCTCAGGCTGTACATAACAAATTGATTAGTAGCAGTAGTCTTTGTTTTGGAATTTTACTTTTAGTAATAAGCAGGCACCCCACGTATTATACACATCCTTAAATTTTTTAGAAAGTAATAAAATTTATTACACTACTGCACTTATATTCCATTTATAACATATATATAATATATTATATTTTTGTTCAGTATATTAAATTTTTTAATTGAAATCTTTAGATGATTCTTCTCTGTTCTTCTGAATATGTATATATATAGACATATATATGTAATTTTAATACTACTTTTTTACTAAGATACAGATACAACATCAGTTTCAGGTATACAACATAATGATTTGATATTTATATATATTGAGAAATGATCACCACAGTAAGTGTAGTTAACATTTGTCCCCATACATAGTTAACAAAAAAAGTTTTTTTTGTGATGAGTACTTTTAAGATTGACACTCTCACCAATACTACTTTTAATATGTTATAGGGTTTAAGGAATAAACCAAAGAAAACAGCGCATGTGAAACCAGACCTCATAGATGTTGATCTTGTAAGAGGTGAGCCCTGGATAAATAAATGCTTAATGCAATTAGAAATTGACCTTGAAGAAACAGAATTCAAAATGGGTTAGATATATGTTTGTAGAAATAAAAGTAATGTGAGCTTAAATGAAACAGGAATAGTTTTAAAAACAGAATGGAAGTATTTAAATACCATTGACTAGTCTTTCCTCCCACTAAAGATCATTCCAAGAAATAAGTACAAAAGAAAAGCAGCTTGTGTTTGCTTAGCAAACTATAAGACTTGGTTATAAAAATGAAAGCAGTAATATTTTTAAAAACTTATTTTTAAAATTATAATTGACATACAATATTATATTAATTTAATGTGTTATTGTGATAATTTAAAATTCCTAACTGGAACTGGCATTTGTATTATAAAATATGTGGAAGAAATTCTGCTGTTATTTCAGTTAAATTTTTTTATGAAGTACCTGAGTTAATATGACAGCATGAAGAATGTTTTTTTAGGTGTCTGCTACCCAAAGTGGGACATTTCTCATTCATAGCTTAGTACAAAATAAAATTATACATGTTTTATTTTTCTTAAAATGTTGGAATTTTTTTCTCTAAGGAAATAAAAGACTAATAAATGTACTCAGTCATTTTATTTTACTCTTCTCAGGCTCTGCATTTGCTAAGGCAAAACCTGAAAGTCCTTGGACTTCTCTGACTAGAAAAGGAATTGTTCGAGTTGTATTTTTTCCCTTTTTCTTCCGGTGGTGGTTACAAGTAACATCTAAAGTCATCTTTTTCTGGCTTCTTGTCCTTTATCTTCTTCAAGGTACAAAATTAAATGATAGAAATGCATTTTGCTTTTATCTTTCAGGTTATTATTTTTTTAGGGTTACCAAGGCTTTTATAAAAATATGTAGTACTACTGAATATGAAGCTAAATATTTATTGTAATATTTCATTTAATAAGACACTGGCATTAACGATGTTTGAGGAAACAAAGCAGTTATTTTCCAGTATAATTTTGTGAAAATTTGAATCTGTGCATGGCTAGAAAAAATACAAATTGAGAGGATTTAAAAAAAATTAGGAAGTCTCTTCAAAAGGTATCCATTCCCCTATATACATACCACACCAGTCCTTTTTTTTATACAAGTTCATTTTTCCTGCCTCAGCCAGGATTTTTTTCTTTTAACCATTGTGATCTGAGACTGCTCTCATTCTGTACTGAAATTCTGAATACCATTAACTGTTGTAAGTGCTTTTCACAGATTATATAATTCTCACAGTAACCCAGTGAAATATAGGTACTGTTATGCCTAGCTTATAGACATGGGACCCTGAAGTACCTTATGGCCCAAAGTCATACAATCACCAAGTGTAGTAGAGCCCAGGTTCTAGTTTAAACCATATGACTCAGAGCCTTATGCTTAACACCTCTCTTACACTGCCTCCCATCACAGCAGCATTCTAGTGCACAGTCATAGCAGTCTACAGTACATAATATACAACACTAAAGCATTTGGAGTCTTGAAGAGGAAACCACTCATATTCCATCACTCTAACAAAACAATGATTTTAATTTGGTTGGTACTCTTTCATTCTTTTTAATGTCTATTTAAAAAAATTATTTTAATCCTGAATGATTATTTAAACATGTTTTATTAACTAACTCTAAGAAAAAGAGATTTCTTTTAAGTAAATGAAAATAAATTTAAAACTACAGATTTTTGTTTAGGTAAAGTTGTTTCCTTTAAGCCAGGGTATATCTTATATACATAAAAGGGAGTGAACTATGAAGATTTTGGGATTGTTGTTAGAGAGAGTGTGTGTGTGTTTCTGATTAAAGAAATGACACATGTTCCCTGCAGAAAATCTGGAAAATGTAGGAGAAAACTGAAGAAAAAAACTACCTATAATCTTGCCTTTCAGTTTACTTTTTAACATTTTTATATAGTTGAGATTATTCTTTGTAAGCAATTGTATTTTTTTACCTTGTGTCATACCAAGTATCAGAGTCTTTATGAATATAATTTTAAATTATTGGAAAATATCCTACATCAATATTGGACATTTAAGCTTTTTGCTGTCTTTCGCTGTTACAATTGATGCTGAAGTGAACATATAGTTGTTGAAGTATTGCTAACATTTTGAATTATTTTCTTATGACAAATTCCTAGAATGCCTGCAATTAAGTATAATATCATTTCCAAGTATTTTCATGCTGTTTATTACTGCTTTCACAAACTTGACCTTTTTTCTTGCTAAGAAATACCAGTACATTATATGGTAGTTCTTCTAAATGTATTTTTACCTTAATTTTATTGAGTTACTTTCTTATGTTTCCTTTGCTCCCAAAAATATTTAAGAGAGCTAAGTATAATTATCTTCTAGTGCTTTGTAGCTTAGCAAAAGGAGCAAACTTTATTTTGAAGCGTCAGAAAATGAAGTTTCTTGAGAATAATAATCAGTACCATTGATTGTAACCACTGTGCATTATGTTTTTTTAATCGTCACTTTCTAGTTTCCAGTATTACTAAAAGTTAACAAAATACTATGTTTAAAATTTACTGACTGGCTTTCCTAAGTTAAATAGGGAACACAGGTTAGAACAGGCATGAAAAGGTATTTGTCAGTTCAGAACTGAAGAACATTGTGTGTTCATAAGTTGAACGCTGAACATTCTAGTAAAACTTAAAGAAGTGACGTAATTGCTTCAAGTTACACAGCCAGTGACAAAGTCTTGCTATGACCCTAATGACCCTCAGCAGTCTGCTAGTACCTTTAGAAATGCCTGTGCCTCCATTTCCATGTATATAAAAGTAGGGTACAGTACTCTGAGTTACACCTTTATTCTCTATTTAACCCTTACCTCCCAAAAGGTAGAATCACGTGCAATTAGATTTGGTTTTAAATAACTCCATATAGGTTTGTTGTTTTTTTACTTCAGTTACATACCTTTGAAGTATCTCAACTTCATATTCTCAGCTCCATCCCTGTTTTTTGCTTATATCATATCTTTCCAGATTACTGCGAGGAGATCTTATCTTCTTCCGTCCTTTACCTTTTATATTACAAATCCAAACCAGCTGCTTAAGGTCTAAATTGTTCCCTAGTTATCATTGATTTCAAGGTGTAAGGCAAGTTTTTTAGTCAGTCTCTTGTGCCTCTCCCCAACTTTAACCAAACTAAATTAACCCTTTCCTGCTGTTTCTCAAACATTCTGTGCTTTTCCCCCCCCTATATATATACCTTTGGACATGCAGATCTTATTTGCCTGGGTAGCCCTCTTCCCTTTTATTTACCTAGTCAACTCCTATTTGTTCTCTCAAAGTTAAATTAGGCAGCAGCTATTACCTTCTTTCAGAATCCTTTTTATAACCTCCCAATTTAGCTGCATCTTTCTCCTGTGTGAGAGGGGACTCCCCCCAAAATGGAATTATCTTCTGGAAGGTGGGCCCCTTGTAGAACAGGCTTCCCTTGCTAGATGAGTGTTCTAGGAACACATCTGTATCAATGTACCAGCTGGCAGTGTTGTGAGAGGCTGTGTTCAGATTCAGTGAATTATTTTTGAAGACTCTTTCAATGTGTTTGCCCATTTCATGATAGGTGATTTTGATTTATGAGCGCACCTGCCCACACCATGCTGAGTGTTTAGCACTTTTTGACCCAAAACATCATGACCCCCATGTACTACCTCCCCTATTCACTTAATCTTGCCCTGAGTGACTTTTTGTTTGTTTGTTTCCCTGGGTGAAAAAAGTCCTAACAGGGGAATGTTTTGCTAATGTGGAAGAGGTGAAACAAAAAAACGGCAGAAGAATAAAAGGCATCAAAATTGACAAGTTCAAAAACTGTTTTTGGGCAGTGATAAAAAGTGTCGATAGGTGTGTTACATCAATAGAATACTTTGAAGGGGATTGATTTTTAAACATGTAAGAATTACTACACAATTTTTTATAAATAAATTTCTTATTTTTGGTCTCCCTTTGTATATTGCGGCATTTATCATAGGTATTCTATTAGTTTGCTTGGACTTAAACAACAGAAATTTACTTTCTAACAGTCTGGAAGCTGAAAGTCCAAGATTAGGTGCCATCTGGGTTGGGGTCTGGTGAGAACTCTCTTCCTGACTTGTACTTGGCAGACTTCTCACTGCATCCTCAGAGAACCTTTCTTCTGTGTGTGAATGGAGAGAGATCTCTGGTATCTCTTCCTCTTACAAGGATATCAGTCATACTGGATTAAGGCCCCACCCTTATGACTTCATTCAACCTTTTATTACATCCTTATGGGTCCTGTCTGTAAATATAGTTACATTGAGGGGTTAGGGCTTCAAAATATGAATTATGAGGGTGGGTACAAAATTTCATACATTATAGGTGTTTTAATTTTTCTTTATATGTCCACCTTTTTCCCTCTAACCTGAAGAGGGGCAGGAAACATAGACTATGTTTTACTTGTCTTTTTGCTCCTAATACCTAACACCAGCCACTAAATCCTAAAAATTAACAGGCTTAAAAATTGAACTTCAGGAATTTTATATTCCTGATGATTGTAGAGTTCTGCTTGGCCAGTATATGAAGCTCTGTCTTGGAACTACTTATGGCCAGTAAAGAACATTTTGTCTTAGTTGACCTCTTGGAGAAATCTCTAGATGTACTGTTTAGCAGAAATCTTCAACACTACTACTATCTAGTTCACAGGATTTCATTAAATGATCAAAAAGTATAACAGAGAAGTGAATGTTTTCTTCTTATATTTTCTAAGCCTTTACTCAAGGAAGAACAAAAGGGAGGAGGTGATACCAGGACCACCTGCTTAAGAACTGAGGCCATGGAGGGGAAATGGCCACTTTGAGGGACACAGCCAGAAGTAAGAAGGAAAAAGAGAAGAATAAAGCAGCTTCCTTCTCCCCTTTTCTAATGCTTTCCATTGGCAGAATTTTACAGAATATAACAACCTTCTGTTGAGACAGAAAATACAGTTTTTACATTCCCAGTCAGTCGTAGCATTAAAGGAAACGGTGGTCAAAAGGCTGAAAGATAAATAACCAGCAAAAAAGTATATCAAATCTGAAGTTCTTTAAGATGTTGTTCTTTGTGCCTAAAATTCTGAACCTCTTTTCAAAAAATAGCATTTGCATCCCTTTCCTTTTTAAAGAGTTAATAATAGCTAATGGTACTATTTATCAATGTTAAGTACACATTTACTGTATGTAAGGAACTTTTCAAAGTAGTTACATGTGTATGTTACTCCTCTTGAAACCTATGTAGCTATATACTATTTTTGTGCACAAGAATAAACCAGGGCTCAAGAAAGTTAAGGAACTGGATAAAGGTCACATTACAGTTCATAATAAAAACAAAAACTCTCTATTTTTCCAGATTCCAGACTCTCTTATAAAACTACTAGAGAACTTGAGTTAAATTCCAGGGTAATTCATAAAAATGTTCAGCATTTTAAAAAATTTAAGTGTTTTTTTTCTTTTTAAAGAATCTTATTACTCAGGAGAACATAAGGCTGAAATTTGTTTTATGATACTTCTTAAACATCTTAGAAGGTAAAGTGGTATTTTATGCTCAAATCTTGGTATGCTAGACCAGGATACCTTCAGTTGCAGGTGGCAGAAAACAAATGTAAACTACCTTTTGCAAAAAGTTTTTTATTGTCTTTACTGTTATCATAAAAGTTTTCCAAAAACATCCAGGAAACTAGATAGACTTGTGCAATAACCGGAGTGGTCATATGTTCCAATTTGCCTGGGAGTATCTAACTATCCAAGTTTACTTGTGTTGTCCTCATGTTTTTCTTAACAGCTCTCATCTCACTTTCACAAGAGTCCAGATTTAAATGATAAGTTACATAGTCACCCTAAACACCCATATGCCCATCTCTTTGATTGAAAAATTATTAACATTTTGGCATATTTACTTAATCTCTTGTTAAAGTAAATTATGTACATCATGGCATTTTATTCTTGAATGCATCAGTATGAACCTCTTCAAAATATTAAACAATCACATTCCAGTGACCACACCTTACAAAATGAACAGAAATCTCCTAATACTTGCCCTGGCCAGGTGGCTCAGTTGGTTGAAGCGTCGTCCCATACACCGTAAAGTTTTCAAATTTAATATCTGGTCAGGACACTGTATGGGAGACAACCAGTCAATGCTTCTCCCTTGTCTTTCTCTTCACCCCCTCTTTGCAGTCTTCCCCCTCCCTCTCTCTCTATAATCAATAAACATATCTTCAGGTGAGGATTAGAAAAATTATTTTCAAAAAAGAAAAAGAAATCTAATATTCAAATTCTTCAATTGCTCCCAAACCAAATTAGGTATTCATAGGCCCTTGATTCAAGCAATAGAGGCTTAGATGATGTCTTCGCTGTTTATGCTATTTTTCTTATGCTGGTTTCATCCTTAGGGAGGCTTTTTTTGAGTGATGGCTGAGGTACCCCTGGCAATTTTTCATATTTATAGTCATTAGTGTTCGATTTAGGAGAAAGGCCTTCAAATACCTCTATTTCTCCCTGTGAGAGATTCTGATTGGCCCTGCTTGGGTCACATGCCCATCTTTTTATTAATTACTATTCCCAGAGTTAAAGCTGTGGCAACCCTAGAATACAGATCTATCCTTTTTTTTTTAATGTATTTTATTGATTATGCTATTACAGTTGTCCCATTTCCCCCCTTCATTCCCCTCCTC
>CM052549.1:40105021-40141768 GCA_028533065.1 Trachops cirrhosus | reverse complement strand
TCTATTTCATTTGCCAGATTGGGGAAGTTTTCCTTTATTATTTGTTCAAGTAACTTTTCCACTTGTTGCTCTTCCTCTTCTCCTTCTGGTACCCCTATAATTTGGATGTTGGAATGTTTTAGATGTCCCGGAGGTTCCTAAGCCCCTCCTCATTTTTTTGAATTCTTATTTCTTCATTCTTTGCTGGTTGTATATTTTTTTCTTCCTTCTGGTCCACTCCATTGATGTGAGACCCATCTTTCATTCCATCACTATTGGTTCCCTGTGCATTTTTCTTCATTAAACTTATTGTAGTCTGCATTTTTTCATATAGTTTGCAACCAAAATCAACCAATTCTGTGAGCTTCCTGATCACTAGTGCTTTGAACTGTGCATCTGATAGGTTGGCTGTCTCTTGGTTGCTTAAAAGAATGGGTTCTGGGGCTTTCAATTCTTCTGTTTGAGCCATCTCTTTGCTGTTTTTTTTTTTTTTTTTGGTCTTGTGGAACACCTGTAGTGAGGGGCGGGGCCTTAGGTATTCACCAGGGTGGGGCACCCCAGTTGCTGGGTTGTGATGCTGTATGTGGGGGCAGGGTCCGAGAAGGAACAATGGCGCTTACTCTGCTTTCTGTAGGACCCCAGACCCCTCTACCACTTTCTGCGAGCCAACTGTACCCCTCTGGTGCCAATTCCCATGTGGGTGCACTCCCTGTGCACCCAGCAGGACCTTCCTCCTCAGTCAGTGCCAAAACTCTATTTCCCAGCGCTGGGACTCTGAGTTGGGTGCAGTGCCCTGCTTCCCAGTGGCCACCTCGCTAGGTCTGCCGGTCGCCAACCCCCGGCTGGGGTCCACCAGCCACCACCGCTTGTGCGCCCAGGGTCTGCTCCCTGCAGTCTTGCATGCCGTCCTGGTTGCTCTGCTTTCTGCTTGGTGTCCCTCACCCAGCCGGACTCTGCCCCTCCTACCGGTTTGGATGAACATGTCTAATTTTAAATCCTTGGGTGTCTGACTTCCATACACTTCAATTTTCTGTCAGTTCTGGTTGTTATTTTGTTTCTATATTGTTGTTGTCCCTATCTTGGTTGTGTGAGGAGGCACAGTGCGTCTCCCTATGCCTCCATCTTGGCTGGAAGCCTCGGAGTCAGCCTCTTGCCCTTCTCTGCTTTAATCTCCAACTCCAGGTCTATCCTTGAGATGGGAGAAATAAGAGCTTATGATTGACAGATAAAGGAAGCAGATTCCCAAAAAATACAGAGAGTTTATGTCTACAAAGCTGAGCAATGCTGAGCAGGCTAAAACAAGATTTCTTCATGTGTCAGTGGTTAGCCTTAATGGCTGTTCAGTGATTTCCCTGAGAGATACACCCAAATAAATTTGTGCTATTAATTCTGAGTGGATAGACCTCTATTGAAAAGAAGTTCTTTGGGCCTTATTATACACTTATTACAGACCTCCATGTTTGTTAATCAAAGGAATAAGTGTGTTTGAGATTAGTGTGGTTCTATTGGCTGTCTGGGATCTTACCAGGAATGGCCTTAGATTCATATGCATCTAGTTTTCATTGTAGTGTTAAAGTGTGTACTTTAGAGACTATGTTCATTGTTACCTTGATCCAAGAGTTTATTACTGAACAGCAAGTATGCCTAGCCAGTCTAAAAGAACTTGTCTGGGAAAACATTTAAACTTACTCAAATTTAGAAAAATAATCTGTCAAGAAGCAATATTAAAACAGTTTTTAAAGTTTAAAAGAAATGACTATCAGATCTATTACATATTTTCTTTCCCTTTTTGTAGTTGCTGCAATAGTATTGTTCTGTTCGGCTTCTAGTCCACATAACATACCTCTGACAGAAGTGATTGGGCCAATATGGCTGATGCTGCTCCTGGGAACTGTGCACTGCCAGATTGTTTCAACAAGAACACCCAAGCCTCCTCTAAGTACAGGCGGTAAAAGAAGAAGGTAGTGACTAAACTTTTTTGTAGATTTCTGTAATTTGAACCTAGAATTGTTCTTGACTTGAATAAAATGTTACCTTGTAAAGTTACTCTTTCAAATAAAACAGTGACCTTCAGAATCAGATACCAAATATGATTTTGTTTCTATATTTGCTTCAAGGTCATTTCGAAACCACATACCTGTTTTTATTTTCTTTCTTGAAGCTAATTTCAAGGCACCTAGTAGTGATGTAGGGAATATATTGGGCTGGTCAAAAAGTTCGTTTGTTTTTTTTCTATAAGATGGCTCTAGTAGCACTTAGTTTGTCTTTAACTTTATTTGAAACAATTTTTAGTTTGTATTGTGACAGCTGTCATATCAGCATGCATTTAAAAAAAACTTACCAAAATTGGTGAATTTTTGTGTAGACATTTTAATATTGAAGATGGAAGAAAATACACAACATTTTTTGCATATTATGCTTTATTATCTCAAGAAAGATAAAAATGCAACTGAAACACAAAAAAAAGATTTGTGCAATGTGTGGAAAGGTGCTGTGACTGATCGAATGTGTCAAAAGTGATTTGTGAAGTTTCATGCTGGAGATTTCACAATCGATGATGCTCCACGGTCCAATAGAGTGGTTGAAGTTGATAGTGAAAATCGAGACATTGAGAACAATCAACATTACACCACACCGGAGATAGCTGATGACATACTCAGAATATGCAAATCAATAAAGTTATTGGTGAAAATGAAAAATGTGTCTTTTATTTTATGGAACAAAACTAAGTGGGCTTTTTGGCCAACCCAGTATGTTAGTTGGAGTTAGTAATATCCACTATTTAAAAACTTTTGTACTTATATGATGATTTGGCAAAAACAAGACAAAAAAATTAGCTAAATTCTATTTATTAAATGCTATTTGAAACTGTTTAACATTGCCCCTAGATTAAGTAAACATAGCAAGTCTCACTGACCACAGTACAATGGAGTTCTGTTTTAAAGGTCTTTTAGAGCAATTCCTCTTATTTATTTTTATCTATTTATTTTTTTTTAATCCTCACATGAGGGAGGGTATGTTTATTGATTTTAGAGAGAGAGGACAGGAGGAGAGAGAAACATTAATGTGAGGGAGAAGCATTGATTGGTTGCCTCCCATATGCACCCTGGCTGGGGAGTGAACCCATAATCTAGGTATGTTCCCTGACTGGGAATCAAACCTGCAAGTTTTTTGGTGTATGGGCTGGTGCTCCAGCCAAATTAGCCACCCGGCCAAGGCTGGAATAATTCCTCTTTGAAATATTGTTACTAAAAGATTGTGGCATTTGCAGTTTGGGGATGTTGAGATTTAAACCCTTTTCATTTTGAAAATATAAATAGATAAATAATATTGCTGATCAGTTAGATTACAATTCTCTTTGATTTAAAATTTTTATTTATCTGCAGATAGTGACATTTAAATAGGGAAGTAATATAGTCCTTACTACCTAATATCCACTAACCATCAGTATAAGCAAGGGATAATACCTTGATATTTACAGAACTTGGTCTTGAATATGTACTTTATATTTGGGTTAACTTTTATCCAGTAAATCTTAACTTTATCATGTATTAAAGTTCCTATGTATATGTTTACCAAAATTTTGAACATACTACCATGAAAGGTGATTTTTTAAATTTTAAAGCTACCTTCCATTCTTAATGTCTTCTGTTAAAGGAAATTAAGAAAAGCAGCCCATTTGGAAGTACATAGGGAAGGAGATGGTTCTAGTACCACAGATAATTCACAGGAAGGAACAGTCCAGAGCTACAGTACAAGCACCTCATACACTGTTGGCGCAGTCTTCAGAGATCTCTGGCATGCTGCTTTCTTTTTATCAGGGTTTGTATTCAAGGCTTTATATGACATAGAGATGCACTATCTATCCCTTTTCTGGCATTTCAGTCTTGGGTAATGAATATTAATGACTTTACATATGACAGCCCTATTATGGGTTATATTTTGATAAATTATATTACTATAGATTATGGAAAAATAAAGTATATGTATAAATATATTTATATGAGAATGAATATATACCATCAAAATATATTTAGTTGGGTTTCTTGATTTTGGTTTCTTTTGTGATTTCTCAAGTTCTATTTTACTTCTGTTAAATTGGTTACTTTATCAGCAGTACAGATTAAATTGGCTTTACTGGTATATCATGAAAGTTGTATGATTTTTAAATTTAATTCCTGTCTCAATTATCTAAAATTATCTGATATAAAACAGGCATTTTTATTTATAAGAATTAAAAATACATTATTGGATGAAATTCTGTTTATTATATATTGGGCTTTTTGTATAGCTTGTACCACAATAAATATTTAAAATACCAAGTAAGGAAATGTAATGATAGCAAACTTCAAAAGTAAATTAAACCTAACTCACTCTTATGTAATTATTTTGAATAGTTAATTTAAAACACTTAAGGGTTATATTACTAGTGTACATATATTTAATAAATTTGAAAAAAGTTAAAAAAGTATTATCAAAATACTGAGTATAACTGATAAAAGTGGCTAAATTAATGAATCAAGAAAAGGGATACTGCAAATAACTATTTTGGTCACTTTTGTTAACTCCTCTACTAGTATCATTGTTTCATCAATATGTGATTGTGCTCTTTGGAAGTTCATCATGCATTAGGTATATAACTAAGCAATTATATCCTAGGCATATTTTCATTGATTGTAATTTTGGGGGGAATTTTCCAAAATTTTAATGGTTTGCTGTAATATTGCATTAAGTTGCTTCCTCCTGAGAAGATACAGGTTTGGTTTGGTTTTTAACTTGTATTGGATTCTGTCTGTATCTCTCTTATTTTCCTTTTTTCCCTTTTTCTTCCTTTTTTTAAATTGCTCTCCTTTCAAACAGTAGGATGGGACAGTTTTATGTAGATATACATTAGAGATATACAATGTAGAATGCATTTACATTGTACCATAGTTTTTTGGACTATAAGATGCACTTTTTAGCCACATTTTTTGCTTCAAATATTTTTTTCTATTTTCCTCCTGTAAAACCGAGGTGCATCTTATGGTGCAGACCCCAGATGCACCTAGGTTTTAGAGGAGGAAAATGGGGGGAAAATTTTTGAAGCAAAAAATGTGGTAAAAAGGTGCATCTTGTAGTCCTAAAAATACTGTATATCTCTTCAGTATAATGCCTGTTTCAGAATTCAGATATATCCTGTGTTTTCTTTCATATCTTTTAAGGTTCATTTGACTATCACAATATTATTCAGAAACAGACAGTGAATAGGAATTATGCTCTTTTTGAGTAAAAATAGTAACATTCAGGGGTATCAAACTCATTTTCACCGGGGACCACATCAGACTCGCAGTTACCTTCAAAGGGCTGAATGTAATGTGAGGACTGTATAAATGTAATTACTCCTTAACTAGGGGCAAGGAGCTCAGCGCTGCCACCAGGTAGAAACAAGGTGCAGGTCCAGAAAAACAAGGTGGAAGGTCAGATTCAGCCCGTGGGCCTTGTGTTTGCCACCTGTGATATAAGTTGACTTGGTGCTTTTAAGCACAAAAATCAAAATAAAACCAGGTCAACATATTCACTTATATGCTGTCAGACCTACTTTAAAGATTTCTGTCTCATTTAATCTCCATATTTAGTGTTTTTAACACTAAAGGGGAAGTTAAAAATTAAATAAATTGATCTTCACACAATGCAGTCCACTGTATAATATGAAATGGCATGTAATCCCACCAGAAATTTTTGGTACAAGGATTAAAACTCTGCACAAGATGCGATGCATGAGCGGATGCATTGTCGTGAGGAGACTGCCAATTACCAGTTCCCCATAGCTGCAGCCTTCTGAATCATCTGAATAGTTTCCACAGAGGAATGGTCAAGCTTAATGCAAAATTTGGTGTTGCTCTGCTCACCCAGTCATTTGGATGTGATGGCCACATAGTATACACATGCTCACTCAACGGCCCCATTGACTAGTATAATGAAGTCATCATTCTTCAAGCATGTGCATTCCAGTCCACTCTCCTTGGCTGCCAGGTTACATGGGTGTCACACAAATCATTCTTGTTATATTAACAATGGCTGGACTTTTTCTGGACAGACCTCATACATTCTTTGGCCAATCCCTTCACCTACTTTCATTTAGTATTGTGTGAATTATTATCATAAATGTTACCAAATAGTGATTTTCCTAACTACATCATTCCTTCTACATTTATTGTCATTCTACTTTAAGGAATAACTTTCTCTTTTTTATTTACTCGTGGATTTCTATTTTATTTAATTTGTTACTGTCATTTGATGATCAGATTGTCCTAAATTTGGCCATCGGAGCCCCTTTGAGCAGTTTCTTTTCCTTTTTGTCATGTCCTTATCACTCTTTGAGGACTTCCTTATTTCCTGGCACAACAGAATATTTCATGTTCAACTTGTACTTCCATTGTCTCATCCATAGATTCAGTCATTTCTTCAAGGGGAGTGGTATATAGAAACAAAGATCTGAGTAGTATATGTGCCCATGAATGTTGGGGTGTTGCTACCCACAGGCCTTCTTCAGTGGGTAGAGCTAGAAAATGTGAGTGTGTATTCATCCCTTTACATTCATATTTATTTCTATATCTAGATATATTATTAGGTTGGCCAAAAAATTCATTCAGTTTTTTCCATACAGTGGCTCTAGTAGTGCTTATTAGTTGTCTTTAACTTTATTCAAAACAGTTTTGTTAGATTGTATCATGACAGCTTTCATATCAGTGCATATTTAAAAAAACTTATCAAAATTGGTAAATTTTTGTGCAGCCATTTTAATATTGAAGATGGAAGAAAATATGCAACATTTTTGGCATATTATGCTTTGTTATTTCAAGAAAGATAAAAACACAACTGAAACACACACAAAAAATTTGTGCAGTCTATGGAGGTGTTTTGACTCATCAAATGTATCAAAAGGGTTTGTAAAGTTTCTTGGTACTTTTGACATATTGGCCAAATAATTCTTTTTTGTGGGGCTGTCTTATGTATTGAAAGATGTTTAGGAGCACTCCTGACCTCTACCACTAGAAGCCAATAGTGGGCGACAGCTGACACACCCAAAATATCCAAATCAGTAAAGTTATTAGTGAAAATGAAAAATGCATCTTTTATTTTATGGAATAAACTAAATGGACTTTTTGGCCAACCCAATATAAAACATAAATTTTCAGTGATAGCTCCATTTCAAATACAATACCACAGAGTACATTTCATCTTTCCTTCACTTTTAATTTATATTTTTGGTCTCTATCACTGAAACATCAATTTCATTGTCCTTAATATGCTTACTTATTCAAATAATCCTCATTGTGCAGCCCATCTCCCAATCCTGCTGGGCTACACCTGGTACCATTGTCTTCAGATGGGCTGCCCCTGCTGTCCCACTCCAGTGATATTCTGGTAATTGCCATAATTACCAGTCACTGCCAAGCTGCATGATTTATATTTTGATTACTTTGTAAATTCTAAGAGTGGCACTTACATTTATTATTTTCTTTTTCATTTCAGCTTGGTTTGCAACTTATCTGCATTTAGTTCATGAGAAGCACCAGATAGTTTCTGTAGCTTAGTAACTTCTGTTCATGTCTTCTGATAGTGTTACTTATACTTAGGGAAGATAGTGAGGAGAGAAGCAACCCAGTGAAGGAGGCAGAGATAAGGAAAGAATAAAGTGGGAGATAGCTGAGAGGTGTCAGTCACATGGAATAGATGCTACTAGTACTCTTTCCCCTGGCTTAATATAGTCTTTACCCTGTCATATAAGGAAGTAAGCATCCTTAAAGCAGCAGTTATTACTAATTCAAAGCCCTTTTCACTGGGTACTTAACTTTTGCCCTCTCGGGTTCTGGTTCAATGTGCAAGCTTTCAGCCACTTTTTCCACTTTGACTACTGGCCTCCAGACCTATGTTTTCAACTGCCTGCTGATCTTAGGATGTTCCCAGGCACTTCAGGTCTAACATTTCCATTTATCCCAAATAAATTTTTCCTTTTAAATATCCTATCTGATTAATGATTCTATTAACCTTCCAGTATATCCATGAACTTTCATAAATACCTTTTAAAAAAACTTCTTTGAGTTCTCACATTTTCAAGATATCAAGTAATTTCATCTCCCTTGGTTTTTTTCCACATCTCCATGCTCAAGGGGGAGATAAAGGGAGCAATTGATAACTGTTTCAGTCACTTTTTTTCCCCAGGCAGAGGAGGTCACAAGTTATCAGTGTACCTTTTATTTTTTTTTTACCCTCTATCCTCTCCTGTATAATCCATTTTCTTCCCTCCCTCTGCCACTCTTAAATGATCTTTGTTTGGTGTCTCCTTCCATTGATCTCTTAATTTCTCTTAGTCACATACAAAGAAAAGGATCAGAAGATTGGGCTTCTAAGTCTTGGCAACTCTGTGGAGTTTGTGTTCTAAATGACTAGAAAGTGTTGGAGCTCTGTAGAACATATGACAAATATAGTCTGTCTGTTCATTTTAGTAACCTTGCAGCAGAACATCAGGAAGGAGATGGGCCTATTTATATAAGATAGAAACTTTCTAGGCTTTGATGAGTGTTAACAAGAAATCCTAACGGGCATTTTTCCAAAAGAGAAGGCGGTTGGAGGTAATATGCAGAATTAAATTAACCTCATAGTCAGAAGGTCTGTAATCTAGTGCCATTTTTGCCTGTATCTGGCTGTGTGACCTTAAATAAATCATTTAGATCTTTTTATACTTCTGATTCCTTATTTCCAGATAGGGGATTTCTAAGGTCTTACACAGTTCTAAAAATTTCCAGTAAAACTGAGTAACTGTAGTGTTAAGAATAACTTTTTTGATACATTTTTTTAAATTTTTGTTTTTTGACCTACAAAAACTAGTATACTAGTTTTATTTTTTCTTTCCTGCAAAACTGATACTCTGAGAAAATTCAAGGGGATTTATTTAAGTATAACTAAATACAATTGCTTTTAATAATGTTCTGTGATAGACTTAATCTACATTGAGCACATTTTAATTTTGTGTGGGACTTACATTCGATTTGTACAATACTAACCATTTCTTTTGGATAGCCATTCTTTCACCCACTGGAGTCTCTGAAGGGACTGCTCAAGCATTTGCCTATTAATAAAAAAGTCTTATTTATTATTTTCCATGTCATATCTTAGGTATTGAGAAAAAGTTAATTCTTGTAAATGAAGAACCTCAGTTATAGCCTTTTAGGTATTTACACGCTACATAATTACTAATATTTTTTCAGAGTATTTCAGTGAGTAAAAGAGGTTACTTCTTTACTTTGTGCTCTTTATTTATACTTCAATTATTTAGAATCTTGTATAAAGTTTTTCCTTTTTCCATATATTTTTATATAACAAAGGCCCATTGTATATTAAAATAAATTTATCAGAGATATTTATGTGTGTATACTAATGGTAAAGCCTTTGGGTAAACAAGATTATTAATACTAAGTTAAACCACTAAATGCAACTTAATCTAATAACTACTGAGGTTTTTTAAAAAAAACATATTATTAACTATAATAAAATGGGCAAAATTTTGATCCTAGATTTTGCTCAAACACCAGATAATTTTGACCAAGAATTATTTGGTAAGTTAAAACATGTCTCTTAGAATCGGTATTTATTTGTTTGACCTCAGAACCTATAAAATAAGCTGAAGTAGGACACTGATTTATGTGTTTATTTTCTATGATGGATACTATATTTCTAAATTATTTATTGTAAAAGTGAGGTGGCCATTAAAATTCATAGAAATAATCATCAGATTTTATTATCACTAGATCATAATTTCTATCAGTGACCCTTCCAAAATAAGTAAAATCCATATAACATGCTTCTGAATATTTTTTTAGATCAAAGAAAACAAAGAATTCAATTGATAAATCAACTGAAACTGACAATGGCTATGTATCCCTTGATGGTAAAAAGACTGTTAAAAGCAGTGAAGATGGAGTACAAAGCCATGAACCTCAGTGTGAAACTATTCAACCAGAAGAGACAACCTGGAACAAAAGAACACTGAGGAACATCCCCAACAAAGTAAGTGTGATTTTTTTAAAATAGTTTGCATGTGTGGTTTTACATTAGTTAATGGGAAATTACTTAAGACTGAGTGGTTTCCCTTGAACTATATATTTTCTCCAGAATTTATTATGTGAGTCTTTACAAATCACACCGATGAAGCGGAAAATCAAGTAAACATGAATAAGCTTTTTTTCCAATATAACTTAGTACCTTCTTGAATTGCTTAGTGACTCAAATTTTTCTAAAATGTCAAAGCACTTTATAATATCATGGTCAATGCTTATTAAACCTTACCTTTTCTTGCCCTATTTTCTTGAGTGTAAGAATTTCTTTTAAATGGAACACCTAAGTTATTCTAGAAATGTAACTAGAACCTGATTTTTCATTCATGTTTTCTGTAAGAAAATATTACCTTGTTTTTCCTGCCTTTATTACCTTTGGTATTAATACACTTGTTTCTTTGCTTTTTTGTTTGTTTACTTTTCCAAAATAAAAAATACATCTGGGGTTATTGTAACAAAGAATAATATAATATCTCTCTGTTTCACTGGATTTTTGTTGTTAAATAACTTATTTAAATCCGTTATAGTAAAACAGTACGATCAATTAAAGGATGTTAACTGTTACATTTAGGAATGTAAGCATGAACATTTGTATTGAAGAAAATAAATAAAAGAAGACTCTCTAATTTTGGATGGAGTATGTGTGGCTCCTTGACAGTACATGTGTTTTTAGTACCAGTAGCTATACAATAAATAGCATGGGACTACAATGAAATATAGTCCCTTACTTGATTTTAGATTGTTGAAGCATTTAGCTTTCTGATAGTTTGAGCCTCACATCACTATCGTTCCTCAACAAATAAATTTTCAGTCATTCAGCTTTCAAGTACACTTTCAGGTATGTATTAACTCCTAAGCTATATGAAAGTGTCAGTAACACTTATGTTCTGGAGTCTCTCAATTTCAGAATTTCTGATGGATATCTCTTTCAAATTTATATGTACATCATGTCTAATATGTGTACACATTTAACTACCATTCACCTCCTCCTGCTTCATAAACCATTATTTAATTAGTGATGGTCTTATAATTGATCACACTATCAGTTTGTGAAATAGTGTAATTCATCTCAGGTCTCTCAGCATTTTAAATGGTCTCTGTTCTGCTTTTATCATGTTTTATATATTTTTAATTTTGTAAGCTATTTCAAATCTTGTTATGAACAGAAACATTATAGAACAATATTTGACAAATGACTGTGGAATTACTCTTAAAATTAAAATACCAGTAATAGTTACTGATTAAGATATTTTTTCAGAAAATCAGGTAGTACATTTAATCTCCTGGAAGTTTTTGAAGGTGTTTCAAGCTGTCTCTGTATATGAGGAGGGATCCCCAAAAATGGAATTTATTTATAAAAAATTGTGTATTTATTCTTACATGTTTAAACTTCAGTCATATCAAGTACTCTCCATATGATGCAATACACCTATCCAGACTTTTTTCCACTGCTCAAAACAGTTCTTGAACTCATTGATTTTGATGCCTTAATTTAGTGTTTATGCCGTTTTTTTGTTTCACCTCTTTCACATTAGCAAAACATTTCCTGTGAGGACTCTTTTCACCTAGGGAAACAAAAAAGACTTTACTGAATAAACTAAAATAAAAATTAAAAAAAAAAAAAAGACTTTAAAGTCTGATTGGGTGAATAGGGATGGTGGGGCACAGGGTCAAAAACTGCTGAACATTCAGTGTGGTGTGGGCAGGTATGCTTGTAAATTGCCCATTATGAAATGGGCAAATGTGTTGAAAGACTCTTCAAAAAAAGTTCACTGAGTTCACTGAAGTTGAATGCACCCTCTCACAACAATGCCAACTGGTGCACTGATACAAATGGGTTCCTTGACCATTCACCCAGTGAGGGAAGCCTGTACTACAACAGACCCACCCTCCAGAAGATACTTCTGGTTTTTGGGGCTTCCCCCACTCATATGTATGTATAATTTTAAATTTTGCACTTTTAAAACTATAGGGTAAGTCAGAAATTACCAATAACTCTCTTTTTGTACCTTACATTTTAGGATACCCAGAGGACAAGGACAAATGTCTCTGACGAAGTCTCTAGTGAGGAAGGTCCTGAAACAGGATACCCATTACGCCATCATGTGGACAGGACTTCTGAGAGCCTTCTTCGGAATAGGAAGTCACACCATTATAAGAAACATTATCCTAATGAGGTATATACTTTGGCCTTACATATGTGCATATATATTCTGTATTATTCTACATATTACTAATTTACAGCTTCTTTCAACAATTGACTATAATTATTAAAATAACATATTTCCTATGAGTATCAATATCTTATTGTCATATGATCTGGATTAGCAGTTTATAGAATAGCAGTTTTAGATTTACGTGTTGCACACGTAATAGCCACACATTTGTACTCATTTTGTATATTATCTCTGAAGACTCATACATTCAGTTTCTTGTCTACTTTTAAAGAAGCCCATCCTGGAGAGATAGTTTTTCCCATAACTTGAAAGGCTGTATCACTACTTGATTATAGCAAAGTTACTATTCTAAGTGACTTTCTTTATGTTCTTATCACCAGTTATTAAGTTGCCCCTACTATTAAATTCAGTATTTTTTCTTCTTTGATTCTAGTTTTTATTAATATTTATTTTTTCTAAACCCTTTTCTAACTTATCACATCTCTTGACATTATCATATCTCTTGAAACTATTTAAATGGGAAAAGAATTTTATTCAATTGTATTTTTAGTTTTTATTCTAAAGACAGAACATTTCATTATTTGACTGCTAAACAAATTAATTACTTTTTCTGTTCTTTTTTTGGACTGTATTAACTTTTTTTGTTAATGATTTAGGGTTAAACTTTTGCAAAAATCAAATATGCTGGTCTGGAATGTTGAATAATTTGGGTTTTAAAAAGTGATGAGTTAACTCGTTCTTTATATATTCTTCTCTGTGTTTTTATCTCTAGTTAATTTTTCTGGTGACCAGATATTTTTCTTCTATCAGTAGCTGTCATCACACAGACACTAATGCCACTGTGTCTGCTCTTTGTCTCTTCACCCACATCATCTGGTGTACTACTATTCTCTGTTCCAAAACTGGATAACCATGCATGTGAAGTCCAAAATCTTACTGTACAGACAGAAAAGTCATTTGGTCCTGGAAGGGATTTAGGATCTTATATAGAAGATCTCCACTTTCCCATAGAATAAATTATTTGGCTTTACAGATACTTTTCTCCATAATCTTTGCTGTTCTGGGCTTGCAGCTGTGGTTTGAACTGTTGAGATTCTTGAAGGGCAAAGCATTATCTACTAATTAACTTTTAAATATGTATGTTGCTTAAAATCTTCTAGATTTCATGCTTAAGTAAGGCTGATAATTAGCTAGCAGGCATTGGTTATTTTACATCTTTTTTAAATTATATAAAAGATTACATAAAAATAAAATCTAGTCTTCAAGTTCTTCATCTGTAAGGTAAGGAACTTTAGAAATTTAAAAAGCTGCATTCAGTTCCAAAATATTTTGACTCAAATCAAACCAACTTCAAAGAGTATTTTACATAAAGCAAAACAAAACTGCCTTTAAGTAAAATTGAGACAGAAAATCTATAATATTGTTTTGTATCTTTATGTATATATTACCATACTCTCTTCAAATTGCTGGTGATATTTTTTATTTGAGGGTGAGGCACAAATAAATGATTTGTGGAAGCACTTTGTGCATGAGATCTATGAATAAGCCTCACTATTTATAGATCTAAATTTTTAGGGGCATTTCATTTTTCAAGAAAAATCACCTAGTCTTTGGTCCATGGGAATGCCATATATTATACTAGGCTTTCAATGTGTTTAGCACCAACGGGGTTGAGGATGAGGTGGTGATCTTACCATTCCATGTGTTGACATTTACTCAGCCCCCTTTACCTCCCACCCCTAACCCAGTTTCTTGCCTTTTTCTCCTATTTACTATATCTGGTTGGCTTCTTTTAGTCACCTGTTGGGAAGATGATGGAATGACATGATTTTCTGGGATATAGGAGGTATCCTTGGGAATTGTGATAGCTTAGAAGCATTTGTCTTATTTCCTATTCTGTCCTGCTTTTAACTCTACAAGCATCTTTTAATATTTGTTCTCTATTGTAGATAAGATTTTCAAGAAAGGTAGCATTTGATGAAAAACAATGAAGAGACTATGGGCTTGAAATCAAACTATTTAAGTGACTTTGGAAAAATTATTTAACTTCTCTGAGTCTCAGTTTCTGCCAGTATAATGGAGAGAGGAGAACAGGAACATCAGATTTTAGGATTAAATAAGATTATGCATAATTGCCTGACACAAAGCACTCATGTTATAAATGCTTATTCCTTTCAAATAAATAATCCTTCTTTTAATTTGATTATATGCTGTTTTAGCTATCTAAAGATTTAAAATAGGCAGAGCAAATTCAATTAAATGTGCTATTGAGCTGTTTTCTTTAATTCTATAATTTCCTTTTTTTAGTCTTTATTCAGTAGTTTGTAATGAAATTCCAAGTGGCCATTTATTGCCTAAATATTGCAGGTAAAATACTGTTTGAAATATAAGCTATTATAGGCAATGATTTTTACATTATACATTTATAAATGGCCCCACTTATCAGTATTTGGCAAAATACCTTTATAAGGAATTATAGTTATTTTCTTATACCTGAAATCACCCATTAGTGTCAGTTAAACAGTCATTGGGCGTTTAATCTGCTCTTTATTTATGTATCTGATTAACAAGGTTGCATCAGAAATTAGCAGTAGATAATAAGCTAGCTTTATGAAAAATTTTAAGTAAGCAATTACCGATTTCTTAATATATTCTGTGCCTTGTTATCTTAAACTGTTATCTTATGAAAACTACTTACACTTCAAGTAGTCTGCTTGACAGTGAATCGGAAATGTTTTTGAAGGGGTTTTTTGTTAAAAAAAAAAAAAGCTCACTGGTTTTTACCCTTTTTCTCTGCAATTTTTTTCTTTATTTCTTTATTCATTTTCTCATTCAGTTCTTTCAAAATAATTTTATTTATCTCTCAACTCTCCCACAAATATTCTTTCACATTAAATATGCATAGTGCCCCATTCTAATATTTATATGTTAATTATCAATAATATATCTCATTCATTAAAGATATTACCTATTGTAAGGATGGTTTCTGTCTTTGATATACCTATAGTATATTTGAGAGTTACAATTTGAGAATATGAAATATATGAACATTTAATTGATAGATAATGTAGATGTTGGGTAAGAAGACAGAATTTATTGTCAAATGAATGTAATAATAACTCGCTTCAAGGACAGAGTGTTTACTCTAGATTGAGGACTTTAAAATATTTGTTGAACCTCAGCTTCATATAGGTTTGTCTTAAAAGTTATAGTGCTCATTTAATTTTCAATGTATCTTTAAGGTAGGTAGTTTATTCCCCATTGGTATCAGTAGATGACTAAACTACAGCTCAGAAACAAGGTAAGCCATCTAGAAAGGTATAGAGATGGTAATTTCCTGACACTTTGTTGAGTAGGCTTTAAAGGAGAGTAGAATTCATAATGAGAGGTAGGAGTGTACTCAGAGGCTGGAGTGGCAAAGAACAAGCTGTATTTAAGAGTCAGGGAGTAGCCCACTATCACTGGAGGAGAAGGCTCTGGTACAGAGAATGGAAAACAAAGTCCAGAAGTAGCCATTTGAAGACCAGCATGCTAGGTGAAGGAATTTGAGTTTTATCCAGGAGAGCAGCAATAGGAAGCTACAGAAGGGTTTTGGTCAGAGGAGTGAAAGAACAGCTAGCTGTACTTGAAGAAGGTTTATCTGGAAAGAGGGAGGGCCTTTTAGATAGGGGTCACTTAGGAGGCTCTCATAGCAAACAAAGTATGAATGATATCTGGTGATAGCATGGAAAAGAGAAAGATAATTATAAAACATTTTAAAGGTGGAATTGACAAATCTTAGTGACAGGATAGCTAAAACAAATCTAAAATTTCAGCACACTTTGCTATAAGGATGGCTATTATTCTTTATTCAGTACAAGTTATTTTGGATTCATTTAAATTAAAATTTTACTTTAGTTATTGTGTACATTAAAAATCTAGGAAAAAAGTAAATTGATTAGAAATTATTTAACTTGTGTCTTTTAGTTTTTCACTTTTATATCATAGACTGTTTCAAAAACATGAACTGGCATTTGTCTTTGTGGTATACATTATATGTTAATTTTATGTCAGTTTATAGAACCTGCTGTTTGAGAAACAAAAACAATAGATAAGAAAATCTATTGTTGCTAGAAAAGACTAAGTAAGAAAACGCCATTAAACACATCAATTACAATGGCTGATTATGCAGTCCATATCAATTTAGGCTAGTCTTTGCCTACCTGAGTTCTTAACTTCGTATAAAGTTTAAGAGAAGGCACAGTCTTTGCGTGCAAAGTAACACTTGAGCTGAAATGTGAAATTTTAATATGAGGAAATTTTGTTACTCCTTAAAAGCTAATTTGCATTTTTAATGTTTTGCTACCTATTTCACTGTCACTTGACAGTGTATTTGTTGTTTTAGCAAAAAGTTGCAATATGTGGTTCTAATAGAATCCTTTGAATTGGAAAAGGTACATAAATTGTATTAATGTCAAAGAA
Source organism: Trachops cirrhosus (assembly GCA_028533065.1). Lineage (NCBI taxonomy): Eukaryota > Metazoa > Chordata > Mammalia > Chiroptera > Phyllostomidae > Trachops > Trachops cirrhosus. Next base: position 40,125,054 of record CM052549.1, on the reverse strand, counting down.
TATCTTAATTTCAGGATGCCCCTAAATCGGGTACTAGTTGCAGCTCTCGCTGTTCAAGTTCCAGACAGGATTCTGAGAGCACAAGGCCAGAATCTGAAACAGAAGATGTATTATGGGAAGACTTGTTACATTGTGCAGAATGCCGATCATCTTGTACCAGTGAGACAGATATGGAAAATCCTCATATTAATCCATGTGTGAAAAAAGAATATAGAGACGATCCTTTTCACCAGGTTGGTTTACAGTGTTGGATTATGTGGGGCTATTTGTCCATCTCCTTTGAATGTATGTAGACATTTGAATTTTATAGAAGTAAAGAAAGAGTTTACATTCAATTAAGATAACAGTCCTATAAATTTTTTTTTAAACTGTGAGCTGTGGTCTGACTTCACTGGAACATAGAATCTCAGTATTTATGTTATGTTTGTATTTTCATCTTGCAAACATCTTGAAAAGCTCTTGGTAAATGGAGTTTTGTAAATCCAATTGTGTTTTAGGTGCAGTAGTCTTTTTCTCACTCAGCATACTTCATGATCAGATTTAACTACACCTGTGGCTTTAGCTTTACCTGTAAGATTATAATTCACAAAGGTATATTTCATGAATATCAGATTTGTATCTCCAAATGCCTATAGTAATGCTGTCTAATAGAAATATAATGAGTCGCATATGTAATTAAAATTTTTCTGGTAGCCTCATTAAAAATGTTTTAAAAGGTGAAATTAATTTTAATATCCTTTCTTTAATCCAGCATATTCAAAATATCACTTCAACATGTAACTAATATGAAAAATATTAATGAAATAGTTTTTATTTTTTATACTAAGTCTTCAAAATTTATTGTAAACACTTAGAGCACATCTCATGTGGACTAGCCTCATTTCATGTACTCAGTCGCCACACAGGAGTAGAGTATACCATCTCGGACAACCACAGTCTACGGGACATCTTCATTTGAATGTCCCAGCAGTACCTTAGATTTAACCAAGCACACCATCTTCCCCTATAAATCTGTTTTTCTTACAGTACTCACACTCATGATGAATGACATGCATCCACTCACTTGTCTAGATACCTGGTGGTCATTTAAAATCCTCACTCTTCCTTACTTTCTTCTTTCTTGTATTCAAGTCCTCCTGAAATCCTAACAATAAAAGCAGTGAGTAAACTCTTAGAAAACCAGAGATAGAAAGGAACTTCCTTAATCTGATCAAAGGTAGCTATCAAAGAACTTTCTAAAACCCTACATATTTAATGATGAAATTTTAGGAGCATTATCACTGATTTTTCTATCAAAATTCTACAAGTATGTTTGTTTATCTGTTTTCAGTTGGACTTCGATTTAAAAGTTCACATTAAGAGCAAAATGTGTCAATAGCAGAAGCATTTTTGAAGAACAACAGGGACTTTCTATACTGGATGTAAAAATTTACTTTAATGGTGTAGTAATTAAGATAGTATGGTATAGGCCCTGGCTGGTATGGCTCAGTTGGCTGGAGAGTCGTCCTGTAGCCTAAGGGTTACAGGTTTGATTCCCAGTCAGGGCACGTACCTAGATTGCAGGTTCGTTCCTGGTCTAGGTATGTACAATCCCCAATTCAGGTGCGTGCAGGAGGCAGCTGGTCAATGCTTCTCTCTCACATCAGTTTCTCTCCTTCTTCTCTACCTTCTTTTCTCTCTAAAAAGCAAAGAAAAAATACCCTTGGTTGGGGATTAAAAAAAAGATAGTATGATGTAGGTGTATGCAATAGACTGAATATTTGTGTCCCCACCAAAATATATATGTTGAAACCTAATCCCTAATATGATCATATTTGGAGATGGGGTCTATGGGGAGAAATTAGGCCACTGAGGGTGAAGCCCTCATAAATAGGATTAGTGCTATTATTAAAGAGGCCCCAGAGAGCTACCTTGTCCCTTTCACCATGTGAGATTATAGCAAAAAGAGGGCAGATCTCACCAGTCACTGAATCTGTTGATACCTTAATCTGTAGACTTTGTAGCCTCCAGGACTGTGAGAAATAGATTTCTGATGTTTCTAAGCCATTCAGTCTATGGTTTTTTGTTAATAGCAGTCCGAAAGAGACTAAGACAGCATATAAACAAATAAACTGATGGGTCAGAATAGAAAACTCAGAAATAGATATATGCTTATATGGATCCCTAACATATGGCATAAGTGGTATTACAAATCAGTGGACAAAGGATGTACTGTTCAGTATATGGTTGTAGGTCAAACGATTATCCATACATAAAAATTTATTCCAGATAGTTCCTAAAAGAAAAAAAAAACTTCTAAATATGAAGCAAAACTTTAAAATACTTAGAAGAAGGTATAGGAGAAAAATCTTTGTTTCTTCAGGTATGAGAATAATTTTTAAACAATACAAAGCACAAGCAAACATCAAAAATTAGGGGATTGACATTTGAATATCTTAAAATGTGAAACTTTGAGCTACAAATTAAGCCATAAATATTTTTAAAAGACAAGCCACCCATAGTGATAGATGATATTCCCAACACATTAACTATCAAAAGTCTTACTATACAGAGCACACAAAGAACTTCAACAGATGAACAAGTAAAAGACAAATGACTCAGCAAAATGGACAAAGGATATGAACAGACTATTCCCCTAGAGGGCTAATATATAATAAGTAAAAGTGGTCAGCCTTCTCAGTAATCAGGGAAATATTAATTAGAACAAGATACAATTTCATATTGATCAGATTGTCAAAAATTATCTAATCTGATAAATTTCAGTATTGGCAAGAATGCAAAGAAAGAACTCATTCAGTGCTGATGTTAATTATGAATTTGTATAACTACTTTGGAGAGCAGTTTATCATTATGTAGTAAGACTGAAGGCCTACATACTCTAGGACCCTTTCATCTCTAAGGAAACCTTAGAAGATGGGCACAAGGAGACATATCAAAATAATTTTTATGTGCATGATATTGAAAATGAAAAATAATGTAGTAGCCAACAATAGAATTAATACATCATGGTTATATGATAAAATAATATAGCAGTGAAATTGAATGAAAGCTTTATATATTAAAAGGAATAAATCTTGTGAATTGTTAATGAAAAAAGCAAGTTGCAGAAGTATACATACAATATAATATACCATTTATACAAAGTTTTAAAACATGAAAGACTATATGATATATTATTATGGATAAAACCATATGCAGTAGGAGTATAAAAACATACAAGGGAATAGTAAACAAACTTAGGGTAATAAATATGGAGAATAAAAGGGAATGAAGTACAAAGTGAGTTTCAATTTTCCCTATAACATTTTTATAATTATCTGGAGCAAAAAGAGGGAAAGTTAAAATATAATAAAACCTGTTGTTACACTATCTGGTTGAAACATCTTATTTTAAAATATATACATTAGTTTTGGCATTGGTTAAAGGAAAAGTGTCAGGGAAAGAAGCTTTGCTACAGGGAGTTGACTGAGGAATGAGGTTTAAGAAACAGAGTTGGGAAAGTTTGGGAAAAAGGAAATACTAGTTAGATGAGGAAACAGAGTTTTAGTCCCCACCCCCTCCCAAAGATGTAAAATATTTGAGCACATATGTACATAGGAGAAAACCAGTAGGGAAGAAATGAAGAGGTACAAGAGGAAAAATTGAATGATAGGATTCTGCATAATCCTAACATAAATTAGGATTTATGTTAGCATAATTAGGAAGCTTGAATTTCTCTTCAGCAGGAAGAGGAATACATCTTCTGTTGAAACAGGAGGAGAAGGAAGAGTGCATGAAGCAAGTAAGATGATGAGAGAGTTACTGCCTGATGATTTCTATTCTGTGAGTGCAGGAGTTTAGTGAGTCTATTAATAATAAGTGGATGATAGGATAGGGGACTTGTGAATGATGAAGGCTTGAAGTTATCATTTGAGGGAAATGGAGATAGTGGAGAGAGAGTATGTGTGTCCATGTAGTCAATGCCAATTTAAAAAGTCACACTGTCACATTGTTGAGGGTCCAGTAAGAATCTGAAACCATGACTTTGTAGTTGCTCATTCCACACAGTTGTGTGATACTCTCTAAAATATAGTCATCATAATCATAACAGCAAACATTTAATAAGTATTTACTGTATGCCAGGTAGAGTGCAACGTAATATAGATTCATTATCTCATGTAATCCTCACAACCTGTGACAATGTGGTTTATTTTTTATTTTATAGATGAGAAAATTGAGGCCCAGAATTAAATAATACACCCAAAGTCACACAGCAAAGTGCTCAGTAAATAGCTGTTATTCAAGAGACAGGAGAGGGGATGATATGCTCATTAAAATAATGGATGTGCTAAGAGTCTAGACATGTTAGATTGGAAAGAAAATGAAACCAAGAAGAGATTGGTAGGTTAAAGGATAGGTGTGTTCAAGGAAACAAGTGTTTTTACAATTGAAGGGTTGAGAGACCTGGTAAGATCAGAGGTATAGTTAAAGACTCATTTTAGAAGTAAAGAAATTCTGTGTGGTAACAAGGTCCAGGTTGTGGCCATGGCAATAGCTAAAGTTCCTTGGAATTTAAGAAGTGAAAAGGCATTGAACAATTAATCAGTGAAAATAGGGTTGATCCATGGGGATGAATATGCAGTTACTTACATATTCATCCAAGACACTGAGGATAACACCTGGAATTGAGGTTTAAGAAAATACCTGTGGACTGTTTTCCCAGAGATACCATAAGCTGCACAGAAGCAAGGACCATGTGTTCTTTTGCTCATTGTTGTATCATACAGTGCCTGGTACACAGTATGTGTTTAATAAATATAAGTTGAATGAATGAATGAAATGAAAAAAAAATTTTTTAAGCATGGTAATTAGGTCTTTCCTAAATGATTAAAGATTGTTTTTAATGAATCCTATACAGAACAAATGTGCCCTAAATCTTTCACATCATTCTGCTTCTTTTTTTGTAAGATAAAGATTTTAATGTTCTACTCTCCATATTTAATTATAAAATTCTATATGGTTCTGGTTTTCCTTTGGGATGAAAGACTTGATTTTATACACATTTGTTATTCTCAGGCTTCTGAAAAATAAGCTCAAGTTTTCAATTTTACTAGTAGCCATGTAATGGAAATTAGCCCTCTTTAATGAAAAGCTACCAGGTTTTTCTTCATACTAGGTTTGGAGGACCCTTTTTAATCTTTCAAAAAGACTGAAAAGTCCCTCATGAAGAAACACTGAGCTTTTGAATCAGTGTACTCTAGTCAAATTTGTAGTTTTGTTTTATTTTCTTCTTAAATAGTAACTGAAACATTTCTGCCAGGGAAAATTTTTAGTTTTGTTTGTTTTATTTTCTTATTAAATAGTTACTGAAACATTTCTAAAGGGGGAAATTTGTAGTTTTGTTTTATCATTTGTTTTATTTTCTTTTGAAATAGTTACTGAAACATTTCTAAGGGGAAAATTTGTAGTTTTGTTTTATCATTTGTTTTATTTTCTTTTTAAATAGTAACTGAAACATTTCTAAAGGGGAAAATTTGTAGTTTTGTTTTATCATTTGTTTTATTTTCTTTTTAAATAGTAACTGAAACATTTCTACAGGAGAAAATTTTCCTCCTCTAGTAATGGCTGAATATATAATAAAATATAAAGCCATATTTAAGTGAAATTCATTTTGCAGTGGGAAAAGCCAGATTGTAATGGAGACAGCTACCACAGGTGGAAACTCCAGTAAAGCAGTTGTCATGGTGAATTTATTTGAAATAAAACCTGCCAACCTTTAAGTGTTAAGGTTTTCAGGCAATTTTGGTTGAACAAGGAGCAAAGCAGTTAAGATTTTGAATGAGGATAAAAACAATAATTAAAAGAGTTCCAAATTACAGTTTGAACAACATACGAAGAAGAACCTATATGATAAAATTATAAAACAGTATTATTTCTTCCAGTGCTTTTCCTGACCCTTTAAAAAAAATATTTTATGTAATGCTGCTCTCCATGCATTTAGGCAGTACGTTTCAATAAGACTTTTTCCAAATACATAACGTTTGACAAACACACACACACACATATGTACATTTGGCAAATACACAGGCATAGGGTTTTTTTTTTTTTAAAGATTTTATTTATTTATCTTCAGAGGGGAAGGGAAGGAGAGAGGGAGAGAAACATCAATGTATGGTTGCTTCCCATGCATTCCCTGCTGGGAACAGGCCTGCAACCCAGGCATGTGCCCTGACTGGGAATCGAACCGTGATCTCTTGGTTCACAGGCCCGCGCTTAATCCACTAAGCTACACCAGCCAGGGCAGGGTTTTTTAATTAACTCTTTTAAAGTCACCAGTTTCTATTTGCTCTCTTATCTAATGCGTTTTTTTGGCTTCTAGAAATGGGAAAATGATGAACAAATCTAGTTAGAGTAACTGGGAAGGTAGCTAGACAAAATGAGTATGGTTGTAAGGAGAGTGAAGAACTTCTTGATTTCTCCTTCTGTCTGTTGATGGACCTTATGGAATTGATATTCCTTGCTTCATGTAATTGGAAAACCTTAAATTCACTGTTATGGACTGAGTTAAAAGAAAGGGAGGGAGGGAAGGAAAGAGGGTGGGGGGAGAGAGACTGTGTCAGTGGTTGAAATCTGTGGTTGGTTAACTACCAGTATTTAATAGCTCTTAAGGCTCTCCAGTAGTGAAATACATACCATTAAGGCTAATGTATATTAAAATACCATATCCTTGGAGCCCTGGCTGGGTAGCTCAGTTGATTAGAGCGTTGTCCTGATATGCCAAGGTTGCGGGTTCAGTCCCCTTTCAGGGTACATAAAAAAATCAACCAATGAATGAGTAAATAAGTGGAACAATAAATTGTTTTTTCTCTCTCCTTTCTTCTCTCTCTCTTAAATCAATAAAAAATTAAGATGCTCTGTCTTTGGGAAAGATAAATTTTTAGAAGAAACCTCTTGATAGTCAAATGGCTACATGCAAGAGAGCTTTGCCAATAGCATGACTACTGGCAATGTGATTTGCCTGTAATTATTCATCAGTTTTTATGCTGTTTATAGTAAATATAGTATATATAGTTTTATATAAATGAAATTAATGAGGTCAGAATAATAATTTCCCTCGTCTGCTTTCTTACATATTGTTGAATTATTATTTTATACCTTTAATTATAATGAATCAGTGCAACTATACACACCCTAGAGGAAAATATATTCCTTAAATTTACAGTAACAGTCCTGGCTGGTGTGGCTTAGTGGATTGAGTGCCGGCCTGTGAACCATAGGGTTGCAGGTCCGATTTCCAGGCAGGGCACATGCCTGGGTTGGGAGCCAGCTCTGCCCAGTACGGGGCGCATGAGAGGCAACTACACATTGTTGTTTCTCTCCCTCTCTTCCCCTCTTTCAAAAAATAAATAAATAAAAATTTTTTAAAAATTACAGAAACATATATTAATCCTATTTTCATCATCTTTGGTCCTCCAGTTAATAAATAAAAGTAGAATAGATTATTCTTTTCTTTATTAGAAGTCATTTTAATGAAGTATGTTATAAAATCAGTGGAGAAATACTATAATGTCAACAAAGAAATTCATCCCATTCTGGGTCTAATCTTTTAGAGTTACTTCTATCAGTCTCTGATAATGTAAAGATTATTGTTTCATTAATTGTGTTGCTATCTTTAATCCCCAGCTATCCTGTTTTGAACTTTTATTCCATTAATTATAGATCTAAAGCAAACAAAAAACTAACATAAGCGTCTGATCCTTTGTATTAAAGCTTTCATTTTTTTCTTTTTTACCTTTTTTTTATTCCTTGAAACTTTAAGAAACACTTTATATTATTTGTTAGAGTATTTCTAGTGCTGTGTGCTTCAGTTTGCAGTATTTGCTCTGAGGACAAGAAAGTTAAATTGATCCTTTGGAGAAATAATAGAGTCAGATATCAGTGAAATAAGTCAAATGTTAAGGGTAGGTGTATGAGGAAGACTATCTTTCAGGTTGATATTATATCAATATTTACTCTTTCAAAGAAGTTCAAATCTCAGTTGTCACATTTTTTTTGTATTGAATGATCATAAATTGAACTATCAGTAATATGAACAGTGTGATATTTGTTTGTGAACATGAGTAGCTATGTAGGGCAGATCACAACTAAGTGCTTTTGCTGACACATTTTTAGAGTATTTTTGAACAACATGTTGCCTAATGTTACAGAAAGTTCTTAACATATTTTTATAACTGGAATATCTTAAAAAATTTTAGTGTCATTGAATTCTGTGTGTATAGATACATATATAGCTATGTGTAGCTATATATGTTCTGTTTATAAAATACAAATGCATTCACCTATTTCTGTTTTTATAGTTAAAATTGTGTGTATGTATATATGTATATACATGCATATGTTTTATTTGTGAAATGAGATACACATATTCACTAATTTCTATTTGTTTTTTATAGAGTCATTTGCCCTGGCTCCACAGCTCCCACCCGGGTTTAGAAAAAATAAGTGCTATAGTTTGGGAAGGCAATGACTGTAAGAAAGCAGATATGTCTGTACTTGAAATCAGTGGAATGATAATGAACCGAGTGAGTTTTTAAATTTTTATTCTTTTAGTTCAAGGATAAAACAGTGATTATTAATATTAATATATTAATTAAGTACTAGAATGTTATGCTTATAACCTACTCACCTCATTTATCCAACCTGAAAAAAAAAAGTTATTTGTAGTTGACTTTGTCATTGATTTAAACAGTGATTTGTCAGCAAACCACTCTCATCTTTTCATTCTGGTGATCAAGAATAGATAGAATCTAAAATTTTCTTCTTTTATATTATTCTTTCTCTTCCTGGATCAAACTAAGGAGTTGCTAGATATTTGGAAGTTTTGAAGATTTATTTTTTTTTATCATCCTTCCTGGCTCATTTATTTATTAGTGCCCAGACATAAAAAAAATTCAAAGAAGAAAATTCATATTGATACTTGCTTGCCTAGTTAAATGTATAGAAGAAATTCAGCTAAGGGTAAACATCTTGAGTAGTTGAGAGTAGAGTACAAATACTGTGGATTTTAATTTCAGTTTCTATTACAGTTTTTTTATCAGAACATGGCTACTTTTAAATTTTTACCTGATTCCTCTGGACAACTAGTCACAATCTAACTTCATTTCTAAATTTCATATGCATTGTTATGCTAGAACTGTTGTATACACTTTATGTAGGACTGGAATTAAAATACCTGAGTGTAGAAATTGATCTACTTTCTCTTTCATACCTCACTGTAAGAAAATGAAAAGCTATCGACAAGGAATCTCTAGTTGGTGCTCTACATCTTTAACTATTGGTAAACTTAGCAAGTCACTTACATAATATATAAAATGATAAAAAAGTTAGATAATATTTAAGGTTTTTTCCAAGTTCTGCCATTCTTATATTTTTCAATGATTTAATTTCTAGTTCCCTTTTTTATAATTACCCTGTTTTTCTAACTTTTGAAATAATGAGATACATAGAATTTTTTTAACATCTGGGTAAGACCAAGATAGTTAATACTTTTTGCATCTACTCAATGAATTAGAGATCTGATAATGAACTGTTTTTAAAAACCGAAGAAATAATGACTTCCTTTTGTAATAGGCTCTCAAACTGAGTAAATTTAAATTTTATTCTTGTGTTAAAACTAATGTATTTTAACAAACCAATTTAATATTGCTATAACTAAAATCATGCTTAATAGGAATTCATTTTACTGTAGGTGAAATTTGTGTACGTTTTTTTCCTTTCTCTCTCTAAAGGTAAATAGCCATGTACCAGGAATAGGATACCAGATTTTTGGAAATGCAGTCTCTGTCATCCTGGGTTTAACTCCATTTGTTTTCCGACTCTCCCAAGCTACAGACTTGGAACAACTCACAGCACATTCTGCTTCAGAACTTTATCTGATTGCATTTGGTTCCAATGAAGATGTCATAGTTTTTTCTATGGTTATTATAAGTTTTGTGGTTCGTGTGTCTCTTGTGTGGATTTTCTTTTTTTTGCTCTGTGTAGCAGAAAGAACTTATAAACAGGTGGGTATATTATAGACTTCTGAATAGAGAATATTTTATCCTTTTCCCAATATTCAAAGTATTCCTGAAATATCTTAGTATTTCATTAAATCATTTTGATCTGCTAATTCATTTCTTGTTTTGTTTTTGTAGTATTTAACCAAATAAAATCATAACAATCCACATTTTGTTGAGTTTTGTTTTTCTTTGGTAATCTACTTCAAAATTAATCCTTACCTTTATCTTTTTTAGCGCTTACTTTTTGCAAAACTCTTTGGACATTTAACATCAGCAAGGAGGGCTCGAAAATCTGAGGTTCCTCATTTCCGGTTGAAGAAAGTACAAAATATAAAAATGTGGCTATCTCTTCGGTCCTATCTTAAGGTAGAATAATAGTGATAAAAGTAGTCTTAACGTGCCGGCTCCCTCTCAGAGTTCCCCTTTCTTTGTCAGTATGAAGGTATGTCTAGATGTGTGCTCATATACATATTCACATAATGGTGTGGGGCCATACTTAGTATTTTTTGTGCTCCATATGCAGAAATCAAAAGTAAATGTTTAACTGGTTCTTTGTATAAAACACCTTAAGTCTAAAAGGTACAAATGAATTTGAAGTAGATGATTCAAGATCAGATTGTCCTAAATTTGTCTTTGTTCATAAATCTCACCTTTTGTTTCTACCTGGGATGGTTATCACAAGCCAGCAGAGGGAGCCCACTGCTTAAAAAAGAATCTAAAAAAATAATCTGAAATCAGAGTCCCTTCAGTGAAGTGACCTATTACTATTTTAAAATATTAGCTTGCCATTCTAAGCCATTCTTTTAATGCTGTTCTTTTTCTTTAATCTTTTAAAATAACTTTCCTAATCATGGAGGTAAGATATTAAAAAAAAACCCCGTGGGAAATGGGAAACTTCTTAATTAATTTTGGAAAAATACTTCTGAAGATTATTTCTTTGTCGCATAAAGTAGCAATGAATTTCATTATATAAGGAGTTGACCAAATATCCTCCAACATACCTAGATCTTTAATGCTTTTTATTTTGAAGTAACATTGAAAGAAATAAAAAAAAGTTTGCACTCTTTATCTACCCTTCTATTTAAAATAGTCATTGTTCTGCTTATTTAACTTATTACAACTAACTTAGTCTCCACTAGGAAATGCTACAAATTGGCATAGATTATTTTTTCTCATTGTGACATTTCTATTATATGGAGGGATGAATAAGTCTTAATTGCATGACTTAGCAAGAAGCCATCCCAAATTTCCCTTCTTTATCAACTCTACATAGTATTGCATTCTTTTGTACATTGATAAATTTGTTCAGAAAACATTTATTTAATGTTAACCACATGCCATCCACTGTCCATAAGATGAAATTCCTTACTCTTACACTTCAGTGACATTAAACCCCAGACCTGGAATTATCCTTGGAATTTACTTCCCTCTTTTGCATTTCCAACATCCATTTTTATCACCAATTTCTACCCTTTCTGTTTCCATAATATGACTTGAATTCATTTACAGTATTTGTATTTGTCTCTGTTTCCACCATCCTAATTGGAACCAATTTAGGCTACTACAGTTGCCTCTTAACTGGCCTTCCAGCATTCATATTTCCTCCTTCCAATATCTTCTTCAGTCTGCCACCAAAGATCTTTTTAAAATGTAGATTTGACCATATAATTTTAAAACTTTTTAAAGTTTCTCCATTGCTCTTAGGATAAAGAACACAATCTAATAGGGCTTGTAATGCCCTTCATAACCTAGCTCTTGCCAGTAGCCTGTCTTTTCTTGTGTTTTGAAATACTTCTCTGTACATTCCAGCCACACAGACTGCTTTAGTTCTTTGAATGCAGTACAGTTTTTCCTGTTCTGTGCTCTTGCACATGCTCTTCCTTCTGCCAAGAATATTACCATGTGTCATCTTACCCCTGCATCTAGTTTGGTATAAATACCACTTTCTTAGGAAGATCTTCCTAGGCCCACACAATCTTGTATTTGGGAGTTAGAAGGGTTGGCCTGGGAAGATCTCTCTAAGGAGTGACTCCCTACCAGTTTTCTCAAAGCAACCTATACTTTTCCTTCATAGCACTCATCACAACTTATCACATATATCTGTGCTTATGAGATTGATGTCTGACTTCCTACTGGTTCCTGTGAAGGTACGGACTGTGTCTGTTTTATCTTCTGCTACATTTCCACCATCTAGCACAGTACCTCATTCTGAGCAGGTGCTTAAGGAACATTTGTTGAGTGAATAATTAGTGTTTGAAAAAATGAAATGTGCTAAGAATTTATGTTAAGAATTTAGGAAGTTATGCTAAGAATTCCAGGCTACATATTTGCTATTTTCACTGTATTGCAAATCCTCCGGAAATAGTAACCCTTTATAATTTAAGTTCGTCTGACAAATGAAGTATATTTTCAACATTGTAAGTAATGATCAACCTTTAGTGATGGATCAGCACCTTAATTGAAATCGTGGAATTAGCTGCTAATTAGTAAATACATTTAAAAGTGTTTTCCTTTTTATTCCCCAGCGTCGAGGTCCTCAGCGATCAGTTGATGTAATAGTTTCCTCTGCTTTCCTGTTGACTATCTCAGTTGTATTTATCTGTTGTGCTCAGGTGAGTTAACTTGTTTTTTGTAGAAATTAAATAATCAGAACTATAAAGATCCAGCTTCAGAAGGTTTTCTAATAATAAACAAAGTAATAATATAAATAAGCCTAGTTACACAATGTTGAAATTGGCTTTTTGCAGTAGAATAAATAAATGCATCTTACTCATTTCTGTGTCACACTAGTGGCTAGCATATTCTCATATGTCTATTGATTAGGCATGTAATATCAGTTTTTATCTACAGTTCACCTGATTATCTTTATTTCCCAAAACAAACTTATGAGTGACTATAGTTATGAAATTGTTTCAGACTATTTTCCATGAATCTCTTCTCTATTCACATTTAACATTAATTATTTTATATCTGAGTTGTCATTGTGACTTGACTGTGTCATGTCTGTAAAAGAATTCTTGTTGACCAAGATTAGTCAGGAAACACAAATGTATCTCAGGATATATTTTATACTATGAAATTTAAACTTCTGCTTCAAGTAATATGGCATACTAGATTACCTGAAAATTCTTCTGCTTTAAAACATTATACAATGCTTGAAAAATAAAACCCAGCTTTATAATGTGTTAATGCTGTAGGATGAGGAAGGGAGGTACACTGTCAATTTTAGTATGCTAGAGACTTGAGATTTTTATGCCCGTGTGAGGACAGAACATAAGGCCTCAACCTGCATATGTTCTTACACATATTTACACATAAAACCAGAACCTCAAAAGCCTGTCATCTCTGTGAAAAGGTGGAATAAGAAAAGCAATCTGCCCACCAGCACAGGAAGGAGATAAAGAAGCTTGTCTCTGACTCTGCCTGAACTCTGGTGAGGAGGTGAGGAAAAGTCCTAAGAAATGTAGATCTGCACCTACTACAGGTTCAGGTTCAAATGTACGTTATAGGTCTTGTCCTGTAACCCCTGTTAATATAAAAAGTAGTTCTAGGCTCCTGGAAACCTAGTGGAAGCAAAACCAAGACTGTTCTGGGGTATGTGACTTCAACCTAAGACTCACAAGATACTCACAAATAAAGACTCTTCAGGTTTTAGAACATGTAAAGAAGCAGTACATGAGTACATTAACAGATCAATGAACAGCAGGAATAGATCTCCATCTACTTCAGATAATAGACTGATCAGATAGAAACTCTCAGATAAGCTTGTTTAAAATGGATAAACACATGCGTAACACTATTAAAAAGATAGATTTGAAAGAGGAACCAAATAGTACTTCTGAGAAATAAAAAATATGGAATTGACATTAAAAATACAACAAACAGAACAAAGTAGATTGAAAATAGATAAAGATAGTGAACTGGGAGAAGGGAAAAAATTATCCAGAATATAAGACAATGATAAAGAGATGGAAATAAGAAAAGGGGATTGAGACTGGAGATCCATCATTCATCTAACAGGAATTCTAGATGGAAAGAAGAGGGAGAACAATCTTTGGAGCAATAATGGCTATGAGTTTTTCTGAATTGATGAAAGACATTAATTTTCACCACACTTAGACACATCATGTGAAAACTGTAGAACACCAAAAACAAAGAGAAAAATCTTAAAAGCAACCAAAAGGAAAAGACTGAATTTTGTACTTCCAATTTCTAATTACATCTCAATCTTTTCTTCAGGGTTTAATTTCCATGTTCCTGAAGTGTATTTGATTTTTTTGTCTCATATAAATATAAAGTCTATTTATTGATAGCAACATGAAACATCATAATATTGAAAGGTCTTGAATGTAAAAGTATAGAAAAAGACAAATACTAGCCAAGAGAAAGTTGGTAAATTTTCATTAATATCAAGTAAAATAGACTGTAATCAAAGAAGCCTGACAAAAATTAAAAGAATAATTCATCAAGAAGATCAGTTCGTATGCATGTGATCCTGTCACTTCAAATATATCTGTTATAGCCAAAATCAGTAGCACTGTAGTGAGAAATTAACAGAATACCACATTGGGAGATATCAACACTTTTTTTTAGTAATTGATAGATTAAGCAGAGAAAAAAATGTAATGAAGATATGTATCTAAATAAGATAGTCAAACTTTTATTCTAAAAGTGGAGAATACATATTCTTTTCAGGCATAAGGACAGTTATAAAAACTTTCTCATGTTCTAGGCCATAGGGTAATTCTCAACTGATACACAGACCACTTGATTTAGCTGTAATACCATTAGAAAATAGTAACAGCAACAAAAAACCTCATACATTTAGAAATTTTAAAACATAAATAACATATTTAAGAAGAAAAAAGCAGAGTATTAAACTGAAAATACTGGCACAGATGAGGATTTTTTCAAAAGAATTTTGGTATAAATTACTTTATGTCATTAAAGTTAAAAGCTGAGATGAACAGTTTTGTAGAACTGCATAATTTATTAACACAGACTCAAAAAAGTTATTGAAAAACTGAGATCTATAACCATAAGGCAATATTGTTTCAGTAGTTTAAAAATCTACCAACAACAAATATCCTCTAGACTCATGCACTTTTACAGGTAATCCTAATCTTACACAAAATAATGAGAGAACAACTGCATATTTCCCAATTCATTTCTTGCATCTAGTATAAATAACCTTGATATCAACACTAGAGAGATAATATGAAAATGGAAAACCATGAGTAAATTTCCCTTATTAACTTAGATGCAAAATACTAGGATGATGAAGCCAACAGTTTAATAACAATAAATATGCCATGACCAAGATAGTTTATTCCTGGAATGCAAAGATTTTCAACTTTAGAAAGTCCATTAATTGCCCTGGCTGGTGTGGCTCAGTGGATTAAGTGCAGACTGTGAACCAAAGGATCGCCAGTTTGATTTCCAGTCAGGGCATATGCCTGGGTTTCAGGCCAGGTCCCCAGTATGGGGCATGCAAGAGGCAACCACACAATGATGTTTCTCTCGCTCTCTCCTTCCCTTCCCCTCTCTCTAAAAATAAATAAGTAAAATCTTTTTAAAAAAGAAAGAAAATCCATTAATCTAATTTGAACTCCTTTAGTTGGTTAAAGGAAGACACATCTGATCATTTCAATAGATACAGAAAACAAATTGGTAAGTTTCAGTGGAGATTTATAATGCAGTGACTGGAAAGTACTGTCCTTAATATGATAAATTGTATCTTTCAAAAATTGGAGCAAGCATCGTACATACAATATTCATTACCTTAGAGGTGTTCATTTTAAAATCAGAAATAAGACACAACCTCTCTACCACTTCTAGTCAGCATTTTGATAGAGGGTACTAACCAGTGAAGGCAGGAAAAAGAAATAAATGATATAAAGATGAAAAAGGAAAAAACAAAATCATAGACTATATGATTGTATATATAGAACATCCAAGTGACTTCACAAATTATGAAAATATGATACATTTTTTAGAAGATGAAGAGTAACAAAAATCATTACATCAACATTTTAAAAAATCAGTTTTGTCCTTTAAGCCAGAGATCAGCAAACTACTTCTGTAAAGGGTCAGTTAATAAATATTTTAGAATTTTGCCTGACTCATACAGTTCAATATATTTTTCTACCCCACCCCCACCCTTAAAATTTTATGTACTACAAAAAAACACCATAATGACAAAATGTAGTCTGAGGAAAGATTGGCAAAATGTTACTTAAATGGCATTGTTATTCAGAAAATATAAATAACTTCTAAAATCAATAAGAAAAGCAGGCAAAAGAGGAAAAGTAGATATGAAATAGAAAAACCTAACCTACAGAAGAGGAAACCCAAATGATCAGTACACATATGAGTCATATACATTCTCCCTAAGAATCAAGAAAAATAAAGTGAAAAAAGTAAGAAAACAATTTACACACATCAGGTTGGTTTAATAATACCAAGTATGGGCAAAAATGAGGGGCAAAGGAAACTCTGAAAACACTGCTGAAAGTACAAATTGGTACAAACAACTGTTTTAGAGACAAATTCATAGTATCTAATAAAGTTGAATATCCAAGGACCCAGCAATTTTACTTTAGATATTAATTCCTAGAGAAAGTCTTACACGTGTGCACAAAGAGCGTAACAGAATGTTTATTGCAGCGCTTTTGTGATAAGGAAAGTTAACAACAAAATGAATGTTAATGAATAGAGGAGGCCAATACATTGTTCTTGATTCTTTCACTGTAATACCTTATAGGAGTTAGAATGAATGAGTTTGAGCTTCATGTATCAACATGGGTAATTCTTGAAACCAAAGTTGAGTGGAATAAAGAGCAAACGGAAGAATGAGGTGGACCTGATAACACTTACAAATTCTAAAATATATATAAAAGAAGATAGTTTAAAGATATACATGTAGCTAAATTATAAACTGCAAAGAAAAGATAAACACAAAATTTATTACTCTTATAGAGGGGATAGAGAAGAAGGGGAATAATGATTAAGGAAAAGTTTAAAAGAGCTTCAACTGAACCTTTTATCTTTTATTTTTCAATAACCTGAAAAATATTGCAAAATATTAAGATTTGACACAAATGGGTAGAGGCCCCATGGGTTTTGATTACACTACACCCTATACTTTTTTGTGTTTGAAGTATTTCATAGTATATATGAAATGTTTTTAAAATGTAACACTACATTCATGATCAATTTGTATGAAGTAAAATGTTATTTTCTCTTAAAAAGGAATTGTTCAAATAACATTGCTTCATGTTGCCTTTTTCAAACACTTTTAGTTGCTTCATGTGCATGAGATCTTCTTTGATTGCCATTACAATTGGGAACTGGTAATCTGGTGCATCTCCTTAACACTTTTCCTCTTAAGATTTGTTACCCTTGGATCAGAAACAAGTAAGAAATATAGCAATACCTCAATATTACTTACTGAACAGGTGAGAATGCATGTTTATTATGTTGCATGTTTATTATGTTATAAATTAATGTCTAGTGTACATATGAAACTAAAATGTTTTCATTTACTTCAAGTTATTGAGGAACCTATGGTACTAGATTAAGACCATTTGTTATAAAGTAAAACTTGAAATTTGATAGGACGCAAGCCTTTCTTCAGTGTTTCTGCCTTGATGCAGAATTCAAATCTAACCTACTGTTTTTATGTCCCATTTTCATTTAATAAGAAGTACTATTATAGAAATGATGGATTTTAAACCATTTGTGGGATATGTTTGCTTTTCAGTATAGAAGCACCATGTTTGAATAAGTATGAGTGTTTATTCAATAGAAAGGATAAAGCATAATAATGTTGATGGTTAACTTTATTTTGTATGAATTTATTTAATGTTTTCTTAATCATTTTATAGAAGTTATTCGAAGAAACTTACTGCCAGTGACTTGTTGAGTATTTTTGTCAGGGATAGTTTGATTTTAAAAAATGAGTAACTTGGTCAAATGAGTTTGGTTAAAATGAAAGGGGAAAGTAGCAAACAAACCAATTGATTTATGTTAGGTATTATTTATTTTTTAGGTTGCTTTGGCTCTACGTTTTAAAGTGTATTACCTTTTAAGTAATGATACCCAGTTTTCATTACTTGTTGCAGCTTTTAATTATATTTTTAAAATTTAAATATTTTCTTATAAAATAAATTTAATGTAGGAAATTTGGAATATATAGTAAAGTATGAAGAATATCAATATTAATATCAAAACCAGAGAACTACCATTAACATTTCAGTGTATATTTTTCCATTTCTTTTAAAAATAAATATTATAATCATTTTAAATATTTTTAATTTACTTTTATTTTTATAAAAGATAAACTTATACTTGAAAATGGAGAAGAAACCTAACAAAAAAGAGGAACTGACACTAGTGAATAATGTTTTGAAACTGGCTACTAAACTGCTAAAGGTAAAAAAAAAATAGATATAATGTAGAATATGCTGTTCTGACATTATATCTCTCTTTTGTTTGTAGATCCTACCTTCTGTTTGGTGTTTATGATTATCCACATTATTTCCAAATTATATTTGAGCATATTCACACAATTTGCATTTTACTTCACATTATAAAACTAAACAAAATAATCCAAATTATTTTTATTATGAAATTTTAAGACTTTTAACAATGTTTAGAATATTGTAGCATTGGCATCTTAGAAATTTTTGCCCCCTAAAACCTAAAACAGATTTCAAAAAAAAAGATTTGATGTTAATTTGGAAATTTTTTCTCAGCTTGGGCTGCATTAGCTTAAAAAGTAGTAACACATAATCATTATAATATGTATCACCAGTAAACACTTATATTTTCAAATCATTTTTGGTAATAATCAAAGAATATAATTTCAGTATATCTGATCTCATAATTCTTTGGAGGGAATTTAATAAAATGTTTTATAGTGTTAGTAATTCTTAAAAGGAATTTTTTTCATTCTTAATGTCTATAATAAATGAATATAATTCTTAGAGTTGTTTATAAGTGCTCAGAAAATAGTATGAAATTAGTTGTGTCATTGTTATGGCTAATTCAGTGTTATGCTTAATTCTTTCAAAAGTATTAATTTGGTATAGACTGCATCTGACAGTATATTAGACATTGAAAGGGTTCAGAAGAGGACGGTGGGTTTGTTTAATACACGTATATTGAATATCTTCAGAGTGTAGGCACTATGCTAGACAGGAAGAAGCTATAAAGATGAGATTTAAAAGTAGTTTCTAAGCCCTGGCTGGTGTGGCTCAGTGGATTGAGCGCTGGCCTACAAATCAAAGAGTTGCCGGTTGGATTCCCAGTCAGGGCACATGCCTGGGCTGCCCACCAGGTCCCCAGTAGGGGATGGGCAAGGGGCAACCACACTGATGTTTCTCTCCCTCCCTTCCCCTCTCTAAAAATAAATAAAATCTTTAAAAAAAAGAATCTTCCAATTCATCCCCTCTTTTCTATCAATACTGCCCTAAGTCAGACCCTCATTTTCTCTCAGTTAAGCTTTAGAGATACTGAACTGTTAAGGCCTTCCTGCTTCTGATTTTACTGCTCTCATCCATCCTCCACATTGCTGACCTGCTGACCTGCTGACCTGGTTATCTTTCTCACATGCACATCCAATATGCTACTCCCCTAATTAATTCCTTTTGTGCCAGTCTGTCATTACAGTCTGCCTAAAGAATGATCCTTACTTACATAAGTACCTAGTTTTATACGTTTGAAGTAATTCTTCCTTTGTACTTGGCTCTAAAAATGCTGAGCAACCTCTAGCAATTCAAAGGTAACATGTTCTCAGATGTCTTGATAGAATACCTACTCTCCCTACTCACTAAGTTTTAGGAGCACCTTCCTCTATGACCCACTGCCTTTTTTTTTTAAATATATTTTATTGATTATGCTATTACAGTTGTCCTATTATCCCCCCTTCATTCCCCTCCACCCTGAACACCCTCTCCCACCCACATTCCCCCCCTTTACTTCAGTCCATGTGTC
>CM052549.1:40071377-40104521 GCA_028533065.1 Trachops cirrhosus | reverse complement strand
GGGGGAGGGCAAGAATAGTAGGGGAAATGCAGAAGCTAAAGAACTTATGACACATGGACTGAAGTAAAGGGGGGGAATGTGGGTGGGAGAGGGTGTTCAGGGTGGAGGGGAATGAAGGGGGGGTTATAGGACAACTGTAATAGCATAATCAATAAAATATATTTTAAAAAAAGAAGAAGAAAATACAAAAAAGCCCACCAAAGATAGTCTCGGAAGCCTCAGGACAACCACAAGGTACCAACATTCAAATTATAGGGGTGCTACAAGGATAAGAGAAAGAGCAAGAAATTTAAAACTTACTTGAAAAAAAAATGAAAGAAAACTTCCCTATTTAGGTGAAGGAAATAGACATACAAATCCAGGAAGCACAGAGAGTTCCAAACAAGATGGACCCAAAGAGGTCCACTCCAAGATACATCATAATTACATTACTCAAGATTAAAGATGAGGAGAGAATCTTAAAAGCAGCAAGAGAAAAGGAGACAGTTATCTACAAAAGAGTCCCCATAAGACTGTCCTCTGATTTCTCAAAAGAAACTTTAAAGACAAGAAGGGTTTGGCAAGAAATATTCAAAGTGATGTAAAGCAAGGACCTACAACCTAGATTACTCTATCCAGTAAACCTATCATTTAGAATGGAAGGGCAGATAAAGTGTATCCCAGACAAGGTAAAGTCATCACCAAGCCATTATTATATGAAATGTTAAAGAGACTTATTATTTAAGAAAAAGAAGATCAAAACTATGAACATTAAAATGGCAATAAATTCCAACTATCAACAATTGAATCTAAAAAACTAAAAAAAAACCAAGCACAATAGAAACAGAATCATAGATATATAGATCATTTGGAGGGTTATCAGGTGGTAAGGGAAGGAAGAGAATGGGGAAAAGTGCAGGGATTAAGAAGTGCAAATTGGTAGGTACAGAATAGACAGGGGAATGTTAAGAACAGTACGGAAATGGAGTAGCCAAAGAACTTAAATATGAGACCCATAGACATGAACTAAGGTGGGGCGATAGCTGGAGGAAATAAGAGGTACTGAGTGGAGAGGGGCAAAGGAGGCAAAATTGGAACAACTGTAATAGCATAGTCAATAAAACATTAAAAAAATAAAAATTTTGGAATAACCCAAGTCATCTTCACTGTGATAAGAATCATATGTTATGGAATCAGGGAGAGCTGAGATTCTTTGCAGCATGTGTGTGTGCTTGGGCCAATACTTAACCTCCCAATACTCACCTGTGAAATGAAGTGGAGAGCTGCTAATGCTGGAGCCTGTGTGTGAATTAGAGGTTTGTGTAATGGGCATGCACTTGCTACCCAAGCTTCCTAGTCAACAAAACATCGATTTATTTATCCTCAAACTAAATCTAGCGTTGAGCACCTACTCAAAAGACTGTCAAGAATTCAATCTGTTATGTTTGGAGGAGCCACTCCTCCCTTAGATTGATATAAAAGCCCAGGGGATTCCACTAGTACCTGGAAAATAGGGAAGAAGACTGGTCCCTTTTCTTTGGTGGTGGCAAGTCCTCCAATGTTGTACTTCTGTCTGGCCCATGCCTGTGTCTGTTGGTCATGGATGATGCTCCAACAGAGGTCCTGCCTTGCTGACCCCAGTCTCAGCCTCAAGTTCCTCACCTCTGCTCTGGGGCTTCAGATCTTAGTGTCCATCTTCCACACACACCACACAGCCATGTCCCAGTGGGCACATCTGCATTCTGTCTGGGGGATGAGCCCCTCTCCCAGCTCCTCCCACCTTCATTGTTTCCACTAGCTGCTCTGAATCCACCAGGCTCCCACGCCAAAACTTGGCTGAGGAGATTTCTTCCAGGATGTCATAACTTTGGGCCAGAAGCTCCAAAGGCAGTAATACCAAGGAGGGGAGGAAATCAAGCTCAAAATAGGATCATGTGACTACCTTGGAGTAGTGGAGGGAAAAACAGCGCTCATTCTTTTGAGTCTCTTCCTATAGCAATTACCCCAAATTATCTTGCCACTTAAGGAAAGTGCTTTGTTCAGTGCCTGGCACAAAGTTGTCTCACAATAACTATTAACTATTAGCATTTCTTCTGGATAATAGACAAGGATTTAGAGTGATATCAGTAAAGAAATTATCCAACTGGAAAATAAACTGAAGAAACTGAAGCTGTCTAAAGAGAAGACACCTAAATTGTTAAAAGGATGAAAAATAAGGCTTTGGGAGAAATCACTTGGATTAATCAATATGAAAATAAAAAAAGAAACAGAATGCTTACATTTGTTTTTAAGCATGTGACAGCTTATGGCAAAGGCCCTGATCAGCTGTTCTCCATCAGCCCCAGGATTTAAAGCTACAGGTACCTGAATTGCATTGTGAAATTTGGACTAGTAACATACACAAAAAGTATCAAGTACCTTCTCAGCACAGGATGTTAATAGAAGTTGTGGGTGCCCCAACCCTAGAGATGCTTTAGGCGGTTGTGAAGTTCACATTCTTGGAAACAAGGATTGGCTTACTTGATGCATTGGGTCCTCCACAACATTATGATTCTATGTGTGCTTTTATCACTTGGTAGGTGATCTGAAAATCATATTATCTACAATGTTGTATTTTTCATCTCAATTGAATACACAGTGAGATGTGCCATAGAAGAAAGGTCCTGCTCTGAGTATCAGGAACCTAGGTTTATACTGTTGCTTTTAGACTGATTTCCTAGGTGACCTATAGTAGCTGGTTACCCTCTATCTGAATAAAGAGGAGATAGAATTAGAATTACTTTATCTAGTCCCATTCAATTTTACCATTCTGAGACTTTTTTCTTCACATTTTCTTTCTTTACTGTTAATGAGCAGTAGAATTAAGCATTCTTTTATTCTCATAGACTGCAGTTATAAGTTTCTAATGTAAATAACTTACAAGCATCTCATTTCTAAAAGGAAGTTAAAAGGTTTTCTTGTGGAGAAATGTATTCTACCATATTATTCTAACAGATGTTTGTTTTAGTCAATTTTTCTAATTTGAGGAATCCTATTTTTCATGGGACAGGTGACTCAGTACAGACACTTCTGTCTCTTACCTGTGACCCATCTCTGCAGCACATTAGGCTATTTCACTGTTCCCAAGTGAGCTCTCACTTGTTTTGGGTTGGTGAGATAGAGCAATCACACTTCCAAACACAGCCTTGGTGTTCAGGCAAGACCCTCTGAAGTTTCATGCGTTCCTGATTCCTCAAAATCAGTGCCTTAATTCAGGCATTGTTACATCTGAACATGGAGTTAATCAGACCACATCTCTTTAGTATGCCCCTATTTAAAACTCTGGGGACAGAAGCTTCTTTTCCCATTGATCTCCCACCCATTGATCTAAAATGTAGCCCTTGGTAGCAAATTTTTCTTATTTTCTGCAGGCTGGCCTCACTCTCAGTAGGTGAATCTCAGGCCTGGGAAATGGGATCAGTGACTGATCTCCACTTCGTTCTTCCCTCCTGCGCCACTCCTTCCAGGTACTGGACTCTGAGTGCCACTTTGCCAAATAGTGATACAACCTTTGCACTTGGGTCTTTGTGTGTTGTTTAGTTTGACCTATTTACAACTTACTTGTTCTATCCTCTTTGAGCATTTTATTAAAAGGTTAGGTAGCCATAAAATGTAAACCAGGCATTCAAACAGTGTCTCATGGCTTCACTTTATTTTCTCCTTCCTCCTTCTATCACTTCCCATTTTCCATGCATTCCCTTCTGCCTATTTATGTTTTCTTTGTTCTCCATTCAATCACAGAATAGCTGTTTAATGAAAATGAGGGTGATTTTAGGGGGAAAATTGTGCTTCAATAGACTCTATAACAGAATTGTAAAAGTTAGACTCTAGTTCACTTAATTGTAAAATTTTATTTTTCATCTATGAACTATACTGGATCCTGAATTTTTCTAGTTTTCTGAAATGGTTTGGCTAAGCCATCCAACTTCCATAGAAATGGAAGAGAAATTGACAGTGAGGATTTATAACAGTGGAAAATTAAAATGGTGTAATCCACCCCACCATTCTTTTGACATTATTTCTATGAGTGCTGACTCTGAACTAATATGTAGCTTATAGATGAACAGCATGTTTGTATGAGAATCCTAGGAACCAACTTCAAAAGATAAGACTCCGACCTTCAGGCATCCCAACTTCAGGAGATTTGCTGACCTTCAACAGTGGAGCCAGGATGACATACATCCAGGATTATGTGAAGCCTGGATGTCTAAAATAGGATGCTGCACACCAAACCATAACTTGCCTTGTCAGAATGGACTGTGCTCGTCTTCATGTAAAGAACTTTTAAACACTCACCCTTGATCTCTTTGTTCTGTTCTCCTCTGCCTCCTTAAAAAAACCTCTGCCTTCACTGAGAGGTGGAGATGGGCTTTCAGATATGAGTCCCCCATCTTCCTAAGGAGGTGGGCTTTGAGACATGAGTTGCCCATGTTCCAGGTGGCAGGCACCTGAAAATAAACCATTCCCGGTCAGGACACATGCCTGGGTTGCAGGCCAGGTCCCCAGTGTAGGGCGCGTGAAAGCCAACCACACACTGATGTTTCTCTCCCTCTCTTTCTCCCTCCCTTCCCCTCTCTCTAAAAAGAAGTACAAATCTTTTTTAAAAGACTACAAATTATTAAAAAAGCAAAAAGATGATTTCTTGATGTGGAGTCTACATTAGCACCTGCCTTTCAAGTATTGGCTTTTGTAGCAACAGGCAGCTGGACCTGCACTCAGTAACATAAGCTTCTAAGGATCTGGATCTTTGAGCTCATGAGCCTAGAGATAGAAACAATGGTGCCCTCTTCTTGTATCCACAGGCCCAATCCCTTGAAGATGTTTCTATCGGCTTTACCTGGGTTACATGTCCATCCTTTGAACCATTGACTTTACGCAGGGCCATCAAGAACCAAGATTGGACAGACGGGGTCAGTCCTTTGGCAGGAGGTGGAAGACAAATTGGTATTGGCAGTCTCATCAGAGCAACGCAGCAGGAGATGGGCAGCTTGGTCAAGAGAGGGGTGCTGGTCAGGCTGCACCCTTGAATTGCTATGAAGTGAAGCAAACGATGCCTATGATGTGTGTGTGGTTTTAAAAAGAAATATAGCCCTGTGGCTATTGCAGCATTGTTGGGAGTTTGACGTTTTCTTCTTAGTTGCCCAATTCTCTTACTGGAAACAATTTCATCTTTTCCTATTTCTTTTCAGGTATTTCATCTGCATGGTTTAGATTTTATCTTTGTTCTGAGGTCTTTTACCAACTTATGTTATGTCAAGAATAGAGTTAGCGGCACTCAGAGCATTCCCAGTGAGTGATTCCAATTCCTGCCAACACATTCATGTTTCCTTTCAAGTCTAATTCTTTTCTACCTGAATCTTTTCTGTAATTCTGATATATAACAGATGTAGAGTCAGAGCTGATACAAAAAGACTACAAATCGCCCTGGCTGGTGTGGCTCAGTGGATTGAGCGCCAGCCTGTAAACTGAAAGGTCACTAACCATTCCCGGTTAGGGCACATGCCTGGGTTGCAGGCCAGGTCCCCAGTGTAGGGCGCGTGAAAGCCAACCACACACTGATGGTTCTCTCCCTCTCTTTCTCCCTCCCTTCCCCTCTCTCTAAAAAGAAGTACAAATCTTTTTTAAAAAACTACAAATTATTAAAAAAGCAAAAAGATGATTTCTTGATGTGGAGTCTTCATTGGATTTAATATTTAGTTGAGCAATCACCTCCAGCCTCCTTGGAAGTGCAAAGTAGAGTGAACGTGTAGATGAAGGATTTATTCACTGCACCACAAATGCTTGGTATAAGACATACCATGTGTTCCCTGTAACAACAGCCTCTAATAAAAATCTCTCTCTACTAAACCACGATGGAGCTCATTTCTGTGTTTTTCACTTCTGTCCAGGAGGACTGAACAAAAAATGGAGAGTCTGAACTTGTTTACTTGGAAAGATAGGATTTAAAGTGTCATTTTAATCATAGTTTCAGAATGCAGTTTATCATGTACATGTTATATTTAGATCCGTACCATCAAAATGAAAAGGCAACATGCCAGGTGGTTGTTATATTTTAGCTAAAAATTTGCATTTAGTATTAAATATAAGGACATCGACCTTCCACAGATCCAGCTGAAGCTCATGGTTCAGTAAGAGCAGGAATCTGGCATTCAGCTGCTGAGTGCCTGTACGTGGGTAGGGTGCTGAAGAGAAATACTCCAAAAGTTAGCAGATGTTGTCTCTGGAGATGAAAATATGTGTGATGTTAATTTTCTTTATTTTCCTATACGGTTCAAATTTTATGGGAATAGCATATACCACTTTAATAACAAAAATAGTTTTCTTTTTTAAATTACACTTTATTGATTATGCTATTACAGTTGTCCTGATTTTTCCCCTTTGCCCTCCTCCACCCAGTACCCACCCCCCACTCCCTCAGGCAATCCCCTCACCTTTGTTTATGTCCATGGGTCATGCATATAAGTTCTTTGGCTACTCCATTTCCAATACTATACTTTACATCCCAATGGCTATTCTGTAACTACCTACTTGTACTTCTTAATCCCCTCACCTCTTAACCTATTCTCCCCCACACCCTTCTCCCATCTAATAACCATCAAAATGAATTCTGCATCCATGATTCTGTCTCTGTTCTTGCTTAGTTTTTTCTTTTTGAATTCAATTATTGATAGATATGGATTTTTTGCCATTTTATTGTTGATAGTTTTGATATTCTTTTTCTTAAATAAGTCTCCTTAACATTTCATATAATAATGGTTTGGTGATGATGTACTCTAGTTTTTTCTTGTCTGGGAAGCTCTGTATCTGCCCTTTGATTCTAAATGATAGCTTTGCTGAGTAGAGTAATCTTGGCTGTAGGTCCCTGCTTTGCATGACTTTGAATATTTCTTGTCAATCCCTTCTAGCCTATAAAGTTTATTTGGAGAAATCAGCTGACAGTCTTGTGGGAACTCTCCTATAGGTAACTAACTTCTCTTGCTGCTTTTAAGATTCTCTCTTTATCTTTAACCTTTGGCATGTTAACTATGATGTGTCTTGCAGTGAGCCTCTTCCCATCCATCTTGTTTGGGACTCTCTGTGTTTCCTGGAATTGCATGTTTATTTCCTATACCAAATTAAGGAGTTTTTCTTTCATTATTTTTTCACATAGATTTCCAAGTTCTTGCTCTTTCCCTTCTCCTTCTGGCATTCGTATGATGTGAACATTGGACCTCTTCAAGTTGTCCCAGAGGGTGCTTACACTATCCATATTTTTTTTGGATTCTTTTTTCTTCTCATTTTTCTGATTGGTTGTGTTTTGCTTTCTTATGTTCCAAATCGTTGATTTGATTCTTGGTTTCACCCACTCTACCATTGTTTCCCTATAAATTGTTCTTTATTTCAATTAGTGTATCTTTGTTTCTGACTGGATCATTTTTATGTTGTTGAGGTCCTCACTAATTTCCTTGAGCATCCTTGTAAACCAGTGTTTTGAACTCTGCATTTGACAGATTGCTTATCACCATTTAATTTAGCTCTTTTTCTGGAGTTTTGATCTGTTCATTCATTTGGGCCATGTTTCTCTGTCTCCTCATTTAGTCAGTCTCCCAATATTTGTTTCTATGTAGTGGTAGAGCTGCTTTGACATTGTGTCTTGGTAGTGTGTTCTAAGTCAGTAGATGTCCTGTAGGATCCAGTGGCACAGCTTCCCCTATCACCCAAGCTGGGTACTTGAGGTGCTCTCTTTATATGGGCTGAGTACACCCTTCTCTTGTAGTTGAGCCTTGGTTGCTGTTGGAAGATCAATGGGAGGGCTTTACTCAGGTCAGTCAGCTGCAAGTATTGGCTATGACCACTTACCACCAATCTCTACCCTCCATGGAGGATCAGCTGTGCAGGGGCAGGGTGTTGGTGCTCTGATGCAGTCTATAGTTGTCCACTGGGTGCACTGGCCCTGGGGTTTCCTGGGTGGTGCAGGCCAATGTCAGCCCCCCCTGTGTTTTACCTGGGGCCACTCTTCCTTAGCTATAAAGCAATCTGAGATGTCTGCTACTTGTGCTGGGCTTGGAGATTCCCAGACAAAGCCAAGCTGTGAATCTAGGCTGGCTGTTGCTACTGCTGGGTGTGGGGGCTCACTGAGGCCAGCTGTTTCTTGTTGAGAGGATTTAGGAAGTTGTGAAGCAAGAGCCAAGACAAGCCATTCACATGGAAAAGGAGCTTGCATAGGGCATTGTCTCTAGGGATCTCCAAGGTGGGTCAAACAGTGTTAGCCAAGTTGATGGAGTCTCAGATATGGCACCAGCTTTCCAGCTCTGGTGGGGAGGGATTGGAAAAGGATCAAAGGCCTCTGCTCACTGTGATGCCAGAAACCTCAGACTCTCACCTGCATGTCACCGGCAGTTTTCAAGTTGCTACCCTGGTGCTGGAACTCAGAGGGAGTGAATCTAAGTAGGTGAGTTTGAGTGTGTATTCTCTAAGAGGAATTGCTTGGAGCTCCAGCAGTTTCTTCCACTGACTCAATCTCCGCAGGTTTTTGCAGCCAGTGTTATGGGGACTTATCTTCCTGCCACTGTAATCTTGGGCTTGGGGGTTGGTGTGGGGATGGGACTCCTTACTCCCAAGATGTCTGTTGCATTCAGCAACCGCAAGAACAGATGCCGGAGACTTTCAGGGTTTCAGAGATGTTACTTTATTGGCCAAGTTTTACCTGTGCAGGGGCGGACTCTCAAAGTGTCCAGAGACACGGTACCCACACGGGCTGCAGATGAGAGTTGTGCGCTGAGCACTTTCAGCTAAGTCCTTATATATGGGCGGGCAAACAAGCGTTATACAGAAGCAGACGTGGCAGTTAGCCATTCGCTTACAAAGTCCGCGGGCGGGAACAGGGTTGGGGATTGGCTCAACAGAGGTAGCTTTACAAACCAAACATGTTAGGTTGCATCTGTTTTACAATCCTTTGTACTTGCTAAGTTTTCCTTGCTCCTTACAATGTCCCTCCCAAATTTTTATCCACCACGTTTGGGTGAGGGACTAGCCTGTTCCATGTCTGTGCCCCTCCTACCAGACTGGATGGATGTGGTTTCTTTAATTCCATAGTTGTCAGACTATTCAGCTTGATTTCTGACAGTTCTGAGTTGATGTTTGTTGTATATTTAGTTGTAGTTTTGATGTGGTGATGCAACGAAATGAGCCATGTCTGCCTACACTGCCATCTTAACTGGAAGTCCCTGTAAAAAATAGTTTTAAAAAATCAATTTGGATAGGGCTTGGTTGGAGTGTCATCCCATACACTGGAAGGTTGCAGGTTCTATGCCTGATTGGAGCATGTATGAGAAGCAACCAATGGGTGCTTCTCTCTCTCCCCCTCCCTTCCTCTCTCTCTCTCTCTCTTAAAAAAAAAACATCAATGGGCATGTCTTTGGGTGAGGATTAAAAACAAATCAAGTTTGGAATAATTATTGTGCTGTCAGAGCTTCCTGTGGTCTAGCTAGAGGTCATCGTGCTGAATTATAAAAGTTCTTGGTATACACCAAATGATATTTGAGTTAAATATACTTTCTGAATGAAACCGACTGACATCCAGAAAACTCCTTGGCTTGAACCCTGTTCTGGGCACTCTGATTCTGTCTTGACTCTGCAGAAAGCACCCCAGTGGGTCTGACATGTGTACTCACCTCCAGTCCCTTTGCTGTGTCATTGGACTATAGGAGTGTCTTCAGAAGCACTGTAAGACCTCTTAGGACAAACCCAGAGGGCACTCTAGAGCTGAAGTTCAGGTTGCCAGTTCCCATGCTTTCATACTGTGTGAAAAAGAAGAGAATTTCCCTCAATGTCTGGGAGTGAAGTGTGGGGTAACAGATGGGAGCAGTCCCTATAAGGGGGAACACTGCCCTGAAAACAGACATTTCACTCCCAAGCTCTCTCCTCAAGCACTTACCTACTGCAGAACAGCCTGCTCATCTCTCCCCGGGGCTTGTAAGCTGTGGTGTCAGGTTTGGATAGGGTCTGCCCAGCACAGAGACCTGTCCATGGACAGTGCTCCTGAGAATGGTGCAGTGTGGTAGCGCTTAAATCTTCTCCAACCCAACCTGTGGAAACTGTTCTTTGTGACCTGTAGTCCCCTTGTTCAAGAACAAAGTCACAGCTCAAAGCCTACAGAGGGCCATGACCACCCACAGTAGCAGCAGGTTAAAGTGAGTGGGCCTTGGAGGTAGGCCTGGTGTGAGGCCTGATTTTCACTCAACAGTGGTGAGAACTGGGGGAAGCACTTCCCCTCTCTGAGACCTAACCTCCTCATGTATATAAGAGGGTAGTTTATTTAGAAAGGTTACCAAAAATAAAATGGGAGTGAAATGTTGGCATTTCACCTGGCTAGTGTGGCTCAGTTGGTTGGGCATATTCCTGCAAAATGAAAGGTCACGGGTTTGATTCCTGGTCAGGGCATATGCCTGGGTTGTGGGTTGGGTCCTTGTTTGGGTACCTAAAAGAGGCAACTAATCACTGTTTCTTTCCCTCTCTCCCTCCCTTCCCCTCTGTCTAAAAGTAAATAAATAAAATGTAAAGAAAGAGAAATGTTGCCATTTCTATCACACTCACTCAAAACCATATTAAGTTTTCCATTGAACATGTTAGTAAAACCTGTAACTGTTTGTTGCTCGTTTCTGAACGAGCTGTCAGTTGTCTGTATCAGGCTTCAGCTACAACATACAAGCTGAGAAAAACCACTTAACATCCACCTTTTGAACTCTAGGGATAACTTTTATCACCCTGAGAGACTTACTTATGTTTACTCATAGCAAGTGCTAATAACAGGGCAGGTCATCATCCCTAGTATTGAAACAAAAATGCATCACAATGGCGGTTTTCTTTTTTTCTCTTTTTAAATTAGTACAGAGATCCTTTATTTTTCTTACACTTGTCATGTGAGTTCACAGGGAATGGGCTCCAGCAGCTCAGACTCCTGTCCATTGGTTCTCACAGTGTGCTTCTCCGGCTGGAACAGGCTCGGGCTTCAGATGAACCCAGGTGCTTTCTCTTAGGATCCTCCTTTTTCTGGCAATTTCCTTTCACACACATTAGGAAGTAGTCTCAGCTCCACAAGTGCTCAAGATGCTTAGTATGCACGTTGATTCTCTGGGCAAGAATCTTGTCTTTAACTTGTTCGTTTCCAACGATGCCCACTGTAGACTTGTTCCGCTTTGCCGTGGGAACAGCTGTGGCCATTCCTTTTTGAACAGTGCCCATTCCCCTGATGTAGACAGTATCGCCTTTCTTGTAGATTCGCATGTATGTGGCCAAAAGAACCACTCCAAGTTTTCTAAAAGGCCTAGAGAACATATAGCAGGTGCCTGTCCTCTTTCCCGTGGTGTTAGACATTTTGGCAAATTACTGGAAGATGGCGGTTCTGGTTGGAAATGATTTTTGTTTTGTTTTCTTAAAAAAAAAAAAAACCGAAACCCTACTGAGACTACTAGTCCTATAGTGGAATTTAGGGCCTCAGTTTTTTGTGTATTCTACTATAACTAGGTTAACTTTTATATTCTATTTTTCTCTGGTTAATAAGACCATCTTCAACACTTGTGGTCACCAAATGGGTTTGTTTCTCTAATAGAGTAAAACATGGTAGAGGTGATGGAAGCCTTCGAGAATCTGGTCTTACCAGATTCTGTGTAAAGTGGCCACAGTGGAATGGAACAAAGGAATACATCCTTTGAACCTTCATTACATCATAGACATATTATGTATGGATAATCTTATTTCCCACATGCAAATGTTAGTAGAAGGAAATGGCTACATTCTATTTTCCCCTAAAATTATACATACAAGTAGCCTGACAGACTGTATTTTATTGAATCTAGGATGCCACCTACTGTAAAATATATCATTATTCTGTATGTTACTAAGAAAGAAAAGTCATTGCCATTGATTGAAAAATGTTAAATGTGAAAAAGTGAGTCTTGAAATCAAAGATGGTATATCCTTCAATGCTTGATGAGCTCATTTTAACATCCTTTGTGTCTTCTTCCCATTAATAAAGATATTAGTTGACTAGTTTGAGAGCATTAATCACAATTAAAATAGACATTTCACTTTATACAACATAAACACAACAATTCACTGCTGAATGCCCTAATCTTAATAGCATTTTAAGACCTAATGAAATGAAGCTAGTTTGTTTCTTGAATTGATTGAATAAAACAAGGGCTCAGTCATTAAGCAGATCATGACAGCCACCACCAGGAGGGCCCGCTGAGTCTTACAGTGTCCAAAGGGTTTGTGAATGGCAATGTCATTTTGTCTTATTCCTACCTTGTTGATAACTTGTTCCTAACAAATCCTTAAACTAATACCAGGTCTCCCCCTCCCACCCCCACTTCTGTCCCCCACCCCTCACCCCAGACTAGTCACAGAAGAGGTCCTGTTAGGCTAATATTAATGAATTCACGCCATGCAGTTATAGCATAGATGTCAGGAATATAACAGGCAGAATTGTTTCAGCAAGAGATTTAGCAGAAAGATAAAAAGAACATCAGCAAGGAGAATGGTAGATAGAAAATGTCAGGAGAGAAATTGGGTTTCTATTTTGAGGATAGTAAAGCCATTGTGTTTTAATGTATTCAAGTTCAGACTAATTCATAGCCAATGACCATGCAAGTTAAAGCCACAGGGTGCGTACTCCCACTGAGATGCAAGGAATTTAGATTCTTCCCTCAGGAGTCAGAGGATGGGAGGCAGGGGCTTGATCTGTGGAAGCCTCTGTTTCTTCATGCAGACTGTTAGACTGCAGAATCTCCGAACCCCATTCAGTCTGTGGTGCTGTGGTCTAGCTAAAGGTCATTGTTGAATGACCCAAGGCAAAGCCAAGGCCTCAGGCCAGCCTCCACTGGAAGGAGGTTAGGACTGGGTACTGCCATTTTGCCAAGGACTTCTGTCTTCAGATTAGCACGAGACATCAGGCATTAAATTCCTAGACCTTGCAAAGTGGTTCCTGTGACGGTGGTTTTGGCTGCCTGGTATCCAAAAACCCTTTTTCCTGGGGACAGCCTCAGATTAGGTGGAGTGCAGGGGCAGCCAGAAGGTGGGCACATGCCACCACTTTGCCAAGCAGAGGCAGACATGAACACACTGGGAGAGTTTCTAAGGTGGGCTCACAGCAGAGGGGAGCCTGGAGCCATACACCGTCTGGCAACCTGTGGCGGCATTCTGGCCAGACGGTTCTGGGAACAGTCTGGCTGTGCTCTCACTGTGTAGTCTCTCTTTGCTCCTGCCCCTCTCAAAGCCTATTTCTTTCTCTCCTTTTTCTTTTTTTAAAAATATGGTTATTGATTTTAGAGAAAGAGGAAGGGAGAGAGTAAGAACATTTTCTCACATGGATGTGAGAAAAAAACATCAATTGGTTGCCTCCCAGTTTGTGCCCAGACCAGGGATCGAACCCTCATCCTAAGTATGTGCCCTGCCTGGGAATCTAACCCTCAACATTTTGGTGTACATGATGACACTCCAACCAACCGAGCCTCACTGGTGAGGGCCAGAGCCTATTTCTCCCCTTCCCACAGGTTCTCATTAAAGCTCCCCTTGTCCCCATGACTTCACACTCTTTGCCGTTAAGTCTAACTCCCTGATCTCTGTCAAGGGCAGATCTGTACTGAACTCTGGAAAGTCTGAGATAAAGGCTTAAGCACAGAGGTGGCCTGCGGGTGCTGCTGAGTAAAGTAGCCTGGGAGGACACCTGGAGGGGCCTTGTCAGGAAGCTTCCCCAAGAAGTCAGACTACCTGTAGATAGTCCATAGCCCATAAGTCTGACCACCTGCCTCTTTTCCCTGATCCCTTCTCCCTCTGTCCATAAAACCTTCCCGATGTCCTGGCCATGCAATTAAATACTATATTTACAATCAAGTTTCATCTAAGTTCCTTGTGGGTTATCTCTGCTGCCACAGAGGTGCAGGAAGCTGACAGTACAGGAATTAGACCCCACTTGACAGGGGAAGCCTGGGAAGCTGATGTAGATGGGCTGCTGTCTTCTGGGCCTGCCCCTCTTGGGGTCTGAATGCTTGTCTCTTAAGCCACTGAGATTCTCCTTGTAGTTTCCCCACAGCATAGAGCATTCCCTACATCCCAGCACTGGGGTGAGGGGATTTCTTTCTTCTTAAAATATCATGCTTATTCAGCCACGGGGGTACCTAGTTCCTGGCATTTAAGAGAAATGCTTATTAAACTCTGAATAAGGCCATTTCCTCTGCAATTAGAGGCTTTTTGGCTCAAATAAAATCTTTTCCGAGAAACCATAAGCCTATGTGTTCTGGTATTTCAACATTTCATCCCTCTCCTTTCCCTCACTCCTCATTAGGGTTTATATTGTCCTAGAAACTGAGTACCACCATGAAGCAATAACCCAAATGGATTCTTCCACTTCACAGGCTTAAACGAATGTAGTTAAAACATACACAGACCCCCAAAACCTGTGGTAGAGCTTTAGACCTAATGTATGTGAAGGGCCATTGCCAGAAGAAATAATGACTAGAAGGCACAAATAAAGTACTGAAATACAATCACCCTTTGAATTATGTATAAGCAAAGTAAATCAGTAAAATCCAAGTGCACTTTAAGAATAGAGATTTGCCATTTGCTGGAATGGGGATTTATTTCATCATTAAGAAGGAAGGGAAAAATAGAAGTAACAAAGTTAATTGTACTTAGTGTAGAGGACAAAGTGCTTCACATTTTTGATGATCTTCTATCCAGTTCATCAGTATGTTGTCTGGGGTGCACGTGGCTTTAAATTGTCATTAAGAGAAGAGTGACCTCATTTCAAGGGGTTGACAATCTCTCAAGCTGAGAAGATGGGACATAATATTCTGGTATTCCTTTCTTTTGATCAATCATTCATTCATTTGTTCATTCACTCACTCATTTATTCATTACGAAGCCCCTTCTCTGTGCTTGCTGCTGAGGGGGATGGTAACATAATAGCAGAGCTCTCCTGCTCTCCAGGGTTTCGCAGTCTCCTCAATATTTAAGAGTGGAGTACCTTGTCCTGTGTATTGTTTATCTGATGAGTACAAAAGATGTTTAACCAGAGAATCCCTTTGAATTTCAAAGGAGAGCCTCTGCTTCCTGTTGGGGGTGATCAGGGGTGAGTTCATGAGAGCAATGATTTGAACTTGGTTTTCAAGGATAAGTAGGATTTTGACAGGTGGAAACAGGCAAGGCAGCGACACTTGGGGAGAGCAGGGACGATGATAAGTGTCTGGGAGATTCCAGCAATATTCCTTCAGGAGGAGGCTCCTTCAGAGTAAGATGAGACAAGTAGTTTGGAGCCACCCAGTGGAGACCTTTGAATGGGGAACAGAGTTTCTTATGGGAAAGTTTGGGGCAGAGAAGCCCTATTTTCTTTTCTGTCCTTGAACTTTCCTATAGGAATTGCTCTTCTGTTTTGTAGTTGATGGCCTGGCTAATGAAAAACTGGAGGGCTTGCTGTTGGATTCTCCCCCTTCCAATTTCCCTGCTACTGATGAAACCTGCACATTTCTGCATTTAGGAGTCTGAGGAGCCAGAAAGTTCCCAAGGAGGGACTGGACTCGCTCTTCCCTGTGGTGCTTTCTTGCTGTGATTTAGTCTACCTTGCATTTCTCATTTTGATGCGGAGCCCCTGCCTCATTTGCCATGGGGTTTACAGACCTGCAGGCTATAGTTTTCTGAGCTCTCCTGTTAATATTAACAATCAGCCCTGACCTGTGTGGCTCAGTTTTTTGGGCATCATTCCACGAAGTAAAAGGTTGTGGGGTTGATTCCTGGTCAGGGTACATGCCTGGGTTGTGGGCCATGTCCTCAGTAGGGGGCACATATGAGAGGCAACTGACTGATATTTCTCTCCCTCTCTTTCTTCTGTCCTTCCCCTCTCTCTAAGAATAAATATCTTTTTAAATCACATTTTTGTTTCTTTGTTTGAATTTTTAGAGATTGAGCAGTTTTTTTAAAAAAATAGCACAGTTAGTGTCTCTGTAATTATAGCCCCCTAGCCTTATGCATGACTTTGATCATCAAGTCTCCTGTTACACTGGATGATTAAAGTCACGTGGACATCAGGGGCAGAGCAGCCTGGGAGTGGCATCTGAAGTGCTAGATCAGTCTTCTGTAGATCAGGTAAATCAGGCACAGGATATTGTTAAAACTCTAACTTCTGATACTTTGTTGCTGGGTACAGGCACTCTAACATTCAGAGGTTTATGCTACCCTTTGAAAGCTGCCAAATTTATAATCTCATGCAGGTAACACAGTAATAGTGATATCAGCCAAATTTACTGTGTGCACCACGCTACCCAATCTACAGGCATTAGCTCATTTATCATCAAAACACCCCTATAAAATTAGCCCATTTCACCAAAGGAAATTGCAGTTAACAAGATTAAATATGGGCACTAGTCAAGATGCTAGAGAAGGTAAATGTACTTACTTCCTCCCACAACCACATCAAAATTACAACTAAATTATAGGACAATTAACCTGCAGAACCATTTGAAGACTAGTTGAGCAGAAGTCCTTTAACTGAGGACAAAAATAAGCCATGCTGAGATTGGTTGGTGGCAGAGACACTAAATGAGCAGGTCTCACACCCACGTATGGTGGCTGAGAGTCCACAGGGATCTCTCAGTGGCAGAGGTCCCTCCTGAGGAGCGAGGCACCCCAGCCCCACACCAGGCTCCTCAGCCCAGAACACCAGTGCCAGAGAGAGGAAACCCCACAGTATCTGACTGTGAAAATCAGTGGGGATTCTGTCCATCCAGGTGAGAAGAAAGGCTGCAGGTATCCTCTTAAAGAGTTCATGTAAAGCTCACTCACTCACAGGCTCTCATCCTGGGCTCTGGTGAAAAGACAGTGTGGCTTGAGGGGTACCAAATTCATATAGGGAGAAACTGAGTTGTATGGTTTCAGGGCAAGGGTGGAGGAACAACCACCATTGTCCCTTTATAGAGCCCTCCTCCCACACAGCCAAGAAGGTGGTCACTGTCTTCCCTATGTTGAGCCCTCCCCCCACATGGCCAAATCTGAATGTGCATTAACCTGGTGAGCATGACTCACATCACCCTGATGTCTCCCTGAGACCTGCCCCACCCAACTGGAGCAGTGCCAGAGGCATTTTCTGCGGCTGGGGCAGCCTTTCTGGTGCCCTGTGCGTTCTGCTGAGCAGCCCCAGTCCTGGTATTGGTGGCAGCTGGCCTTGGTTTGCAGCGTAGCCTCTTCCAAACTCATTGGGCTCAGCACAGGCAGTTACCAACCACAGATCACTTAAATCTCCAAACAGGTAGCCCTGGGCTGGTCACAGGCAGCATCTGACATTGGCCTGCAGCAGAGCTATTTCAGAACACAACAGAACACCACCTGATTAGCTCCACAAAGTGGCACACCCAAAAGGTAGTCTTAGCAGGCACCAGTGCCCACTGGGTCAAATCCCACTCCACGGGGTCAGCCTTGTCACAGCAGCTCATACCACATATGGTAATCAACCCGTGGGTGCATGGGTGGGTGAAGCCACAGGTTGATGTCTCTCTCTCTCTCTGTTCCTTTCTCCAAAATCAATAAATAATTTTTTAAAGAAAATAAATGAACAAACAAAAGTAAAACAGCCTCATAGATACAGAAAACAAATGTAGTGCTGCCTGCTGGGAGGTGGATTGGCTGGGTGAAAAAGGTGAAAGGATTAAGTACAAAGTGGCACTTACAAAATAGTCATGGAGATGCAAAGTTCAGCATAGTGAATGCAGTCAATAATAATATAATAATTATGTATGGTGCCATGCGGGTACTATACTTATTGGGAGATCACTTGGTAACGTGTATAAATGTCTAACCACTATGTTGTACACTTGAAAGTAATGTAATAGTAAAGTTCAACTGTCACTGAAAAAAATTAAAACAAAACAAAACATTAAAAAAAATTAATGTATATGCTCTTGGCCACTCATATGTAAGGGACAGAGCCTGACTAGGGACTCTGGATTTGCTTTTAATTCATATACAATCCTACCTACCTCAGAAAAATGACATAGCACCCTCCTTATTTTGTGTCTGAGGGTTAAACTTTCTTGAACCAAGTCAGTAGAAATGGCTTTATCTTTGGAGTTTTGGCCTACCTGTGAATTCTCAGCCACGGAAGGATCTAGGCAGGGTCGCAAGTGAGGGAAGATGATAGAAGATGAAAAGCTACCTTATTCCTACTGTATATTATGAAATTTAAAGAACTCTTTGAATTTATTTTCTTTTTCTGATTTAAAAGCATAAAAAATATTAAATTATCTATTATCTCCCATGTGGAAGAAGTCCTTTAAATTTGTTTTGTACTTTCTTATTTTTGTGTGTGTGTGCACATTTATTACTAAACCAATTTTTTCCCCTGGCAAACCAATTCAAAATAGAAAACATTTTTGTAATTAGCTATATATGTCATATTTGATTTTTCATTCTTTCTTGTACCATAAGACCTTATCTCTTGCCAAGTTGTGCTGACTTAGCCCCTGCTGTATCTGTCACATTCTTTCTATGCCCATTTCCATCTCCATGTACAACCCTTGTAATCTTTCCCCCTTTCCATTTTTCCAAATACTGCTCTCATCAAAGTCACCAAAGTCCTGCCCATTAATAATCCAGTGGTGTTCAATTTATCTTTCGTTTTCTTTGTTGCTTGTGCTTTGGTATTATACCTAAGAAACCACTGTCTCATCCAAGGTCATTAATATTTATGTGTATGTTCTCTTCTAAGAATTTTAATTTTAGTTCTTACATTTAAGCCTTGATCCATTTTGAGTTTATTTTTAAATATAGTGTGAGGTAGAGCATCCAACTTCATTTTTTGTATGAAGATGTACCTTTTCTCGGTACCATTTGCTAAAAAGACTATTTTTTCCCTAAGGAATTGTTCTGGGACCCTTGCCAAAAATAAGTTGATCATAAATAGAAGGGTGTGTTTCTGGACTCTCATTTCTATTCCATTTATCTATATATGTACCACTATTCCAATACTACACTGTCTTAATTATCATAACATTGCAGTCATTTTTGAAATTGAGAAGTGTGAGTTTTCCAACTTTGTTTCTATTTTTCAAGAATGTGTTGGCTATTCTGAGGCCCTTGAATTTTCATATAATTTTCAGGGTCAGCTTCTCAAAAAGAAGCCAGCTGGAATTTTGATAAGAATTATGTTGAATCTGTAGATCAATTTGGGAAGTGTTACCATCCTAACAATATTATATTTCTTTCCATTTATTTAGGCTTTAATTTGTCTCAACAATGTTTTGTAGTTTTCAAAGTTTTGAACTTTAAAAAATTCTAACCTAAATATTTTATTCTTTTTGAATTGTAAGTGAAATTGTTTTCTTAATTTCATTTTTATTTATTTATTACTACTGTAGAGATATGCAATTGCTTTTTGTATATTGATCTTGTATCTTATAACTTGGCCAACTTTGTTATCAGTTCTATCAGTTTCTTAGTGGATTTCCTAGGATTTCCTCTCTACAAGATCATGTCATTTGCAAATGATACTGGTTTGTGGTGATGAACTTCTTTAGCTTTTTCTTTTCTGGGAAGCTCTTTATCTGTCCTTTGATTCTAAATGATAGCTTTGCTGGTCAGAGAAATCTTGGTTGTAGGTTCTTGCTTTTCATTTCTTTGAATATTTCTTGCCAATCCCTTCTGGCCTGAAAAGTTCTTGTTGAGAAATCAGTCACCATTCTTATAGGAGCTCCCTTATAGATAACTAACTGCTTTACTCTTGCTGCTTTAGATGCTTCTTTGTCTCTAACTGTATGCATTTTTTTAAGTTATTTTATTTTAAAAAGATTTTATTTATTTATTTTTAGAGAGTGAGGAAGGGAGAAAGAGAGGGAGAGAAACATCAATGTGTGGTTGCCTCTCGTGCACCCCTCACTGAGGACCTGGCCCACAACCCAGTCATGTGCCCTGACAACCATTTGCATTTTAATTATGATGTATCTTGGAGTGGGCCTCTTTGGGTTCATCTTGTTTGAAACTCTCTGTGCTTCCTGGACTTGTATGTCTATTTCCTTCACCAGGTTAGGAAAGCTTTCAGGTGTTTTTTAGTAGGTTTTCAATTTCTTGCTCACTCTCTTCTCCTTCTAGCCCCCTCAAGAAGTGAATGTTGGTATACTTTAAGTTGTCCCAGAAGCTCCTTACACCATCTTCATTTTTTTGGATTCTTTTTTGTCTATTCTAATTAGTTGTGTTTTGCTTCCTCATATTCCAAATTGTTGTTTTGATTCTCATCTTCATCTACTCTACTCTTGATTGTTTGTAAATTACTCTTTATTTCAATTAGTGTATCCCTCATTTCTGACTTTTTTTAATGGTTTCCATGTCCTTTTTTATGCTGTTGAAGTTCTCTACATTCATCTATTCTTCTCTTAAGTGCATTGAGCATCCTTATAATCAGTGTTTTTAAAAGATTTTATTTTTAGAGAGAGTGGAAGGGAGGGAAAAAAAGTGTGAGAAACATCAATGTGAGAGGGAAATATTAACTGGTTGCCTCTTGTATGCACCCTGACAGGGAACCCTACCTGCAACCCAAGCATGTGCCCTGACCAGGAATCAAACCAGTGATCTTTTCTTTTGTGGAATGATGCCCAACCAACTGAGCTAAACCTGTCAGTGCTATAACCAGTGTTTTGAACTCTGCATCCAGTAGATCTCTTGTCTCCATTTTGTTTAGTTATTTTTCTGGAGTTTTATTATTTCTTTCATTTGGGACATGTTTTTTGTCTCCACATTTTGACAGCCTCTCTGTGTTGTAGTAGGTTTCCAGTGGCACAGCCACCCCATTCACTCAAGCTGGTCACTCCAGATGTGGGCTGTGCCCACATAGAAGGGGTGCATCTGTCATAGTTGAGACTTGACTGCTGTTAGCTCATCAATGGGAGGGATTTACCCCCAGGCCAATCAACTGTAAGGGCTAGCTGCAATCACCGTGGAGGATCAGCTGTGTAGGGGTCAACCCAACAAAGCAGGACTTACTTCACTGGGGCTCTGGTGCCCACTGAGTCTGCCCCTTGAGTGTTGCTTGTGGATCTGGGTGCATGGTGCTTCAACATGTTATGAAGCTATCCATTGGGTGCACTGGCACTGGGAACTCCAAGGATGTGCAAACCAAGGTCAGCTACCACCTGTGTTCTACTTGGGGCCACCTGGCATGAGCTACAAAGCAATCTGCAGGTGGCTGCTACTTATGCTTGGCTTGGAGGTACCCAGGAGAGGCCCACCTGTGAACCAAGTCTTGTTGCCTCTAATACCTTGCCTGGAGCACTTAGTAAGAGGTTTGGAGCACATTGAGGTCAAATGCTGCTTGTTTGAGAGATTTTAGGAAAGTCTGAAGCAATAGCCAAGACAAGCCATTCATATGGAAAAGCCACTGGAAACTACTTGGGTGGGCTCAAAAGTTACTGGGCCAGGTCCTCAGGGAATCACCAGGGCAGGCCAAAGAATGATAGCCAGGTTGATGGAAACTCATATATGGCACCTTCTTGCCAGCTTCTTGGGGAAAGGGCTCAGAAAAGAAACAATGGCCTCTGCTAGCATTTCTGTCTGAGAGAAAGCTGCCCCTCCAGCTCTCACTCTGATATCAGACACTTCAGCACCTCTCCACATGTCCCTGGTGCCTTTTGAGCTGCTGCCTCAGCACTGGAACTCAGAGGGAGGGAGTGTAAGTTTGCGAGTGGGCCCTTTAAGAGCAACTGCCTGGGACTCCAGAAGCCCTTCATCATGCTCAGACACAATCCCCACTAGTTTTTACAGCTGGACATTATGAGGACTTCTCCTCCCAGCTGTGGAATCCTGGGCAAGGGGACCTGGCATGGAGCTGGCACCCCTCACTCCTCAGGGGGGGGGACCTCTGCAGCTGAGAGATCCCTCCTGGTTTATATACACCACAAGTGTGTGTGGGACCAGCCCATTCTGCATCTCTGTCTTTCCTATCAATGTTGATGTGGCTCCTTCTTTATACCCTTAGTTGTAGGACTTCCATTCATCTAGATTTCAGGTGGTTCTGAATGATGATTGTTCTGTAGTTTAGTTGTAATTTTGATGTGGTTGTGGGAGGATGTGGATATCACATTGAATACAGCCTCTCTGTGTTGTAGTAGGTTTCCAGTGGCACAGCCACCCCATTCACTCAAGCTGGTCACTCCAGATATGGGGATATAATCACCAGAAGGTGATTATATCTCAGGACTTTTCTTTGTAGGTAGTTTTTCAATTACTAATTCAATACCTTTATTTATTATTGATCTACTGAGATTTTCTATTTCTTCTTTTGTCAGTTTCAGTAGTTCTTGTCTTTCTAGAATTTGTTCATTCATCTAAGTTATGTAATTTGTTGGCACATAGTTGTTTATACTATCCCTTTACAGTCCTTTTTATTTCTGTGAAGTAGGTTGAAATATTTCTCTTTTATTCCTCATTTGAGTAATTACAATTTTATCTCATTTTTCCTCCATCAGTCTAACTCAGGGGTGTCAAACTCATTTTCACCAGAGGCCACATCAGCCTCACAGTTGCCCTCAAAGGGCCAAACAGAATTTTAGGACTGTATAAATGTAATACTCCTTAAGTAGGGGCAAGGGGTTTGGCACTGCCACTGGGTAGAAACAAGGTGCCAAGCTGGGCAAAACGAAGTGGGGGGCCAGATTTGGCCCACGATCCTTGTGTTTGCCACCTGTGATAACTAAAAGTCTGAATTATGTTCATCTTTTCAAAGAACCAACTTTTAGTTTTATTGATGTTCTCTATGGTGTTTCTTTTCTCTATTCCATTAATTTCTACTGTAATCCTTATTATTCCTTTCCTTTTGCTTGCTTTTGGTTTCATTTGGTATATATTTGTTAAATTATAAAATAAATAACAGGTTTATATATCCATTAACAAAGTTGTGCAGGAAGAGTTGAGACATGGTATTATAATAATCGTGTATGTGCACTGTAGAACAACTGAATTCATAGATGGTCCTCGCTCTTTGTTCCTGCCCTAAGAAGTGACTTCATCTTGGAATTAGCAGATGTCTCATGTAGGGTTATCAGGATCATTTCTGGATTTAATGCCACACTCAATTTTCTCTGATGCATCTTCTTCAGTAAGGCTTCTTCAAGTAGAGAGGCCAAACTAATCAACCAAATTAAGTTTTGAGGAGAAGAGGGCTGGAGTCATAATAGTTATGTTTGGGGTTCAGGTTGAAATTCTAAAAATACAGAATAAAGAATATGTAATCAAACTAGAAATTATGTCCTTAACTTTGGAACCAAAAAGAAAACCCACTTGTGAAGATGCAGTGGGCAATATTCAAATTTAAAAATGAATACCAATTAACATTTGATGCCATGAAGGTTCCTAAGACTTTTGGCTTAGCAACTGTGACCCAAACCAGCAGTTGTACCCTAAAAGAGAATGGCAGTGGCCAATCCTGAAACTTGGCCCTCCTTTGGACTTCTAGTTTTGGAAGACCATGTGTTTGCTATGTGAACAAGGTGGTGTGGGCAGGTTTTATGACGTTTGAAGGCAAAAACAACCTAACTGGCATACCTCCTGCTACCTCTGTTGTCAGTTCTCCCTTAAGTCCCTGAGGTCTCTGTCAGAGAGACAAAATCAGTATCTAGGTTCTGAAGGCATTGTTTTGGCTCTCCTCTCATCCTTCATGGTTAGCTCTATTGCTGAAGCACTATCTCCAGCAAATAATATACATGTTCTCAAACTAGTATAGGTAAGGATCACAGGGACAGGGTTTGCGGGGGAGGCTGTTAAACAGGGAATGTGATTAAGTTTGTCTGGGGTGGGTCATTGGAATCTACATGTTAAATATCTTCCAAGTTAATTTTGCTGCAAGATATCTGAAGACCACATTTTAAAAACACCTCTCCCTAATCTGATCATCTTCTTGCTGCCTGTTCTCTACTGATCTTATTACATCAGCTTCTTGCCCACGTCTGGGCCTTATTCAGCCCTTCATTATTACTGATTCTTTTTCTAATCTTTTTCCTAAGATAAAGATGTTTCTCCCAAGGGGCTCTGTAAGTATTTAGAGGGGACAACCATATGTATCATTCATTTCTGTAATATTACTGATGATAACTGCTCTGTGTGTGGCATTGTGGTGGATTCATTCATTCATTCATCCACAAATATTCATTAAATTCTCACCACACACCCACTATAGTTCTAGACATTGGGGGATCCTAAAGAGGAAAAAACAAAGTTCTGGGTACCAAGCTGAGTAGACAGGGTATTCCTCTCAAGGGAGCATATGTATGATGTTTTTCAATGACTACAGTAAGGAGGTCAGGT
The DNA here is from genome assembly GCA_028533065.1 of Trachops cirrhosus. NCBI lineage: Eukaryota > Metazoa > Chordata > Mammalia > Chiroptera > Phyllostomidae > Trachops > Trachops cirrhosus. Next base: position 40,080,185 of record CM052549.1, on the reverse strand, counting down.
AATTAATCCTGACATACTAATATATGCAATGTAATAGAGAATATTAATATTACTTTAAATATGGCTTTCTTTCCCCCTAATAACCTCAAAATATTTTATGATCTGTTATTTTATTTTATTATCAGGATGTCAGTGGAAGGAAACCCACAGTGCCCTTTATTCTTATCTCCAATTTCCCCTTATCCTACAACTACTAATACTTTCCACCATCTTCTTTGCTAGCCCTCTACTGCCAGGTTGTAGTTTAGTTCTGATGCCTGAAATGTGGCTGTGACTAGGTATACCAGCCAGGTTCTTAGTTGCAGATAACAGAATCTGTCAGCACTACTCTATGCACACAGGCATTTATTAAGCAAAGTATTTTACAGAATTGGGAAGGTTTGAAGAAATAGACTCTAGGTCAAGCTTCCAAGAACAGCCCTCTGGACCACGTTATATTGGGTTGGCCAAAAAGTACATTTTTTTTTTTTGTAAGATGGCTCTGGTAACACTTAGTTGTCTTTAACTTGATTTGAAACAATTTTGTTAGATTGTATTGTGACAGCTGTCATATCAGCATGCATTTTAAAAAGTACTTATCAAAATTGGTGAATTTTTGTGTAGCCATTTTAACATTGAAGATGGAAGACAATATACAACGTTTTTGGCATATTATGATTTATTACTCTAAGAAAGGTAAAAATGCAACTGAAACACAAAAAAAGATTTGTGCAGTGTATGGAGAAGGTGCTGTGACTGATTGAATGTGTCAAAAGTGGTTTGTGAAGTTTTGTGCTGGAGATTTCTCGCTAGATGATGATGCTCCATGGTCGTGAAGACCAGTTGAAGTTGATAGCATTGAAATAGAGACCTTAATTGAGAATAATCAACATTATACCATACTGGAGATAGCCAACATACTCAAATTATCCAAAGTAATAAAGTTATTGGTGAAAATGAAAAATGTGTCTTTTATTTTATGGATAAAACTAAATGGACTTTTTGGCCAGCCCCATAAAACACAGCTGCCAAATGCTGTCTTGACCAGGAAGCTGCAGCAGCGCACTGGCTCCAGGCCCCCACCTCTGCCATGGTCTGCACCAGCAAAGTGGACGCCCTGTGTCCTTCCCCTGTTGGCATGTAACTCAGAGCCTCAGTCTCTGCATTTATAAATTGTGAGTGGCATCTACCTCCAGGCCATATTTAATAGAGTTCAAATCAGTATGGCATAAACACCAACCAGTGAGAATGTAAGTAGACTGTAAATCCCTCATTAATACTGACTGGTGCCAACAAGCAGGATATCAACCCTCTTGGCAGTATTATGAGAATAGAATGGGTTTGGCACAGTGATGCCAAGTGGCCAGGGTGATCATGATGGTCCTGGGAGCACAGTGCGTGAGTGGTTTCACTGGGACTACACAGGAGGCCAGTGGTCAGACTGAGGTGAGAATTCCATGGACAACTCTAAGTCCTAAAAGAGTGAGAATATTCTCACAGCTTTAGAGAAGTCCAGGATGGCGGGGGCAAGAGGTTGACATCTTGGGCTTGGGCTCTGAACATTGGGGCATCTGGGCCATCCACCTGAACACAGTGCCCACACACCAGGAGGAGGGCTGCTGGTGATGGGGGGTGGGGAAGTGGTGGGGGTGGGGTTTGGGGGGATGTGAATGGTCAGTCAAGGAAGAGGCTGCTCCATTTCTCAATTGTTGTTCTAGTGAAGCAGGTGCATAAATTTGAGCCTGGGAGATACTAAGTAAGGAGAATGACTGGGAGCTTTAGGCTTTGGGTCCCCTCTGCACGAGAATGATGGGCACTAAACCCGTCGGAGAGAAAGGTATGGCCAAGAATAAACACATCACAAACTGGAGTACAGAGCCTTGAAAGTTTAATGAGGGCAGTCAGTGAAGCAATTTTCTGTGATTTATCACATCAAAAGCATCACTTAAATCAAATAGAATCATGGTGGACAATGACCATTTAATTATAGCTACTTAAAGGTCATTTTTGGAACTCTTAAAATGGAACTCTTAATAGTGCACTGTCAGTAGGACTGGCTTCTAAATCCAGACAGATAAAGGCCCGTTAAGTCCCTGGAGAGGAGGACTTGATATTTGAGCCAACTCAACAGATCTGATGCACCTGAACACATGAGAAAAAGCAAGAGGAGATATTTCAAAGTAAAGCAGAATCATGGAGGGTTTTTTACTTTTTTTTGTTTGTTTTTTATTTTTGAAAGAGCTCATTTGAAGTCCTAGAAAAGTGATATAAAGAAAGGCAATAACTGAATTCAAGACTGTTGGAATATTCCTATCATGTCTTATAAGCAAATGTACACATCATATAAGCTAGTTATCAGGGTTATGTATAATATTATCAGGAAATAAAACTTACAACTGAATGTGTCTGATGCATGTTTAATGAAGAGCATAATCAAGGGATATTAGAGCTATTAAAGGACCTGGCTAATTGTTTGGTTCAACCTCCTTGTTGGCACAGATGAGGAAAATCAGTGCAGAGGCGACACCTGTGTCCTGAGTTTGGACGAAGGGTGTAAAGGGATTGGTACTAGAGCCAGTCATTTTGGTTCAGGCCTATCGACTTCCTTGCTATTGTGCTGCAGGACACTGGCTGTAACTCAGCAAAGACTCGGGGGGCAAGCTGGGAGAGGGGGCATCGGACTGAGTCAGAGTTGCTCAGGAGATCCTGGAAGTCTGTGGATTTGGAACCTAAAGCACAGAGCCTCCCTGTCTCTGAGGAGGGGGTGTGAAGAGCTTGGGCACTCTGACTCCCACCCTTTTCTCCCACCTGCCCGTCCACCAGCCCGGTGGCTACGGAGCTTGGAGACAGCCTTGCTTAAGAGGGCAGGGGGTGGGAAGGAATATTTCTCTTTCAGATACCCCAAATCAGATCTGTCCTCCTGGTGACTGTCCTCAATTTCACCATTTAAATACACACCTTCTTTTTCTCATCTTTCTTTACCTTCTTGTGAGTGGATTTCCTTTCTTTGCTTGCTTTCTTTTCTTATTCCACTTCTCCCACTTTACTGGTTGGAGGGTTATACCCTCTATTTCTACTTCTTAGTGTTTGTCCTTGAAACTTTAACATGTATACTTAAATGATCAAAATAAAAATTTAATCTTATCTTAATTCCTTTCTTATAAGGAATTAATGACATTTGACTCTTTAACTCGGAGCCCCCCTCCTTACTTCTAAGCCAGAGGGGTCAACTCATTTTCACTGGGGGCCATACCAGCCTCGTGGTTGCCTTCAAAGGGCCAAATGTAATTTTAGGACTGTATAAATGTAACTACTCCTTAAGTAGGGGCAAGGAGCTCAGCTCTGCAGCTGGGTAGAAACAAGGTGCTGAGCCAGATAAAACAAGGTAAAGGGCTGGATTTGGCCCATGGGCCTTGTGCTTTACACCTGTGTTCTAAGCTAATGTTGAGTGTTTTAATACTTTTTCTAATTTAAAAAATTAGAAATTATTATTATTTTGTACAGTTAGTGTTTATATTTTCTTCTGTGTTCACCTGTTTCTTTATTCATAGTCCTTATTCAGATGGGTCTTTTCTTCTGAAGTTGTCCTTCCTTAGTGCAGGTTCTATTGGTACAAAACACTCTCGTTTTGGTTATTTCATGTGTCTTCTTGAAAGATACCCCCTTCCCCCTGTCTCTGACAACCACCATTCTGATCCCTGTTTCTATGAGTTTGGTTATTGTCAGATTCCTCATATAAATGGGATTATGCAATATTTGTCTTTATCTGTCTGGCTTATTTCACGCCTTTGAGACCTATCCACATGGTCACAAACGTCAGGAGTTCCTTCTTTTATATGGCTGAGTAATATTTCTGTGTGTATGTGTGTGTATCTCACATTTTGTTATCCATTTGTCCATTGATGGATACTTAGGTTATCTACTTATCTTAGCTATTGTAAATAATTCAGCTGCACTTTAAAAAGCATATTTGTCATAAGTAATCCAGGACCTACTGTTCTCAGGGAGAGATTTTCATAATAGCAATCCCTAATCTTTGCAGAAGAGGAATCCCCACAAATGTGTTGATCTATTAAGCTTTCATACCCCGACTAATTCCAGAATTATTTTAGGTGGCTCCAATGGTGTGCTGGAGTTATCTTGAACAGCCTCATAAAAAATTTGTTAAACTTTCAGGAATCTTGCAAGTCGTTTGCTAAATACAGCCATTATTAAGAAATTATATTAACTTACAATTAAATACATTATATAAGAAGCAAAGGTAGTAAATATTCTTATGTGTCACTTCCTAATTGTGTTTCACTATGATTCAGACCATCGAGTCCATTTGTGCCCATTGATTCTGTGAGGTGAACGTGCTACAGCATGGCTCCTACCATGCACCTCCCTGAGTCCACGTTCAGCAGCCTCCTGTTGATGTCTCAAAATTGGCCTGGTGTAAATCTTGAAATGTGCACTCTGCAAATGCGCAAATGCTACAAATCAAGGCTGTATTTATTGCTTTATTGGTTGTCAAGACTTCATAAAATGGTGGCTAGAATGGTAATAGTGCAGAGTAAACTTAAAAATGTGTCTCGTTTATCTATAGCAGTTATATTTTTAAAGAATTGAGGAAATACCCTTCCAGTATTTTAAAACAACCAGTTTAGCAGAGAATGTGCTCACATCATTGAGGAACGAGTGAAGTTCTGACATATGATCAGGTCTTTGTTGTTTCATTTTTGTCTTCCTTGTTAAAGTAAATAAAACTAACAACCAGCATTCCCATCTATTGGTGATTATTGATTGCAGCCACCAGTTAGCTGTGGACAAAGAGTTGGGCAAAAACCAGCAAAAGCATTCTATGAGAAACAATTGGTTGCATGAAATTTATAATAATGAGCACTGTGTATTTTATTATTATTTGCTTATTGTGCCTTATGCATTTATAGCAACAAAATTTGTAATAAATGTATGTATGTATGTATGTATGTATATGCATTTTTTCAGAGAACCAGTTGAGAAGCATTCACTAGCACATTTCTGCATACAAGGATACACAAATGCAATAAGGTAACGTGGATTGAAAGTAGATGAGAAGGAAATAGGAACAATAAGAGAGGGACATACTAGCGTTGGAAATGATGTTGGTACAAAAGTTGGTATTATAGTGTGCAGATATGTGCTGTGGTTGGCCACAGATTTGTCTCTCAGCTTCCTAGCACATCTTGTATGAATTTTCAGTGTTTTGGTGAGAAATTATGTTTTTCCTAACCCAAGAGCAGAAGGACTTTTATCCTGAGGGTTTGTGTAGAGAAGCAACATGTTTTTACACATGTCAATAATGTCTTCAGAGCAAACCCTCTGTTAGAGTCACACAAATATCCCATTTGAGACCCTCTCTGAAGGGAGAAAACTTTTGTCAAAGTATATTTCTGTAAAAGATACATATTGAAGTATTTAGAGATGAAATAATATGAACTCTGGGATCTGTTTTAAAATTCTTCACAAAAAGAACAAATAAACATCTGTTATAGTAAATAATTGAAGCCAGAAGAGTAAAAATATTGATAAATGTTGAAGCTGGGTAATGGGCAATTGGAGATCCATTTTACTTCAAGACAAGATTAAATCTGATTAATGTGTCCTCTGTCTCCTATTTTATAACAGCTCCTCCTCCCCTTTCCCCAAGATACCTTTATCCCCCAACCCCCATGCTTTTCACATGGTGGCAAAAACTGGGTCATTTGTCCTGCAGAATTTCCTACATTGTAGATTTGCCTGTTGCTTCCTCGTGGTGACAAAAAGTGTTGTCTGAACAGAGAAATCCATGAACTTTATATCTATTATTCTACAGGGGGGAGACACAAGGCAGGAATGTTTTAAGGGCAACAAAAGGGAAGAGAGATGAGGCAAGAAATCACAGTAAAAAGGGCACAGCACACAGGGAAGGTGAGGGTAATAGGGGCCAAAAGGGAGAGGAGAGAGAAAAAGAAACATTCTAGAACCTTCAGTTACTCCTGATTTCTCTCTGAGATCTTTGTTTTCCAGCACCTTCCTTTCCCTGGTGCCTCAACCCTCAGGCAGAGTGGTGGGGGCAGGGCAGCAAGGCAGTAAGTGTCAGGTTATGTTCCCTCTTCTGTTGCACTTCTGAGCTAACATGTAAGAAGCATTTTTCTGTTTTTTTTTTTTTAAAATATATTTCTCTTGAACCACATACTTAAAAAAAGGGACAAATACATTTAAAATCAAGTCAATTTTGAAGGGGCAGCATCTTTATCATCTGCCTTCCTTGGGATTCCTTTCACGTTCAAGTAAATATAAAACTACTTGCAAAACAGCAGATTAGACCCAGATTTACCCACAGGTGGCATTTCATGCCATAACTTAATGGCACTTCATCAACATCGGCTTTTCTAGGCTCACTGATTAGTTAGCTCTCTATGAAAAGTGCTTTGCCATAATTTTTCATTAGCTTCACAAATTATGCCATTTGGAACCAAGGTGGCTAACATATTAATGATTTTTGAAACCACTTTACAATTAGAAATTCAAGCACCAAATGCCAGTAACTCAGAGGTCATTTAGACATTTGAGATATGACCATAATTAAAGATGAGTTGTAGCAGTTGTTTGGATATTGTAGAGTCTTTGAAATGTATGGGTGCTCACACTGATCAATGGTGAGCATCAGCCCCACTGCATGCCTGTGGCTCAGCTGCAAGCAGAGGGTGCGGGCTCTCCACTCAGGCACACTCAGTTCCAGGCACTTCAGTTTCACAAGAAAATGCCAGCCCTGCCCTACGTCCCCCACCCCCACTCTCCTATGTGCTAAGGCAGATGGTCTGTGTTCCAGGCAGCACAGAAGATGTCCTCCCCATACTCACTTGGAAGGACAAGGTCATACCCACAGCAATCCCAATCTGGGAGATGCTTGACAAGAAAGAGGATTGGCCTTCATGGAGAACTGCCTGGGGTTTCTGTAGGACCTATCAGTGGTCTTATCCATGTTTTAGAAAATGGAATACAACAGAATGGGAAACCATCAGAGTCTGTTAACGGGATAAGTACTACTTTGTGAAACCTTTGTTTAAATTATGTATGTGGGTATATGTGTGTACTGAGACATAATGGGGAATGTATTTTTTCATGTGAGGAAAAACCTTGAAAAACATGGGGGGTGGGAATTTCTACTTTCTCAGAGAACCAGGAAGCAAAGTCATCTGCTGAGAGTGTGGACTGCTGAGGAGGTGTTAGTGCTCTGAGGGGTGATGAGAAGACATGAAACAGCCATCCACAGAGTGGGGTGGGAGTGCGCTGATCCCTAGAAATGGACCGGAAAATGCCTGTTTGTTTGCCAGGCAGCACGAGCAATCAACCAGCTCTAACTGGTGTTTACGGGGACACCTTGCTTTATTGTGTTTTGCCTTGTTGTGTTTTACAGATGTTGCATTTTTTATAAATTGAAGGTAAGACCCTCTATCAGCAAAAGATTTTGACTTGCTAAAGGCTCATGTGATAAAGGCTCATAATATTTTTTTAGCAATAAAGCATTTTTAGTTAAGGTATGTACGCTGTACTTTTAGACATAGGCTATTGCACTCTTAATACAGTATAATATAAACATAACTTTTATATACATTGGGAAACCAAAAAAACTCACATGATGTGCTTTATGCAATATTCATTTTATGGCAGTGGTCTGGAACTGAACTCCCAATATCTCCAACATCTGCCTGTACAACGTGAGATAAACATCAAGGTACTTTATTTTTTTGCTTGTAATTATCCCGTTGTTGAAAAGATTATTCTTTCTCCTTTGAATTGCCATTAAGTCTTTGTTGAAAATTAATTGACCATATGCGTATGGATGTGTTTCTGGGCTCTCTGTTCTGTTCCATTGATCTAGGTGTCTGTTGTTTGCCAGTACTCACAGTCTTGATTATTGTAGCTCAGTGGTTTCCACTTGGAGGCAATTTTGTCTCCCCCTGCACCTTTAGGGATATTTACCAAAGTCTGGAGACAGTTATGGTCATTGTAATTGGTAGGTAGTGTCCTACGATGTGCAAGACAGCCTCCCGCAACAGAGTTATCCAGCCCAAAGCATTAATTGTGCCACGGTTGAGACACTGTGTAGCTTCACAGTAAGTCCTGGAATGAGAGAGTGTGAACTTAGCAAAAGCAGTATTTTGCAGGAGTGGGGAGAATATTTGTGAGGGTAAAACTGGACAACATAGGTAAAAGTGTTGAAAATATAGCCTATGCTAATTAAATGCTAGTTTCCTCATTATTTGTTATTGCTCCTGACCTTGATCACATTTTCTCCTCTTTGCTGTCCTTTCAGTGTGGCTTCTGCCCTTGCTCAGAGCCTACATATTCAACTTTGGAATTCTCACCATGACCGGTTTTCCACAATAGAGTCCTGCGTGTTTTTCCTCTTCACACACAGGTGGTGCGGAGCCTGGGATTTGCCATCAAGACGTTGTCTCCCCTTTGGCTGCCTGGTCTCTGAGGAGGTGTGCATGGTGAGGACACTTAAGATCTACTGCCAACAAATTTCAAGTATATAATCCCATATTATTAACGACAGTGACCAGGTAGCTTCCTTTATCAAGGTGGTCCAGCCTTCGGGACAAGAAGTTGAGAGCCCTAGGCTTTCCTGTTCTGTGAGGGTTCTTCGGAGCCAGATTGCCAAAGATGCCTTGATGCCTTTCTCTCATCTTACGCTGATTCTATGCTACATGGCTATTCTGACTATGCAGGTCCGCTGGCCAGGATGGACCTCAGAGAGTTTGCTATACCTCTTCTAATCTGTAAACTTTCCCTTTTCTGCCATTCATTTATTTAACC